>CAEMYA010002116.1:4120009-4137772 GCA_903131615.1 Diplodus sargus | reverse complement strand
GCTTTAGACAGTTCCTTAAAAATGGGTCCTGTATTTATTTCCCTCAGGACAATTTTTTATTATTTATTAGTTTCTCTTGCATGATTGCTCTTATTCATTTATTTATTCATTTTGTCAACACAGCCACAAAAACAGAGCAGATTATCTCCATAATGAACTGAAACAGCTCCACGTCAATACAAAATCCATACTTTATTTTCTCAAGCAGTGATGGTGGTTTTCTTGCTGAAGCAAATGCTGCTAATAAAAGTAAACACTGTGGAATTAATACAAAGAATAAGGTTAAAAAATTAAGCTAATTTCTTACCAAACCATGCCTGTTGGTCCCCCTGCACCTCGATGGCTAGACCGAAGTCTGCAAGCTTCACCGCAGCTCCCTTCATCTTACTGGCCAGCAGCAGGTTCTCTGGCTGCAAAACACACAGATAAATTGTTCTTTAGGTTTATATCTTTAAAAACACCCATGTTGCAATTAGTGACTGTTTTCAATATTCCTTCGTTCATTGTTTTCTGTCAACGCCCATTGTAAAGTTATTCACATTTTGTCTGCCTAACAATCAACAAGCACATGTTTTTATTTCCACTTCCACACATAAAAAGGAATTCAGTAAAAACATGCCGTGAAATATATCCTCAGATAAACTTGATGAAGTTTTGGGTGAGACAAAATAAACTGTAGCACAGTTATGAGCAACGAGAAGGGGAAAAAACATTTAATTAAGAGCAAGAAATAAGCATGTGTCCCTCCTTCAAGGAATGTTCTATCTGTCTGCATGACTGGACGAGCTGCAGGAGCTCGATGACATCCACAGTAGTAATGAGGCATGATTTGGTCAAACAGGCTACAAAGGCTGCCCCCGAAGGAAGACCTTTTCAGTCAGCTGTCACAGAATTTAACACAGCATTTTGAACGCAGTGATAAAATAACCCTTTTTTGTGCATAAAGAACGTTATTTGGCTGAACACGTGTTTGTTTCCGGCACTTCCTGCCTGTTTTATCAAGATAAACAGACCCTCCAGGTGTCCAGGTGAACGTACCAGGTGTAAATGCAAAGGGCAGTGATTGGATAACCTAAAGATAGCAAGTGTGTGTGTGTGTGTGTGTGTGTGCGTGTGTGTGTGTGTGTGTCTCGAGGGCAAATGTCTCTGCAGTGGTTAGACTTCCACACACTGATGAACATCCCCTGATGTCTGACAACAATCTTTGTGCTTTTGGTCTATTTCTACACATCTGTCAGCCTCCCTCTCATCTCTCACCTACTTATCTAGCCATCCATCCCTCCATCCTCCGAGCATTTTTCCCCCCTTCTCTACCAAGCAGAAGAAAAACAACAGGATAGAGAGAGAAAAGGGGGGGGAACCACACAAGGGGCAGAGAGCTGGAGTGAAAGCAACAGAGGAAAAGAGATGGAGACAGATAGAGACAGATAGATGGGAGGTGGCATAATGAGTCCCTACACTGGCGCTGCAGCAGCCGGGTGACCTCACCCTACAGTTACCATGGCAACCCAGTCTGCCACCAGCCAACATCATTCAACTCTTTCTCTCTAATTCTTGTTTTCCCGTCAGCGAGTGGCTCTCCTAAGATGACAGGGAGGCGAAAATATGACGTGTGTGTCTGACGTCACAACTCTCCATGGTACGTTGATGGCTTATTTTATTGGCTCTGATACAGAAGCCACTTTGTCAGCTTTATCCCCAGGAAGTTCTTTCATTCCTATTGTTATTTTTTGCTGAGAGGTGACTGAAGGGTTTGTTCTACAAAAAAACAAACGTCTTAAAGGGAGTTTCATCACATCTTCTTTGGAATCTTGGTGACAGCAGCACCAGCAGTTAACACAAAATAGACATACAATCTTGGCTAACATTAGCATTCATGTGTAATTGTGTGTGAGTTAGGGCTGGGTATCACCAGGTACCTCGCGATATGATACCATCACGATATTTTGCCCACGATAACAATAATATCATGATACAGCGATTCTGCGATAATCGATATATTGCAAGAAATTTCATCCACGAAGTTGAAGTAAAGTAAAACAAAGTGTATACTGCACAGTGGCTCTTCTTAACACACACACACACACACACACACACACACACACATATTATTAAATATCGATATTTGGCGCCAGTGTATCGATAACGTACCTCAAGACGAAATAACGCGATATATCGTAGTATTGATATTTTGGTTCACTCGAGTCCAGTACTCACTCTGACTTATAGCATTGTATATAGTGTGTATCCGGCTCTTCAGCTGGTATGTTCACCAGCTAGTTGCTAACTTTTGCCAAATTAATACAATGTAATGTTTAGTGCTATAATATTTGACCTGAGTGAAATATACCAATACAACTTTTCAAGTTTTTAAGCTGCTTCGTTCCATCAAATGGAAATATTAACGACTTTTGCACAATTTCAGACACATTTTTTCAAATTCAGCTGGACAAATTTGGTATTTGGGGTCTCTACTAGAATTTAAAATACATTTTGGTGGGTTCAAATGACGCTTGTTCAAATGACGGCAACACAGGATGAGTTTGGAGTAATAATGCAGCACGGATGCAGATAACATGAAAAGAGAGTTGTACATTAACAACTAATGTAATTCATTTCTGTCCTCTGTCCTCGTCAGTCATCATTATTGTCTTTGTAAAACTCTTCCCCCCCCAGTTTATTTTATATCGACCTACATATACAAGCTAAAAATCAATAAAAACCATCACAAGTCCATTTACACCACTTAAACACAGAAACAGATTGTTTATTTTCCAATTATGCTTGTCTTCTTACCCGAGAGTAATGGTTTAATTTTTCTCTGGCACATAAAAGCAGACCAGATTGCTAAGTAAACTATTACAGTTTCGGAGTCTGAACTCAGTGTTGGCAATAATAGAAATATGGTGCAGTTATCCAGGTGTTTAAATCTCAGCTTACTTTGCCATCTGCATTCACTGAATTATCAAAATTAAATAACACAGCTGAGGAGGTCAGGGTGCTTTCAGTTTCTGGTCGGGGTGAACAGGCTCGCTGCGAGGGAAATCGTCACTGGTCGTCGTCTAACCCACCGACCCGCTATTAATAGCAGCTGGTCTGCTTTCGTCACTCCACAGCAGTGCAGGGTGGGTGGGTGTGTGGGTGGAGAGAGCAGGAGGAAGGAGAGGAAGGAGGGAGACATAGGGAAACTAGGAGGGGTGTAGGTGTAGAGGAAGATGGGAATCGAGAGGTAAGTGGATTTTTAAAAAAGCAGATAAAGAGAGAACTGGATGATGCTCCCAACGTCACACGAGCATGACGTCTGCATGAGTGTGTTGAGACCTGTTGTGAATCTCAACACGTCTTTCATCCTCATTCACAACACAGTGCTATAAATAACCACTTTTTGTGACTACTGAGTAGAGAAGGTTCTCCCACATTAACTCACCTTGAGGTCCCTGTGCACAATGTCATGCTGGTGGATGTGACTGACGCTCTCCAGGATCTGATTGATGCAGTGGCTGAAAAGTCATGGGAATGAGAAACAGAGGTGAGACACATCCGTCAACCCAAAACAGACGATAAATAGTTCAGACATAAAGAAAAAGAAAAGTAAATTAAACTAGATACCGTGTGATCATTATCTGTCCATAAAAGTGCATTTCGACATATTTTCACAATTCAGATTAAATTAAAGTAGGGCTGAACAAAATATTATTAAAATCGCAGTGGGGTCAACTGAACCATCTCAACACAACGAGCTTCAGGATGTGATTATTTTTGTCGCACATGCACCCTAAAACTGTTAAGCTCTTGTCTTGGGCAATAAGATAACTGTCTGTTTAAATACCACGGTTTACCACTGCAAACGTATGCTCAGTGCACAAAAACACGGGAATTACGAGCAAAGAAAAAAAGATGGCCAAACAACAGTTGATTGAGTCGTAGAGAGGAGCAAGTGAAATATCAGTAAAGGTTCCTGCTGTGCCCACTCCATACTTTATCTTGCCACTACAGCAAGTCGATAGCAGCCGGCTCCACCAAAGGTCACACTATGCTGAACATTTTTAAGCTTAGGTGCTACACAACGGCTCAAAGTATACAGACAACCAGAGCCCTGACCTGAACTTTAATGACCGCCTTTGGGGTGAACTAGAATGCCAGCCAGGCGTTCAGAACAGTGCCTCGACTTACTAAAGGTTTATCATAGCTGCTTGTACTGCACACACCTTTCCAATGTGGGAGGTTTAAACTTCTCTTTCTCGCTCTCTTTTTAATAATTTACAAAAACTATTTTTACCTCTTTTCATGTGAACTGAGTAAAACACTCTGAACTCCTTCCAGGAGAGGCTGAAAACGCTCGTCAGACTTAAACCAACCATTCCCTGGTCAATACAAGCCAGCCTTCCAGTGCGGCTGAACTCTGAACAGCTATCAACACTTTTGATTTCCGATCTGAAAAACTCATATGAACTAGTTCAAGCTCTTCAAGGCTGTACGGGAGCAAAACCCAGCAACCAGCAGCACCATCAAATGTCTGACATGCTGGCTGCAATTTAAAAACAGCAGATAATTTCCCCTCACTCACTTTGACACTTTCAACCAATCAAAACATCTGGTTTAATCATGACACGTCACTGCCAACAGTTTCGATCTGCATGTAGTTGAGTGTATGTGGGCGGAAAGCTGGATGCAATTATATATGAACGAACGCGTGGAAGTGGGAAGTGGAGCGGGAAGGGTGTGTGCAGTCGGGGGATATCTTATGTAAGCTTGTCCCAAGCCCACATACCACCAATTTTGCTGGTCTGGTGCGCAGTTAAAATTAATACCATTTCTTTTAGATTAAATTGAGCTTGACATGAGTAAAGGTGAAGTTAGGGTCAGCAGTAGGAGGCTGGACGGAGACAGATTTTGGGAAGGCAGTGTCCACTCTCTGTGTGACTGAAGCAAAAGAAGAGCTCCTGGCGTTGTGTCCAAATTAGGCTAAATCTGGACTCCACATTTTATTCTCCTTCCTATTTTTGACGTTAAGATGGTGCCCAGCAGACTGCACTCACTCACTTTATTTAGGATTGTAAATTCCCTTCCATTCCCGTTCTTCACATGATCCCTCCTGCCTTTCCTTTCCTCTGTTTTGTTCTGGCTCAAAAAATCTTTGGTGTAGGATCATCTGTACAGATCATTATCAGAAGAGAACTATAATCCCAGTGGTATGTGTTCATCTTTGAGATGACTAAAAGTAAGAGCCTGGTAGCCACGACTAGTGTAGTTATAATCTTTTTCACTGCAAGCAGGTTATGTGCTGCAGTGCAAAAACAACTGCAGACTCTGACAACAGGCGTAAAATAAGGTTTTAAACTTTAAGAGAGCTTTGTCATTATTTATTAACAGAATTAACTTCAAAAGCCCTGAGTTACATGGTCAAAAATAAAGTGCTTACGGTGAACTTAAAAACAGCCTTAAGCATCGTTTCTGCCACTAAAGCACAAACTACATCAACAAAAATGTTGCGCTTTCATAACTTTACAGCTTTGGCAGCCAGAGGTTTTACCGTGGAGGGAAATCGAGTGACACATAACACATGTTCCATAACAATGCTGACATACTGTACCTGGCATCTGCCTCGCTGTAATACTCTCTAGCAACAATGTCCTCAAACAGCTCTCCTCCAGTGACACTGTAGACAGACACAGAGAGAGTAAAGACCTGGTTAGTTCTCTTTTCCTGCGATGGGAAAGAGACAAAAGAGAATCCCTCTCACGAATGGAATAAGTCATGACAACACCTTTAAATGGCTTTTCTAAATGTCAAATTTGGCTCTTTTAATCAGCTGTTTTGTTTGAACTAAGGTTTTAGAGGGTGGATATGGATTAATGTCGATGTCAGTGAGGACAGATAGATCCAACATGTTCACGTAACATGCGCTCTAACTTCTGGTGACTACTGATAATACAAGCCTCGACAAGACTGACTTGCAAGTCTAGTTTATTTGTCATCAGATAGAAAGATATGTGCTCGATTCCAACAAACACAATCTGATCCTGTTAGATGTAACTAAGGGTGAGCAATCTGACTAAAAGATAACATCACAATATATTCAGTAGTTACTGCCGGAACGTAACTCCAGTTCTGTATTAATACGTGCAAAACCATAGATATTAAATATATGTAGATAATCTTTTTATTCTTCATGTGCATAAAAAAAATGCTTTTCACAGTCATCTCTACACTGTACATGTCTGTAGACAGGCAAGCTGTAACCACAGTAAAGACTGTGTGACAGGGTAACACAGACCCAGTGCTTCAGGTAGCGTTAACTACATCAGGCTGTCATGTTCAGCCCGGTGTGGACAGAAAAACGTGGCCAAAAGCGCACTCTAGTCAAGTTTACCAAATTACAATGTGACAAGGTCAATTTAACTGAGAGAAGAAACATATTAGGTGTTATTTGGCTGCAACAAGAATAACATTCACAGGATTTGCACTCTGAGTGAGGCATTACTGAACATGATATTTAACCAACACTGTTGATCTTCATGGAAAAATGTCCCGTTTACATGAGAAGATACAGATACAAGATCTGAGAGTACATCAAGTTATTTCCTACATTTTCCCATGAAGCGCTACATAGTGTTTGTGCATAAACATAGCGAGAATGGAGTGAAACTTACATTACACTGCAAAAACTGGGAACAAAACTACTGTTAATTACAGCTTTATTGAAGAGTAAACGGGCCCTATCCATCGTGGCGGCTCAGTGGAAAATACAATCTACTGTAATGTGTGAATGGTGACAGTCATCATGTCTTGAATTACTTGTTGCTCAGGTGAAGTAATTTCTGAAGCAATACTGCAGCCCTGAACCTGTGACCCGAGCGTGCTTGCATGTGTGTGTTCATGTGCTTTACTTACAGGTCAAAGACGAGGTAATGGAAACCTTCCTCTGAGATGCTGTCATGGAGTCGTACTGACGGAAGAATCAGTGAAAGAAACTTCAATTAGAAATAGGTTAAAAGATTTGCTGATACTAAAACCCAGCAAGACAATAAAGGCTGCACATTATGTTCCTGTACTTGCCTGAACGATGATAAAATGATGATTTAAAAGGTGTTCATGCCCAATCTAATCTATTTTATGCAAGTCTGAGAATTTTGCAGAATTATTATGTTTCATCGTTTAAACTTGAAAAAAGTCTTTGTTGAATAGCAGCTATAGGAACAGCATCATTTTGTGCTTTAAACATTAATATTCAAAGAATTTATGATTGTTTTGACTGAAATTAACACGTTAATCTGCTCCTTTCACCAAAAGCCTTGATTTTATTGTTTAAATGGAGCCATTATTGAGGAAAATCCTGCATTTTGTATTCTGTATGGGTTAAACGGTAACTTATCATATATGTCATGGTATATTCATTCACAGTCATAAATACACACAAGGTCAAGTGATACATAGTGAGGATTTGAGGTTTCCAGCAGGCCAGTTTTTCCTGCTGCTCTGCACTGATCCACTCCGCTGTGTTGCAGAAGGTTGGTAAAGCCTGAGAGCCACCTGGCTTGTTGGCAACCAGGACTCAGATCTTGGATGACATCGTTGACAGAATGGTTGCCATATTTTAATCATTCATAATTAATGTGATACTGTTAATTTGCTTTTAGGTTTCTCTCTGTTAAAGAAGCACACAGGCAGGAGACATCACTGTGCACGGGGGGGGGCGAAATGTTCGTTTTTGAACTTGAACTATCAGCTTTCTGTGCTGAAATTAGGCCTGAAATTGTTGTATGTTACTCTGTTCTTGCTTCAGAGGAGTTCCAGTTAGAGAAAAGAAAACTTGACAAGCTCTCCCCTTGAGAGTGGGAGAAGAAAAGAGCAGCTGAGGGAGGAAAAGAAAGGAAGAAAAGGGACGAGGAATAAGAGGGAATCATGTGGGAGGAAGAAGAAAGAAAGACCACTGAAGCCATATGTATTATGCTGTTATCATACACTGTGTGTGTGTGTGTGTGTCACTCGGCAGTTCTGCCACAAAAACACTTTGCCATTTCCTTCCTTTCTCAAGGGGCCACTTCCTGTCTGGGCTCAACACACGCACATACACGACATTGTGCAGCTACCCTTGTAAGGACATTACACTGACTTCCATTCATTGAGGACACTCGACCTTAACCTTAACCAGGACCTCAGAAATGACATGTTGCCTCATTAGGACTAGTCTCTGGTCCCCATGAGGACTATCGGTCCTGACAAGGTCAGAGTTTACACAAGAAACAGTCCCCGAGGTAACACACGCAGCACACACATAGACGCAAGCTTACATTCCCAGACATTTCAATGGCAAAAGTTATCACAAAACTAAAGCGTTGGATACATTTAGCGATTTGAATTATGATGTATGGTCTTAAAAGCAACTCATATCAAATGGAATGGAATGGAAGTCTAAAGAAGCAGAAAGTGGAAATGCTTGAGTAAGGAAGAAGTACAGTACTTCCAATCTGCATCTTTGCCTCGAGTCTCGACGGACTCATGATGGACAGTTGTTTTTTTAAAGATCAAGATTGATACTGCAGAACAAGAAACGTCGTTTTTGGAAATACCGCAGCACCCCGACTTTAGATGTCACCTGTCGATGTTAACCGATGACATTTTTCAGGCGATCGTTTGGGGTCTCAGAGATCACAGCTGTAAGAAACCGTAAAATATAACACATTTTCTGAGTCTCCTGTCTGACCGAAAGCTGTCGCAGTGACCGAACACTTTCACTTCTTTTCATGATGCTACACTAAATAAACAAAGCTGTTCCACTGATCCAGTAGTCTGCTGGCTCTAAAAAGTGACTCACCTATGTTTGGATGCTTGAGCAGACGACAGATTCTCGCCTCCCGCTCGAGTTTCTGGTGATCTGAGGAGAGAAAAGAGCAGAGGGGAAACTGTAAGGACACAATGTCAGTACCAGGAAAGGGATATTACAGTGACACAAACACCAGGAGAAAGTTTGTACACCTACTGAGTACAAGTGTAGAACAGCATGGGCTGCTTAAGATTCACTAAATCTGATTACAGATCATGTTCTTCCAAAAGCATTTTGGAAAACGGCTTCCTCTACATAACTTTTCAACAGATGTAGTGCTAATAAATAATTAATAATTTGTTTAGTTTTTCTAAAGCAAAGATTTTTGCAGCCATTAAATCTTGATATCTTGTTTGGAAGGATTTCAGAAGTGACTGCACCAGCGACGATGGGAGCTGATTAAACATTTTCTTTTAACTGTGCAGCTGTAACCAACGCATAAACACACAAACACGCTTCATCACCCATCTCTTCTGCCCCTCTCACCCCACTCACAACAATAGTTTGCCTTTTTTTTTTTCCGGACATTTTTGCAACCTAACATCAAACAGACTTGACAGCATAATAGTTGCAGCAGAGGCGGGATGTCAAAAAGGTAAAACACAGTAAGTCGGACAAGCTAACAAGCTAAGAGGCCAAAACTGTCAACTAATATGAGCATACACAAGTGGACAGCCAGACAGCTAAACACACACACACACACACACACACACACACACTCTAGCACAAGCTTTTTGCACTTAGTGAAATTAGTCTTGTGGGTCCAGCCGTAATATAATCAGTGTCCAGTTAATGATTCTAATGGCAAAGAGAGGATATCTGTGTGTGTGTGTGTGTGTGTGTGTGTGTGTGTGTGTGTGTGTGTGTGTGTGTGTGTGTGTGTGTGTGTGCATGTTTAGGACAGGCAGACTGGCTGTAGGACAGATACAGTAGATAGATACAGTGGGTGCTGCTGGGTGTCAGAGGTCAAGATCATACTGGACATGGTGCCACCCACCAGCTGCTGGTCTCAGGGGACAGATGGGATGCTCATGTGAATGACTTGCGAGTGTGTTGTTTTTTTGGCATGTGTGCGTGACAAAGAGAGAAAAAAAAACGCTGGACATCCCTAATCCCCTGTCCCATCCAAGGGGTTTGGGCAGTGTCACAGTGTCGAGATAATCATTAGACTAGAGATTGTTTTTTTTTAGTAATTGTCATGAGGTTTCTTATATCCAAAATCCTACACTATTCAATTAAGTATCAGATGGAGACTGAGACAACCAACAAATATTAATACAGAGAAGGTTTTGGTGTATTTGCCTAAAAAATGACTGGACTCAATGAATGGTTAAAAAGTGCACTGTGTAGTTAAAGGGGAGAAATCTTAATCAGAAGAGAAATGTTTCATGTAGGTCGACAATAATATCCAGCCAATGAACCCAATGTGTTTGTGGATATTATGGCTTTTCTAGCTACTCTGCTAATCAGTCCATCAAATGTTTTACATTCTGATTCTAAAGTATATGCTGATCACATCTATTATCTAGTGGACAATAACAGTTTGTATGTTGTAGGATTTGACTGATCTTCATTAAATACAGTTGCAATATTAATGACACTGTTCAAGCTGCAAAGACTAATTGCAAATATTAACAGGTAACCATATTAAAATTTGATGGATTAATCGATATAGAGCGCTCACAGGTGGATGCCAAACGTTTGCTTTGTGCCTGGTTCCAGCTTCTTAATTGTGAGGATTTTATGATCCGCTGCAACAGAAAGCCCAAAAAAGATAAAAGAAGACAAAAAGAAGAACTACATCATGCAGCGAAAGACAGCGGTCAAGGACACATACCTTACAACAGAGGCAAGAAAGAAAAAGAGTCTATCTCGGATTAGCATCCTATAACATGACTGCAAAGTTGACAGCGAGCCCTATTGCTGTCGTACAGCACAAATGCCATCTGAGTGAAAGCAGCGATGAAATGTCAAGATGTGTCAGAGTTCCTAGAGCTTGATAATTATCTAATCTTATCATGCCCTTAAATATATTCTCAAAACAGGAGCTGATGGAAACATGGCACTGATTTGCATTTTATGTCAGCGACTATTTGGAATGAGAACAGTAGCTAAAATAAGAGAAGAAAACAGAGGAGTCTTACATCTTAAATATGTATCGTGACCAAGTTCAACCCTGATGAGTCATCAGACTAAAGTGAAAAGTAAAAATAGAGTCAGCTCACTGGTTAATGCTCCCATGAACATTTGTTACCTCCATGTGTGACGTTTCGAGCGTAAGCACTTCTTCAGACATGACTAAACAGATTAAAGTAACTGTTGTTGAAGTCTGAATAAGACTTTAAAGCTTATTTCCTCTCTTGCATGTCTAATTTATTGAATGTACTGTGTGTGTTTCCCTTTCTTGTGTTAGAAAACTAAACTTTGCAAAATGGAAGTCAGTAAGTAAACTCTTATAAAGAGCCATAGATGCCAGCTTACAAAGTCGAGGTAACCCAGAGGTTACAGAAGCTGTCGGTTTCTTCGATTCCCCTGCCTGGTTGGAAAAACACTGTCAGGAAACGGGAATAGGAAACACTTCCTTCCTTCACAGCAAACACTGAGGGTTTAAAATTCCACAATGAGCATGTAAATATACAGTTTGTGGTCTTGTGTGCATACAAAGCATTTACAATATAACAATTAAATTACACTTCTGTATTTTATATGAAGACTAGTGATCTCTCTGTAGGAATCATTTACTAATATCTACTGACGGTATAATCATTGTGGAAAGCCAACTCTTACAAGCTAATAGCTCATATTATGTGTATCTGAGTGCAACAAATCTTAATATTTGTCAAAAATCTGCTTAGGTAACACTTTACCATCATTAATAAACAGTTCATTTATAGTTAATTCACTTTTAGTAAATAGTTATTTGACTGTTAACAGGGGAGTGAAAATGTAGCAGTTGACTTCAAAAACTATTTTATTTAGTACTTTTATCAAGTAGAGCAATGATGCTGCTGAAATAAGACTCTGACTGACTGATACGTGATGTGATATGGATGATTTAACTTTTTCTTATGATCCATGTTAAAAAAGCAGAGTAATAAAGCACAACACTGAACCGCAATACATACTGAAGAGGTCCCAACATACACAGTTACACTGCTAGAAAAATACTGTGCATGCGTCCCAGTCACATCTGATTAGATAAGAGGATGTAAAGTCACTACTTGAGGAATAGTGCAGAGGTTTTGGGCACTGATGTACTATCAAATCCATTGTGTTTACTACCAACAAGATCCTGCAGGAAACAAAACGCAGTGAGGGATTAAAACAGTAACCCTAGTATGAACCCAAACCTCTGACCCAATAGGTTAAACAAATCAGCTGAAGCTTTGAGCCTGCGTGTCTCTGAATACAGACATGAGTACATGTATCAATCTTGTTCAATATCTGTGGTTTGATTTAGACCTCACACACACACACACACGAGCCTTAATCTGACCAGTGTGTATAGAGGATGAGAAATCAAAGCATTCTGCAGACATACCACAACCTTCTTCTCACAGCCATAATGGGCTATTTTAGCTGCTTGTATTCTTAGAAGCAGAATCAGCCTGCAAAAATAGGACTATGTTTCAATGCTGGCCTGAGATGACGGCTTTATAATGCTTGTGATGGCAGACAGTCTTGGCAGCTGGCTGCTTAGAAACACTAGAAACATGACTGAGGAGTTTCAATAGAAAGATGAGAGAATAAGAACGGGCTTCAAAAAGAGCAAATTGTATAGAGGAGAAGAGAAACAAGAGAAATTGACTGCAGCTTAATAAAAGCCGATCAGTATCAAATATAGACGGAAACTGCAGGATCCTTATAGAACCAACAGAACCAGTGGAGGCTGATTAGAGGCAACAAAAAAACTAAAAATAAAGAAAGTTTGGTGTCTAACTGATGTGATGAACAACAATCATTAGGCATTCAGTTTTTTATGTCCTGCGGCCTGGGAGCCACAGGAAGCAGGTTCCAAACAAAAGTCACAGTAAGGACAGGTCATTGAAATATTTCATTTAAAACTATATATTATACCTGAACAAAAACTGCATGAAGTACATGAATCTATAGGCTACAAGGCCCTCAACACGTTTTGCTCAACCACAGGAAATGCATTGGGTTAAAAGCTGAGTTCAAACAAAACTCGACAAAACCACCGGAAAACGAACTAAGGCTGTGGTTCACTGCCTCAAACGATCGAAAATGCAGAGAAATTAAAGACAGCTACTACTTACTGGATAGTTTTGGACTAGCTTATGCATCTGTAAGCCTTGTTGGGGATGAGGCTATGAGATGAGGCTGTGTGTAAACGCCAAAAGAAATACGACAGCAAACTGACTTTAACACCTATCATGCAACTGAATGCAGCTTTGACACTGTGGTGTAGGCAGCTGATCAGAATTGATCTTCAGGGCATCCACAATCTATCGTAAGCGTCCGTGTATTTAATATCCTCTTACTTTTTTTACTTCTTGACTTTTGTTAAAGGACTAATATAACCGTATTAATTGTATTTCAAGTGTGGCTTTTAGTAACTGTAGTCTTCACTCTTTTTTGGTCAGATTGCTCACGCCAAGTTGAGGATTTCAGAGTGTGAAAGATTGCTCTCCAAGGGCCCCAATCAGAGTAGAGTCTGGATTGGCAAAAAAGTAGAGGAAGTGATTTGCAGGTTCGTCGCTACTTTTCTTTCAGTCCCTTTGCAGAATTTGAAATGGACGAAGAGTCAAACCCTTTCCTGCCTTTACCATCCCCACCCACATACAAACCCCCTTTGTAGCTTTCCAAAGAGATGCTGTGATATCATAGCATCTGCTCCGAGGAGAACAACACGCAGCACTTAGCCCAATTGGATTGAGTGTTGACCGACATCATGGCCCATCATCGTATTCATCTATCCATCCAGCCCTCCCCCTTATTACTATCTCATCTAGAAGCCCTAAACAGGCTTACAGCAGTGGATGAATGATGGATGGGTGGATGAATGGCTTCTTTCAAGCCACAACCACCATTTGAAAAACGATCTATACGACCCTCCCCCCCCCCCATGTACATCAATTAACTTCTGCCTGCAGGGAAACAGACAGATAATACTTCACAATGAAAGTCAACTTCTGAGCACACAGACATCAAAAACAAGCCAAACGCACTTTGACTGGTAAACTTTGACGTTATTTTTTCATTTTGGTGACAAGAGGTCACTTTTGTGGCAGTTCTGCTATGCACGGTCGGCAGATTTTGTTGCTGAATTTGGCATTCATGTAGCTGGTGACACGCGGCTTCTTGCAGCACTATACCTCCTGTCCACCAGACACATGATTCCTCGAGACTGACCATACACAAAGTATTAAGTAGAAGATTTCATAACATGGAGACGATACACTACTGGGATGTATCAGTATAGGTAAAACATTTGTTTACAGTGTGCATGTCAAAGGTTTGACAGAGTTTGTCAAGATGATAAATGTCATAGCTTGTCTTTAAATAGTCAGTGTCAGTCTGCAGCTCTGTCAAAGTCCCCTCCCCTCAGGGACTGTCAGAAACCGAGCAGAGTCAACAAAAGATCACGGTTGCCATGTACCATTCTTCGTTTGCTGATTGCAGCAAACCTGGCAACCTGCACCCTAAGCATAGAGGGATATTAGTGTGATGAGTTGCTGATTGGACACAACCAGCACACACAGAGCAGCTTTGAAGAACTTCATCTTGAAGCCACTCATGCACAGCTGCTATTGTTCTGAAGGAGTCACACACACAGTGCGAAGTGTGTCTGTGTGTACATGTTGTTGTTCCACACTTCTTTCTCATTTGGGCAAAGCCATTAAACAAACCAACAGATTCCATCTGAAGCCTTTCGTGACGTTGTAGTAAAGTCAATGAAAACAGAGCTGTGAGCACTACTAAAAGCCTGGCTCGCAGCCTCGTTCCCTCGATGCACACACAAACACACGCACACAGGGGAAACAACCTAAAGTAGCACAGACCACTTTTGGATGCTCCGATTCCCGTCTTTCTCAGAGACAAACACGCTAATTGAAACTGGGTGTGTCCCCGACTAAAAATAGTCCAAAACTCAAACAGATTCAGTTAACAATAGTGTGCCACAAAGGAAAACAGAAAATCCTCACACTGTAGAAATGTCAATATGGTATGTTGCCCAACACACAAACACATGTGAACATAATGAGTGGTTTGCAGAAGTGTTTACTGGCAACTTTTTATGTTACGGTCAAAGATTTCTGGCAAGAATTTATGTTCAGACAAATTAAGTTTCATCTTTTGCCCTCATCCTTAAAAAAATGGCATGAGTATGTCTGTGAGCATCTTCGAGACATTGCTGTTCGACAGAATTACAGTGAGGTGGAGCTTGTTTCACGCTGGAAGGTAATGTCTTCTTATCTGAGAGTAAGTCAGGATAAAAGGACGACCAACTGATATGAGATAAATGAATGACAGAGTGACAGAAACAGAAAAACAGACAGAGACTAGGGTCAGTGTGGCCCAGAGCAGACAAGACTATAAATAGATCCAATCCTCCTCCAGCTTACAGCCCTGAATCACACTGACCTGGCCCGCCCTGCATCACCCAGCAAAGAGACGGAGACACAATGAGACAGAAAGTGAGAGACAGAGAAGCAGACAAAGAGAAAGACTGACAGATGGAGGGGTACAGAGAAAAACTAGAAAGGCGGATGAGAGTTTCTGACGCTGATTCTTTCCCTTCCCGTCACAGCTTCCTTCATCAACAAGTGAGTCCAGTCAGACGTCCCATTGCTGTGAAAGGTCAGTCAGGTGTCAGTGGACCAACGCTGATGCTCATGAATTCTACTCGAAGTCAGCAGTGTGATGGCGTAAACACAATGAGGAGGGCAGTGTTGGAGAAGATGATGAAAGTACGGATAAAGATGGCGTTATTAATACCACATTTGATGGCAACGATACAATGAAACAACAGGCGAATGCGGTCCAACTGTCCTCTGCAGTATGCTAATAAAACAGAGACAGACACCAGTTCTGCTCTGCTGGACTCCAGAGACAGTAGAGCACTGCCGCATCTTAGCCAACTGAAAGAAAACACCACAACACAAGAAGAAGAGTCTAGAGCCAGACAAACAGCTAGCGTCAGCGTGCCAATATGCTTAAAATGACATGTTGAAGCGCAACACATATGTTTGTAATGTTCACGCATTTGATTTGATTGCTAGATAATTAGCAAATGAACAACAAAGCACAGCTGAGATTGGTGGGAATGCCATTAGTTAGTTATGCATAAAACTGTGACTGCCTACTAGCTGTGATCAGTTCTAAGCACAAATATATAGGTGCGAGGACACCAAACACTACTGTGTCTCTGTATTTACGTTAACGCCCATTAAGTACTTTCAAACAAGTGCAACACAATATTGCTTTTCAGTGTTCCTTGATTGACATTTTTTTGCAAACGCCACATTTTACAGGCCATTTACCTTACGAAACACTCAAATATTCAACACTGGGGTAAATAAGAAGTAAAATCTGCTCTCTCTTTGTTAGTGCTATAACATGACACCAGTTAGAAATGCAGCATTTTCCAACTTGGTTATATGTGTTTTCCCTCCCCAGCCTCCCTTGTTCCCTGATGAATTCAGTTAAAGGCGCATGGAAATGTACAAATCAAACTGCTTCATTTACTTTTAATGAGGCTCTCCTGACCTCTGCTTTGAATTTATAAACAGGATACAGTTACGCACACTGCTAAGCCTCTCACACATGCCTCATCTAAAAAACATTGTCATTCAAGTTTAAATTGTTGTGACCCCCCGGCTGCTCCCGGTCGCTTCGGATTTCGCTCTGAACACAAGTCGGGTGTTTACATTTTTAAATAAGCAGCGGCGTTATGATTATGAGAAGAGGACATGCTTTTCTGCCCTCAAATTTAGGATGAAACACAACAGCGCAGCAGTCTGTGCATGTGTCTTTGTGTGTGTTGGGGTCTGAGAGATGTCAGAGTAGCTCAGCCAAAACATGCAGTGACACGCTGTGTATCCTCATTCTTCTCTCTCACGTTGCTGTTCACTATTATGTTCTGTGTTCTGCATCGGGTTCTGAATGCTAACACACCGTCTTCGGTCAGTGTGCGCGGCTCACTGGGGGTGTTACGTTGAGCCAGTAAATGAAGCTTAAAACAGACCTAAACTGACCTGCAGGGAGAGACTATTAACATCAGGTTGTGAAAAGAGTAAGTGTGTCCCTGCCAGGACCCCTTACAGCGTTCAGCTAGAAAAGTTCACTCTGACCAATGGGAGAACAAATATGGCTGCAGCTTCACCTCTTTTAAACTTCCTCCTGTGGGGAAACAGCAGAAGGGGGTATGGACTCTTCTTTATGATGCCAAAAGTTAGAAGAGTTTAACATCACAGGAATAAGGCAGCAGTACCAGCGAGACTCTCCAGTCAGATGAAGTTATCGAGGTGGAACGAGGATACATTTGCGGTCCCGACCTTTGCCTGAAAGGCTGCTCATGGCTCTATTACACAACATCCATGGAGGACATTCACCAACATTTAAATACCAAATTACTTGACGAGTCTAGCATTTAGTGACATCATTTTGTCCTCCTGTCACTTTCACTCTCTTCTGTTGTGACACCCTACCTCTTCTGCCCTGGTAACACCGTCCTAACCGCCTGGACTCCTCCAACCATTATCCCTCTGTAATCATTTCCCTTCATCCAGCCTTCTTTGTCTTTTAATTGGCTGGTCCAACACTACTGATTAGTCCTGTTTCCTTAATTATGCCGACAATGTTTTTCATCATAATGAAGTGGCAAAGGACAAAGCAGGGTGGCAAATGATTTATGGCATAGTCCCATGAACATTTAAAACCTGAACATTTTTGATGTGAAGTTTCTAATGTGA
>CAEMYA010002116.1:4103867-4119823 GCA_903131615.1 Diplodus sargus | reverse complement strand
TTAAACATGACATAAACTCAAACTGAGTACATGCTCCTCTTCTTGGGCACACAAAGTCCCACAGTTGTTAACATCAGCACTGGTAGTTAAGACAAAAGTGAGGCCATAGCAACTTCTCTCCACGGTGTCCTCCTTACACCCTTGCTGCCTCTGTGTATCTCTGGTAAGTCTATTTCTCTCTATGGCTTGTATTAACAGGATTCTTTCACTCTTCCATCTCTTTCTGTGTCTCGACACTACACTCTTGTGTTGACTGTGACATCCATCAGTCATAAAACATCATCCCTAACCTGATTCTGATAACACACTAACAGAGCAAAGTAATGTGAACCAACACCCCCCCACCAAACATCAGAGGGGAGGGATATTATACGTGAAGGCATTCTGGTATTGTTCAGAATCCCTTTTTAACCTTCATCTTTCATTAAATCTCAACTGAGAAAATCCTGAGCTTTATAGCTGCATCATCATCTCATCATTTTTATCCAGTGACCCCAAACTAATGTTCTTAGTTTTACTGTTCTTTTAAAATAATGGATCCGAGCAGCAAGCGGTCTAGATTCTAAAAGTTCATGAGTGGAGGTGAAAACTATGACATCACAGCATACCCACATGAATAACACATTTATATATAAACAGCTGCCACCTGTGGTTTTCTGACACTGCCACAAAGTCCATTTTTTTCCCTCCTATTATCTCAACTACCCTGTGCTCTGGCTAAGCAAATACACAATGAGATTAAAGGTAAATTAGACTTATCGCACGTTCTCTGCCAGCTCACCATGCCACATGTCATTGCGTACACTCGCGTATTAGAGCTGTGTGAGCTGCGAGCGTGGCCCTGCTGCTAATTTACATCAACAGCTTCACAGGGTTCATTAGGTTAAGAGAATGTGAGTTCATACTTTTTGTTTGCTAAATTAAGAAGCCATTTAGGCACTTGCATGGAGTCTTTTATCTTTAAAGAGCAGCTGCTACAATGTTTTTTAACAATTAACTTTTTTTTTTAATACTATTTGTAGACAATTGTCAATATAGACCAAAAACAGATGATCTTTGCCTGCTCCTCATCTCTGCTTGAACATAAACATGTTTGCTGAGGTTGTGTGGGAAGCCGCTGCAGCTGCTCAAGAGTTGCCTGACTCTGGTGGTGAAGTCGGCTGCAGAGCCGGACCTTCTGGAGGAATAAACCCTCAGAGTCACGTCGGGTTCAGCTCTGCTACAGAGGCATTTTCAAAAGAAAGCAGGGATCAAAGATTATTTTTTTAAATTTTCGGGATTAGAAAGTGGGTTTAACTTGACTTCTGTTTTTGCAATTTGAGTACCGACTAGAGCTGGAGGGGAAATTTTTCTTTAATTTTACTACACAAAGAGAGACAACCGGATTGCTGAATTCAATGATAGTTGCAGACACACACACACACACACACCCAGGATGCGTGCTGTCACTTGCAAGCTAACAGCTAATTTACAGTAAAATAGTCTGGCTGTTTGGGGTGAAAGAACACAATCCCAAGGTCAAACTCATGTTTACCTGGCTTTTTATTAACAACGGTTTCTGCTGACATATTTGACCACAGACTTTACATTGGAGCATTTGAGGAATCACGGCCGTGTCTCCAACACTGCCTGTTCATTTTGCAGTTGAGACAGTTTTTTGGCTGCAGAACTCTTTAAACCATGCGTGATGATGACACCCAAATTAGTACTAAGAATAGATCTGGAGGCAAATTCTGGCACCTTTATTCCAACACATACATAACATTGCCCGGGTACCCAGCCTTGATGTGTCAGAGTGCAGCCTTGATCCTGGCTTGGTGGTAACTAATCACTGATGAGCGGCTGCTCCAGAGAGACATCCTTCAACCCTTACAATGACCAGCTTTGAGGGTCGATCAAACACACACAAACACACACAGACACAGACAGACAGACAGATGTATCTCTTTATTCCCTGAGAGAACAAACAATGACCTCCACTGTGTGTTGAGGCTGCCAGTCCTTTTTGGCAAGACATGAAGTGACAGCACAGCAGAAATGTAATGCAAAGAGTAAAGCTGAGCGAAGAGCGACAGCTGACAGAGATCAGGTCAGACAGCTGAGCAGTGATAGTTGGTATGAGACAAATCTCCTCTACAAGAACACATAATGACTCAATTTTACATTTGCCAGGATTGCCCTGCCAAACATTATAATGAAGTTGGATATTTGTTTTGGAGCTTGTGGAACAGGTCCAGTTTCTTAACACACAGGATCTGACTTGACACTGCAGGCTTACGGCGCTTTGTGTTAGCAATGAGCTGTGTGTGCGGTTATCACACTTTCCTCGGAGGATTGTGTTTTCTATAGCCAGACAGGTTTGGATGGATTGTTGTACTTATAAAGTAAAGCACATCATGTCCACTTTCCGGTGATGACATAATTATTGTTTATTTAATCATTCATTCAGAGTATTTGCTCAGCTGTTGAAGCTGTCACAATGATTAAAAACATATATACTACTCACAAAATGTCAGGGATATTCGGCTTTCGGGTGAAATTTCAGGATGAACCTAAAATCCACTATAACCTTTACCGATGAACTTAATGTGACCTTCTCTAAACTTTTGAATGCGCATGTCCAACAGTTGAATGTTTCAGTACTTCCTGCACAACAAGGAGCTTAACGGCAAAATTCACAATAGGTGTTTGATCTATAAATCGACCAATACATTTCCTGGTTCACGTAGAATTGATATTTAAACAGTCATCCTCATCATGCTGTTCATACTTTGACATCATGAGACCAAGATGACACCTAACAATTGATCAACAGTACCTTGCAATTGCGAGGCGTCAAACAGGATGTTCTCAGATGTAAGTAGCCACTGAGCTTAGAGTGTCATAGAGTGTCATCAGCAGGTTGCAACAGAGATAAAAAGAGACTGGAAGAGTCACAGAAAGGCATAGAAGTGAACGTCCATTGGCCACATCCCACACTGATGACCGCTTCATTGTGAACAGTGCCCTGCGGAACTGGATGATGAACGCCACTCAACTTCAGGCAGATTTAAGGGAGGTGAGAGGCACCCAAGTGTCACGTCAGACCATTCGAAACTCTTTACATCAGTGTGGTCTGCATGCTGGACGACCTGCAAGGGTACCTGACCACCACCAGGCAAGGGCCTCATCGTCTTTTAGAACCCTTAGAAAATAAAGGAAACTAAAAGACAACCCCCACCCCAGCCACAGTTCACCAATCTTCCACCTGGCAAGTGATACAGAAATATCCACTGCCACACCACCAGACTGAACCCATCTTTCACCAGCTGTGAGACTCCTCAATTCATCCTCCCACTACATAAAAAGTGTTTTAAATTCAAAACGTATTCTACAACCCCGGTGTTGTAAAATGACTAATAAATGAACCTTTAACCTTTAAAAGTGCTGGCACTCCAACACAATTTGTAACTGTATCTCACTGGCGATCAAGTGGCTGGAGTGGACTGTAAAGCCTTCACCTGCATCACCCTCACAACACTGCACTAAAGCAGGCCCGGAATACCATTATAAAGAGGACTTTTATTTTGAAAGGCTGTTTTGACTGTAACCTTGGAAGCAGACATACAAACGCACTGAGTATTTTGGTGGTGTGCCAGTTAGCAGGTCTGTACACTTCAGCCAAGTGATGGAGCCGCACACTCAGTTCCATTGAAACAAATTTATGGGATACTACAAACTGCTGTAGAGCTGCTGAGCAGCTGTCACCTGTTATTATCAAACAGACCTGGCCAAGAGCCTGCAGGCAGGTGTCTACTGTTGAGGGGAAACTAGTATTAAACTGACATATCTGACAAAGCCCTGCACAGAAGAGAGAACAATAAACTATGGGTGTGTGTTTGTGTGCGGCTGGTCAAACATCCTTCTCTTGGGAATATAGCAGCCTTGTGTAAAGAAACCTTAGTGTAAATGGGGATAATGAGTACAAAAGGTAAACAAATATTTACACAGATCACTTTGTTCTGTGTGTTTGTGTTTCTTTGCATTTAGAGCCAAGTTGTGATGTGTGTGTCGCCTCCTGGCTTTGGTTATATTACTTTGGGTTTGCATCTTGTTAAATGAACAGTCAAAGGCATAAAGCAATAAAATGATTAGACAAGCAAATAGACCTGTTGAAAGATTACTGACTCAAATGAAATGCGATGAGGTGGAAAGAGCGATGTTTAGAAATATGTTTGCTTTATCAAGATATGTTCGAGTTGACTTAATTTCTATGTGGTTTGCACAATTAAAAGGTAGGTGGGTGGAAGGAGCAACAAACAGTTTGAAATTGTTTTCCATGTAGTCCAGCAGACAGCATTCATTAGATTCTTAAAATCTGACTGACCTATTCTACTAGTGGGCTAATGTAGCATCAACTAGCAATGAGGTGGGAGCTACAGAGGTCCATTAAGCTCACCAAAAAATATCTTTTGCATTAATTTTCAGACCTGTAGTCTTGGGCGCGGACTCAGGTGACATCGCTCGAGGCATTTATCAGACCACACACAGACTATCTGAAGCCACAAATTACTTACAACTCTTTTCGCTACTCCATAAACATGAGAACAGACTGACAGCAGAGCACAAACACATCATACTACAGCTCAACTAACACGGAGACAACTGGCATTTATTACGGACAGAGAGGCCTGACACAAAACTTTTTACTTCTACCCCACCTATACTCACACCTCCAACTGTGAATTGAATCCCTGCTGTGGAAGCTTTTACTTCAACAACTGCTGTCAGATTAAAGCCCTAAAAATTCAAAGTAAACAGAAAATAAAACTTTCCTGAGACGTTTCCTGGAAAACATCAATTTGTCTGATTGACAGCCAGGCTTTCTGAGTGGGTTTCCTCAGACTCCAATGTGTGACTATTCATTGTACATGACACCCAGTGAATATGGTGACCGACTATATTATATGTAATTTTGGTTGTGAGGTGTGAGGAAGAGGAAGGAGTAAAGCTGCTTGATTGACAGCATGACAGTGGGTTTGTGACCAGGACTGGATTAACCACCGGAATGTCAGAAGAAACCTTTCCCTTCCATCCTTATTTTAATTCCTTACCCTCTTTTTTTCCTTACTTATCTAATTACTTCGTTACATCCCTTCTTCTTTAATCATTTAACATCTCTCCCCCCTGTATTTAACATAACTCCTTCCCTCCTTTTACGTCTTGGTCCGGATGCTGGTAAAACGAATGAGGCAAAACAGTTATGAGGCAGAGAGCTATAAAGAGAAAGAACAGCAAGAGAACAAAAGTAAAATATGGAGAGAGCTCGCATTGCTTGCACGATTTGATCTCATTGTCTCGCGCACACGCACACACGCGCACGCACACACACACACACACACACACACACACACACACACACACACACACTATTGCTGGATGCGTCTTCTATTTGTGAATGCTACTTTATTGCCTTTTCAATCTTTCAGCCAGGCAATAAATAATCTCAATAAAAACCTCTCCATTTAGAAAACAGCCACTTATTTACCTGTAAAGTGAAATTACAGCACCCATCTAGCAACTATATGACCCTATGTGTGTGTGTGCGAGTGTGTGCGCACACACACCCTTTATTTGTCCATGAAGTAATCTGTCGTCTGATTGTCTGAGCTCTCAGTGAATTTAAGAGACAAAATCGTGAGAATAAAAAGAAAGAAAAAGAAACTGATGACACAGAGCAACTGTGAAGTGAGGGAGTGTCTTTCACAATAAAGGTTCATTAGAGGTGTTCGAGCCAGAATACAGTAGAAATAAAAGTATGAGCATCTGCACACTTCAGACTGAGAGGCAAGCTTTCAGTCAAGGACGTTCTTGAAGCACCGCTCATGAACAAAGCTGGCGTCACTGTCAAAAGAGGGACACACAAACAAGACCTCCTGTTTGACTCACACACGCGCACTGGCGTGATCGCATCTGACATGGAAGCGCACACACATACACACAGATGGACACACATGCACAGACACCTGAGATTCCCTGGTGTAATGTAATCTAATGAAGTGTTGGCAGGCAGACTGACACAAGCTGGCGAGTTTCCATACAATGGTGCAGCTGTTTAATCGAATTGTTTTTTCTTTCCTAAAGCCTAAACTGCCGTCCTTCAAATTCCTTGTTTCATCCAACAAACAGTCAAAGGTTATCATCAATCAGCTGATTATTGTGTATGAATAAAAGAAGCAGGAAAACCTCACATCATAAATGTTTTAATTTAGAGAATGTTTGTGGCATATTTCGCTTGAAAAATTACCAAAACGATGAATCATTCCCTGTCAACTGACAAATCAAATAATCGCCTAATAGCGTCAGCTCCAGAGCACAGAACAGACATGTGAATCAAACAGGGACCTTGTGGCCTGGTGGTGTAAGAGTGCCACCTACCTCAGTGTTTCCTCTGTAATTGGTTTGTAGCTTTAAGAATAAACAGTTTCGGCAGAAGTTAAAATAGAAACAGGTCGGTTTTGTCACTGATGCTCGCTTGCATGCGGTTTGGACAAGTGCTCGGTTAGGAAAAGATCTTGTTTTGGCTTGAAAAAAATGACCTGACAGTATCGTTAAAGATAATCTGTTGTGCCAATCGAAACGTGGTCCTCGATGGTGGTCTTTTGCTTGGTCGTAATCTCTCAGTCAACTCATTTAGATGTCATCTGAACAGAATATGAAACGTATGTAATGTAGTGTTCTGACAACCGGGCTGCTAATGAACAGTTGCTTGTACCAGCTTCTGCTTTATATGTATAATCTTATAACACTTTTGGTTTTGGTTAATGGTTGACAAGAACAAGTTATTTGTGTTGTGCAAGTCTTTCCGTTTTAACTATTGCTTAAATGGCGGAAACCACAGGAAATTCATTTTTTCTTTTCTTTTGTGCAAGAATGCCATGAAACTTCACTGGTTCAAGCTCTTCCAACCTGAACATTTTCTGGTTAATACTATCGTCACATATGATATTGAATCTATTATAAAGAGGGTTTGGCCGGCTGGTCCGACAAAACAAGAATGTGGATATGTCAGCTTGGGCTTAGGAAGATTGTAGTGGACATTCTTTTCATTATTTACAATCTCAATGTGCATCCTCCGTCCTAGTCCAGCACTATATGGTGAATGAAATTTTTATTCAAGTTGGCTCCTGCATGATGCCATATGCTTAGGACAGGCAGGATAATGATGAGCAGATAAAGAGAAAAAGAGGGCAAGATGAATATGACAGGAGGAGCGAGTAGAAAACACTCTGAACCACACGCAAAGCTCTCGTTTCAAAGAACTGATAAGAAAAGAGGAAGGTCTGCATGCTGTGGGAGGACTTACACCATGCATGTGTTACAGTGCAGTATTTCTCTCTTTCCATATCTACATCTTTCTGTTTCCATATGTGACTCTCTCACTCTCTCCTTCTCATCAAATATTCACAGTTGGTCCCATTAAACATTCACCGCGCAGCGCTGCTACGTTTATCTGCCCTCTGCCAATCAGCCTCCAGCAAGCGCACTAGAAGCCCACCAAAAGCCTAAAAACACACACGGTCTGGCTTGCAATGTGGCAGTCTTGCAGAGAGGGGAGAGGGGAAGAGGTGACAAGAAAGACGGAGGAAGAAGTGGTAAAAGAGAGAAAAAATTAGGGGATGGTGACTGAGGAAGACAATGAGACACATCGAAGAAAAACGACGCAAAGAAAAGGAGTGCGAGGGTCCACTCATCAGCACTTGTCCATGTTCAGTGAGAGCAGTGCAAGCCTTGCACCTCAATAATTCAACAGCAGGACGAGTGCCGCAAGCCTCTCCCTCCTTCCTCCTCCTCTCTTTCGCTGACATCACAAGGCCTTACCTAATAACAGGGTAAAAATACACTCACTTCACAGTCCAACACAATATGTGACACATAATTGGAGCTAAAAATAACACAAAACAGCATCAAGACAGATCACATTGTCAACAGTGTTTCCTTTCGGATGATCCGACGTCTGCACGCAAAGCGTATCAGCCGCGTGTTTCAGTCAAACGTCTCACAATTGTCTTATGTAACAGACGCGCTTTCATTTAAATCGATCCTGCTGTTTCCACCCAGCCGCGTAAAAGCTTGCATTTCAAACTCCACCTGAAGCATATTTTTGCACTTCACGTCTATTTCCTTCCATTTTTACACACAGAACAGGGATGGCGTGTTGGGCTCCAAGTGCCGCCAAAACCCGGGTGACCTACATTCAAAACGGTGCCTGAAGTCAATTAACTGCTGAGAAAAGCAGCAAAAATTCATATTTGAGAAGCTGGAATCAGAGTGTTTTTGGCATTTGGTACTCTAAGAAATACTACTGAAAAAATGACAAGTAAAACAAGACGGAATATCACTATAGATGGGTAATCTGATCAAGAGTGTGTTTTCATTTAACAGAACTGGTCACTGGCCTCACACAGGTATCTTACTGTGCTTGAGTCCACTGGAAATTAAAGATTTGTAAAGCAATATTTTAAAGCATTGATGGAAAATGTTGGTTTCTGCGAGTGCACCTGAGTCTCATCTTTGTACTAAAAAAGGTAAAAAGGCATGTCTGTCAATGTACACCAGATGTACAGCCACAACTGGTGTCTTTCAAATTAAACTGTGAATCTAATTCTCCTTAGCAGAGGGGGTATGTTTGTGTGTCCAGTTGTTGGTCGGTTTGTCAGCAAGATTACAGAAAACTTACGGTACAGATTTTCATGAACTCTGGATGGAGGATGAGTCTCAGCCAAGAATAGACCCTATCAACTTCTGATGCAGATCCAGATAAAGCGATGGATCCAGTATTTAATTCTCATTTTCTTCAACGTAAGGCATATTTTTGCTTTCTTTTTTCTATTACTTTCTCAGAGAGTAAATCATGGATCTTGATGAAAATAATCAGCTGTATTCAGGTGGTTGGTATCCATGAGTGAGTGCAAAAGGGGACTGAGGTTAGCGCTCTACTGAGTGTAATTATAGTTTCTAAAATGCATTCAGTTGGTCAAATTAAGTTACTTATACAGAAACAGTACTTGCACAAACTACAGATGTACTGTGAGTATATGTGGCATGCTGTTTCTGTTGTGTGTCTTTTCAGCTTTGACGTTTAGGTCTTCACAGATTACAGCAACTTTACGCTGCTTGAACCTCTCTTCCTCTTTAACTTCTAGCACCGTTCTTTTTTCTCCACCTATGAAACCTTGCATGTCTGACAGGCGTTTCATGAATCAACAGAGCATTGGTTCACGTTAAAAGTGGTCATCACATGCCATGACATTAGTATTAGTAGATTTACTTCAACATCGTCAGATAATCAAGTAACAGTAGAAGACTGGTGACGATGGCAGCGAGCTTCACTGCTACATAAATGAGAAGCTGCAGATAAAGCTGAGTGAGCAAAAGCTAATGCTGACTTGCTTCTATTCGTAAAGATGTGCAAAGTTTGGCTTTTCACTCAGTGAGATGAGCCACTGTAATGAACCTACTGTCAGAAAGGAGATATGAAAATATCTCGCAAACTTCCCTTTATCATATCCTTAAAATCTAACCACGGACTTCTGGTACTTAATCTTTGTTCAAAACGGATTCCAGCCTCGACACGACACATACAGAAGTCATGGCTCATCACGAAAGCCACGGAGAGACACTCGCTCTCTTTTCATTCGAGTGTGCACAAATGCATGTGAGAGCCCTTCAGTCACAAAGTAAAAGTAACTTGAGTTTATTAGCACAGTTCCCTTCTCAACTTCTGCTTCCCAGGGTTTTTATCAGGTTGTCACTGCTGCCTCGGTCTAACAATAATTGTCATTACTTCTGTAAATGGATGCTTGAGTAACTTGTGAAATACAGTAGGACAGTTTTATGGCTTTCAGTATCAGTAGCTCTGGACTGCAGGAGCATTTACACATCTGAGTAGAGCTGCAATGATCAGTTTAATAAAAGAAAATTTGATGTCAACTATTTTAATAATATATTAATCGTTTTAGTCATTTCTCAAGGAAAAAATGGTTTCAACTTCTTAAATGTGAGGATTTGGTGCATTTGTTTGTCATTGATGATCATAAATGAAAAGTCATTGGGTTTTAGTTTTGGTTGGACGAAAGAAGCAATTTGCGCTCCTTGAAGAAATGCCATCGCACATATATAAATACTCACAATGGCGTAGGCCACTTGCATAGTTGGATGCAGTGGCTGTGTGTAGAGCAGAAACACTATAAATCAACCTTAACTGTTTCCCTGTTTCCAGTCTCTATGCCAAGCTAAGCTAACTGGCTACTGGCTACCGGTAGTCTAAATGTTTCTGTACTTTTTGTGTTTGCCTTTGCATGACTGGTCCTGTTTGTATCCTATTCATTGAAATTTCCAACTTTGAAATATGATCCCTAAACTGTTCATAATATTTTTTAAAGAATATAAAAACTGAACAGAATTTCAAGGCTCTGAATGAGAAAATGTAAAAAAAAAAAATGTAAAAAAAAGTGCTTCTCAAACAATGAAATGAAATAACAGAAAGTAAATGGTAAATGTGTGTTTCTCACAATGTGCCTCTGTGTTGATTCACACGTGTGTGAATGTCAGTGGAAGTGACAGACCACGTGTGCGTATGTGAGTATCCGCTTGAGCGACTGTGCGCATGCATGTGACGCCACACGACCCAGCCATAATCGCTGACCTCACCGCGAGCCGATGTGCCCTCCTGAGCCAAACAGAATAGGGATTAATCCCGCCTACGCACACACTCGCACACCCACACACACCTCATGAGTACAAGTGATACTCCGAAGTTCCCTAGACATCAAACCACCAAAGCCGATAGACTGTGCGTACAATGTTTGCAAACAGTGACAAGGAACGCACAAGCAGAGGTCAGAATAAATGTGTATTTGAACCTCCAGCTGCTGCAGTACTTCAAACAGGACTATGTGTGTATGTATAACATGTGAAGCAAAGATGCTGAATGTTTGCGTGCGAATGGAGACCACATAATCTACACAACACCGCTACACCATTTTAAAACAAAATTTGGTCTTATATTTGTGTGTTTTTGAAAGAAAATGAAAGGGAAACGATAATAGCGATACTTCCTTAAGCGTTAGTCTCACATTAGCATAGCCATCAAGGCTAATTGGCTTTCTCTTCAAAGGGCTTTAAGTAGTTTGCTCCCCCTTCTTATAAACTCTCCAGAGCAAGGTTAACATGACCCAACGAAACAAAGGCCTTAACTATAAGTAAGACTTGAGTTGTAGGAAATGACAGAGTGATTGTTTAACCCAAGGGTGCAGGTTCCAGCGCCCCCTCGCCAGGGGCTGTGGCAGCGGAGATCATGCTCCTTGTGTTTGTGAGAAACACATTGGCAGCACCAGGATGGTTCAGCTCTGCTTAAGGGCACTGCGCACTGGAGAACAGACTGATGTGTGTGAGTTCACATTGTGACGCTGCACACAGACAAAACTTGTACGCGTTGAGTGTGAAAACCGTTAAGTGGGTGAGAGAAAATGTGTGCAACTGTGTTTGTGCTTCAAGTGAGAAAAGAGCAGTCATCTTTGTGTGCCTGCGTGTGTGTGCTTGTGTGATAATTGTGACCGACACACACACAGAACGCACCCTCTCTGCCAGACAGCCTATGGGATGAAGAGTTTCACCCCTGCTGTTGCCGGGTTACTAGCTCCGGACCACTGCCAACACAGCCCTCCACACACACACACACACACACATACACACTAGATCAAATCGCCTGGTGAGAAGGGTTTTTAAGATCTCTCTTCAAATCAATCTTTTGTTTATAGAGAAGGAAGGGAGGGGATGGGAGAAGGGAGAAAACAACATAAACTAGAGAGACAGGGATAGACAGAGAGAGGGTGAGAGAGAGAGGCAGAGGGAGAGACAGAGAGGGAGAGAGAGAGAGCGAGAGAGAGGCAGAGGGGGAGAGGGGAAGAGAGAGGAGAGAGAGAGGGAGAGAGGGAGAGGGTGAGGCAGAGGGAGATTGAGAGAGACAGAGATAAAGGGAGGGGGGGAGAGAGAGAGAGGCAGAGGGGGAGAGGGGAAGACAGAGAGACGAGAGAGGGAGAGGGAGAGGGAGAGAGGGAGAGGCAGAGGGGGAGAGCAATTCAGTCTGCGTCCCCTGGGAAAAGAGCAGCCCAATCAGTCCAGAACTGGCCCTGATCTGACGCTCATATCATCACTCAACCTTCGGCGGCCTGGTCTGACGCTTACTTGGACGAACACACACAGAGTCTGCAACACGTTCACACACCAAGACGAGAAGAGAAAACAGTGACGGATCAATGTGATACATGTGCAAAGGAAAACACATGTGCCATCCAAAAAAATCAACAGACGAGGGAGCTTGGATTCAGCGACGCAGCAGAAGGAATAATCTGACACGCACAGTGTAACAGGCAGACTAATGACAACAAATCTGCCGCAAACACTGAAGCACAGGTGGTGGTATTTCAACATGTGTTAAACTGCAGCAAAAACACACACACACACACGCGCACCAACACAAACACACTAATCACACTGATTTAAGAGACAAATCCAGGTTATTACAGCCTACAAATTACATCTGACTGTCGTTTGGGCTTTCAAAACCTGAGAACTGGAAAACACAGAAACATCATTTCACCAAAGTCCCAAAAATCGAGACAGATTACTTAAATCACTTTATTTGGGGAGAAAAACAAAAAGGCAGCACATCTTATATGTTGGCAACAGGACAGGACTTTTCAAAAAGCACCGTCTCTTTTGTGCACTTGTAGTTGAAAATCTCTCAACTTTTCTCTGAAAAAAGACGGCTCGTTGCTATCGCTCTTTATCAGGCAACCAATCGTGTATCAGACCAGGAGGGACTTGTCACCCCAGTGACCAAGAAAATGGAGGAGAAGCTGGTTCTGGCTCTTAGAGTTTTTTTCTCTCACTGCACAGGTGCTTCAACCAAGCGCTTCCGAGACACTCCAATCACTTTCTTGCCTAAAGAAACATTTTGTGGCCCTGATCTATGTGAGTCTGATATAACGTCTTTAGTCTGATCGGGTTCTTGGATACGTGGGAGTTTGTTGCTTCTGAGATGCGGCAAACATTTATTAATCATTCTCGATCATTTTATCAAAGAAAGAAACGTTTTCTTGGTTGGTCTGATTAAATGCACAACACCAGACCATTCTAGAAAGATTAATTCTTTTCTGATAGAGCAATTCGATATGTTATTTTGAGGGGTTATTTCACATTTCTTTATTTTATATTTCATCTTATAGACTAAATAATCAACTTATTAATCATGTACACAATTGGCGGATGAATTGATAAAGAAAACTATTGTTAGTGACAGCCCTGATCATCACTGTGTACAGCATGTGTAGCGGGCTCGGCCGTGTGCTCCAGCTCCGTTTGCTGAACACAACTGCACAACTTGTAATACGAGGTTGTCACTCAAGTAAGAGTGCGGAGGCACCAGACCAGATTTACACACGTGCTGAAAAAGCAGGCAGGACGAGAACAAAGCGAGACCAGGTTAGTGTAAGCATAGACTACAGGCAAACTATCACACAGCATGGCTATCAGGCTACAATAGCTCAAAAACAAACGTTTTAGTGAACGCTTTTGTCGTCCTGCATTTCAAGACAGGCTGATCCGCGCTGGAATTATTCTGAACAAATTACACTCAATTATACGTTTGAATTCAATCAAAATTTTTTCTAAAAGACTAATTCTTGGCAATCTTTGCAGCACTTTTCATTGCCTTGAGGGGAATTTCTAGAATACCAGACCAAACCCAGTGGTCATAAATTCCTTTTCGAGCCGTCATGTGACACGCGGTGAGTTACCACTCTTTTTCAGTCAGTGATCTGTGAGTGAGTACACATATTTTAGTTTTCACAAAATTGTTTGAAAGCCTGACAGTATAATATCGACCTAAAGAAAAATGATATTTAATTTTGAACAAACTTTAACTGTTTGCCTTATATGCAGTATAAAGCGTCAAAACTAAATTTGTGCTGTGTCTTTTGACTTTGTGGCAAGCTTGGTAGGCTACTTCTGAGTTTGTGTTACTGAAGCTTACATGGATTAATAGGAAGCGAAGAAGAAGAAGAAGAAGAAGAAGAAGAAGAAGAAGCTTATGGAGTGCTCATCTAGCTCGATGCGTAACAAAGGTAGCTGGATTGTGTGTACTCAGAGTCAGTTAAAAGATGTTTGCCTTCCCGAGGGCAAGTGTCAAACTATGCCTATGGACCTGTGGTGTTAGAAAAAGACTTATTTAATAAGAAAAATGGAGGCTTAGCTTTGTGATTCTTGTGATACTGTAAAAAAAAATAGGTACAAACACTGAGCCACAGAAAAGTCTGTACAGCAGGTCAGAGTTGAACCCGGTCAGTTTGTTTGGTGAACCTGATTGTTTCTCACTATGAATGTTGCCATGTTCCCATATTTCAGCAATTAACTGTGTGTGTGTGTGTGCAGTTTTTTTTTATCCTCATTAACACAAACTGTGGCCCGAACTGTTCAACTCAGTTCACCCAAGTCGTTTTGAACCAGAACATTCCTTTATCTCATCCTCAGGCTGCTGCCAGACTTGAGGATATTTTAGGCTCAAGGTCAAGCTGGTGCACGTCCAATCATTTGCAAGAGACCCAACAGTAACCATAACAAACCAAAAATGGTTGCAGGCGAGTGCCAAAGCCCGCTGAAGCCCACTGTACAACTTAAACCGTAGCAGCTCAGCTCAGCTCTGCCAAGTGGCCTCCGGCTTTTCAGGAATCTCAGCTGACGAGGACGGGACAGAGCGCCTGGATCGCTGCTCTTAAGGAAACGAACCAACAAACCTCCGGCTGACTCCGCTGAGCGGCTACAGCAGCCCACTGTTGTCAGCTTTCAGTTTGCATAAATTCACACCAAGCTGCACAGTGGACATCAGCTGCACTTACCTCTGGCTGAGAGCTTTTTCGTGTTGATAATTTTAGCAGCATACTCCTGGCCGGTGGACTTCTTGACGCATCGGCGGACGACTGAGAAGGCACCCCTGGAGCGGGAGAGAGAAAATCGATGAACCCCAGGTGACGGATCAGTGAAAGCACTTCAAACACAACAAAACTCTCGAGTGCACGGCTGTGTCACTGAACTTGTCACACAAGTGAGGGCGTGCATTAATCACATACACATAAAAGGAGAAAGGGGGGGGAAGGAAGTCACATGCATATTTAATACAGTCTGATGATCTGTGCATGGAGATGTGAGAGGAGGTCGTGGCGGCTCGTGCTTGACAAGGGGAGGGAGAGGTCTCCTCATTAGCTCAGGAACATGAGAAGAATGAAGCCACTGAGAGGCAGAGTTAACATTTTCTTCTTTGCAGGGCTGGTGGCATTTTTTTTTTAATTTTTTTTTTTTACACGGACGCCTCCTTTAAACTCTCACTGGTAGGTGGAGCAGCTCTATTAGCCACAGCAGGCAGCAGATTAGATGTTACAAAGTGGCTTTGCAGACCAGGACATACACACTGCTGCAAAACCTATGTGTCCTCTCATGTTTTTAATCCCCTCAATGCAGCACAGCCTCGTCCTCTTTGACACATCCAGCACAGTAGCCTCTCTGCTGTCTGCTCAGAATAAATGCACGACAAAAACGCACACACACACACACACACACACACACACACACACACACGAGCTGCATGACTGGAAACGAGGAGCGCCAGGATGCCACCAGGCGACGGACGCGTCCGTGCGAGGCGGCTCTCTCGACGCGTGGCTACCTGCGGACACCGAAGTTGCTGCCATTTCACACCTTTTAGAGGCGCGTGAATGGTGTAATACACCTTTAAATGCGCATTGAGGATTAAACACAAGCCCCTGTAGCGCTAACATGAACCTGCCTGCAAGCTTATTGGCGCTAAGGTTGATTTTTCCTTTTCCCCTCTCGTCTGTTTTTTTTTTTTTTTTTTTTTT
>CAEMYA010002116.1:4087329-4103835 GCA_903131615.1 Diplodus sargus | reverse complement strand
AGGAGACAAACGTGCAAACACACACACACACACACACACACACACACACGCGCACACATACACAGACTGAATGCAACAAGAGCAGCAGCAGCAGCAGAGGTGGAGGAGGTGGTGGTGACGGTCGCTTACTTTCCGAGTTCCTCGTACAGCTGGTATTCGTCTGTGAAGCGGGTCGAGGTTACAACTGTAGCCATGTTGACAGAAGTGAAGGGGAGAAGGGGGGGATCGCCTCGCGCTTCGGTGGCCGCCTCGCGCAGGTTTCAGGAGGAGGAGAGCTCGTGAAGGCAGCAGAGAGAGGGCTCGAGCTCAGAGACAGGGAGTGGGAGGGGTGTGGGGGGAGAGCTGTAGTAACGAAGATCCTCTGCTGAGGAGGAGGAGTCACTCCGTGGTGAGAACGTAAAATGGAAAGCGTTTTTTTTGTTTTTTTTGCAGAAGTGGGCGTTCACCGTCCAGCCTCGTGTCTCACCTGATGTAATGTTTTGCGGTTGTTGTGACATTTAAAACAATCTAATACTATATGTTCATGACGTATTTTATAATGCTGGTGCACTCAATCCGAGAGGTGCTGTAATTGATACTTTTAAACTTAAATTAAAAATCTGGCCTCTGTGTAGTGTCTTATAATTGTATGGATTTAATGTTTATACTTTATATTTTGTTTAATTATAGCCCTTTATTCTTCTAACAATATTTCGTATAGATTTTTATTTAGATCTTACTGTTGTTTATTTTTTGTTCTTTAACTTTTATTACTTTAATATTAATGTTATTGCAATTGGTGTGTATCAGTCTCTAAACCTGTTTTAATACCATGTTTATGGTTTTTTTTAAATGTCACTGTCTTGTCTTTGGATATATCTTGAAAGAGGCTCTGGGGTGAGACTATTGTTACATTTGAAATTTAATTTGAGAAAACAGAAATGTGTAAAGCTCTCAAATGCTAAGTACATTGCATCTCTTTTATTAAACGACAGTAATGCCACTGGACAGGCTTTCTATCCATAATTTATTAGGCTCTAATTGAATAAAGGGTAACTGGACCAGTTTTATACAAAATGTGTGGTAAGAGGTCTTGGGAAGTTCTACTGCATATAACATAAACCTTTTCGCAGATCCAGAGGAAGCTGCAGGTAATGTGACAAGTTTCCTCCACTGATGTAATTCAGTGGTTAAGTTGTATTGTGGGTAATGTAGGCGCCAGGTTGTGAAAACTAAGGAAGTTGTGTGGAATCAAAAAAAGGAATATCCCTAGTTCTGCTGTATGGATTTAGGTATTTTTTTTTTTAAACTGCCTGACAGACAGACAAGACAGATGAAGACGTGTAGGACTACAAAAGCTAAACAAAGAAGAGTCTATCAAAATCAGGTTTATTTACAGTACCAGTAGGTTTTCACATGAAAACTACTGTGGTATTTTGGTGCATTAGTTAAAACAAAGTAAGCAAAATAAGAAGCGGTATTTGCAAAAGTTCACAATAATAGAAAATTAAAAGATGAAATGATGCTTCCTCCACAGCTGTTCTCAGAAACATACAATGACAAACAACATGTAAAAATGAAAAGAGAACTCTTATATACAAACAATGAGGTGAAAAAATAGGCACGTATATAAGAATATACTTAAATATGAAAAGCAGGAATGACGTGTGTCTCATGTTCCTCTGAATTAGCTGTGTAGTTTTTGAAATAGCATAGTAGTGTATGCAGAGTCTTCTTCAATAATTTTAAAGGTGTTTTTAGTTTCTGGCCCACCTTTAGGCACCATGTCCTCACAAATCCTCTATGCATTATGAGGTGACACTCATCCATGTTTCCCAAAGCTGTGTTTTGTTTTGATATTTTCTCACACCAGAAATAATGTCAAAGTGAGACCTCTTCCTTCTGTCTGCTCTCTGGCAGTAGTGGTGGAGGTGGGATGTAAGCCACGCGAGATCTTTTCTGTAGTGACAGAAGCCACAGATCCAGGTTCAGTTTCACCATCGCTCACCTCCATCTTCGATTTTTCATGCTCAACCGTAAAACTGACACCAGAACAGCAGATGAGAGCAGCATCCTTCAAAGACCAAGTCGTGTACTGAGATGTGATGCCGCAATATTTTAATATTGGCACGGAGCAAAGAGCTGCATGCCCACTATACTATGGTTTCCATTTCATGAGCTGGGTCTCCCCAAAAAAAGGAGATTTGGTCAGTTCCTTAAGATGTAGCACAAGGACACGGTAATAATTCAATGTTTGGATTTTGTCTGCAACAAAATCTTGTTGAAATCTCCTTATGTAACACACACCTACAGTCAAATTCTTGCTGTCTAAACGACACTATTTTGTACTTTTCTCTTCATTTTGGCATGGACTTTCCCAAATGTCTTGTTTGTAATGAAAGTTTGTCTTTAAACCGAAAAGATTTGAAATCCGACATCATGATTTGTTCTTTTCCACATCTGAGTAGGCCTTTAAAGGTGCAATCTGTAAAAATTTGAGTCGAACACATTCAAAAATGAACTAAAATTGAACAGTTTTGAAGTTATGACATCTCTGTATTGTGATTTACTAAAGTTAGCCCCAGTCCAAAGCTCCTGTGCTAGCGGTGTGAACACCTACTCCGAGCTCCCAGTCAGTATTGCTAGATGAACTGCTAACCGAGCTAACTAGCTAAAGGCAGCTACAGTTAGCAGCAGGTAGTGGTTACCCAGGTTATACGCTGCCCCCTGTTTGTTCTGAGTATAGCTTCAGCAAGTGACCAATTCTTACATACTGCACCTTTAACGTCTCTTCGATTCATTTGAGGTCACAGCTAGAGCTTAAAAGAATATTGAGAAAACACAACAATACCCTGAGACTTTCTTTCTCTCACTTCTTTAATGTCCAGTCACCGTTATATCATGTTGCGTTAGTGTTACCCTGAAGTCTTTTTCCCTGTGACAGGTCATTTGCATATAGTCTATCTCCTTCACAGCTAAATGCACATTCCTTCCTTTGTGTCCTTTAACGCTGCATCTGCCCATCTGCCGTCACTGTGCTGACAAAGCGTCTTCGTGAACACTAAAATCATCATCATCAGTGTTTCCACATTTTCTTCCCTATTGACAGTCTTAACTGTCATCCTAATTTAATCATGATCACTGCAACGCACCCACTGTAATTCGTCAGAAAAAAACCTCCTAGAATAAATAGAAAAGGGAGACGAAAATGAGCGAAGATGTGATTACAGCTACGTTATGATCAACACCAGCCTGTATGGATCTGCTTCGATCCCACTCAAATGGTGTTTGAGGGATTTTATCTATAAGCCGGCGCATCATTGTATAAGAGACAGGGAATTATATGTGTTATGTAATTGCCTGCTGCACTGTAAAGGTTTATCTGCGCTTTCATGAATATCTCATGAAGGGTATTAATATATCCTCTTGGCACCATGATTAAGTATGTATGTGTGTTTGCGGGTGATAACAGCTGCACACAACGCACTGAGGTGATGAGATGAGCTCAGAGTCACTTTTTTTTAATTCTGATTAATATAAATATGATTATAGGCACATACATTTTTCTTATGTCTGATATGATGAAATAAAAACTGTAGATTGTAGTGTTGTAGATTTTTTCTGACTCTAATGAATATTTTCTATATAAATAATGGTTCAAATGACTCATTGTTAATATAAAATGATCTTGAATGACTGCTTTCTTAAATCTTCACTTATATAAGATATGTATACAGTTATTCTATATTTTTTTCACCAGCAGTCCAGTCCCCAGTCTCTTCATGCAGCGATCGTCCCTCATATTGATGACAAGGGGCTGGACAGTAAGATGAAAATGTACAGTCGGATTTTAGTAAGAAAAATAACCCTAAACTATAAGAGTGCAGTGGAACTCACAGTGTTCATTATAAACAATACTACTGCAAAACCACACAGCGCCACTTGTGGTTCTTCATGTACAATATGCAGTTCTGAAGAACTTTATGACCACAGAACCTCCGGTGTGTTAATGTTCCTCACCTGCCCAATAGTCGCCCCATTAAGTTTTGCCAACGCTGCCAATCACCTGGTGATTAGTCACCTTCCTCCACAGCTGTTCTCAGCTCAGTCATTAGCTCCTCACTAGAAATAGAAGGCTGTTCACCCTCTCTTGTTTGCCAAATAATTAATTTTGCTATGTAGCCAATGTGTTCCTGCCATTTCTGCCTTTGTGTTGAAGTGTGTAAGTTAAAAGATTCTTTCTCTGGCTGTTAATCTGCATTTTGTTCCTGTTTTCCTTTGGCAGCATTACTGGAAGATAACAACAGTGCCGAAGGGTCACGCACACATTCTTATTAAAACTATTATAAATAGTTGGGGACTTAATTATGTTTCGACAACAATTAACATTTGCAGCACTTGTAAATGCCAACGTATGCATCTCCTTTCTCTTCTTCTGAACTGTAAGTGTGTATCTGGAACAGTGTTTCGAGAGCCTTGCCGGCGATTAATGAGTGTTTGCAGTGAGCACAGGAGCAGTGTGACCAGTTTCTGCCATAATTACAGGGAGCTGCTCCGATATGAAAGCCTAATTAGCGAGGGTGCAGAGGTACAGTCGTAGTAATTGCTGAATTGCTGCGCTTCCTCAGTGATGCGGCTGTCGGGCGAAGGCTCAGACGGGCTGCGCAGTGGCAGGTTGAAGGGTGGGTGGTAACGGTGGAAACACTGGTACAGAGGAGCAGCTTGCAAACTATCTGGCTCGTGACCTCTTAAAAATGAAGCAGGGCTTACTTGCAAATCTTTTTCACAAGCTGGAATATATGAAGTCTGAGCAGTTTCACCAAAAAGTGTTCATAAAGTAATACAGTCACACTTTATTTAACAATCCTTGAATTTCCTCATAATTTCCTGGTAGTTGCCTGGATGGATTGTGGATCAGTCTGACGGAATTTATGAGAACTGGATGATTTAAGAAAATACATTTAAAGGTCCCATATTATACTGTTTTTCATTAATTTCACACAGCTGTCAGAGGTCTAACAACACTGTATTCGCAATGCATTGCCCAAAACCCATCCATGGTCCTGAATTTCAGCTGTCTAAAAGTCGCTCAAGTGAGCTCTACTGAGAGAAGGCTGTTTCTGTGCCTGCACCTTTCAGGGAGACGATGCTGCTTGCGCTAGCGGTAGCATTCGCTAATGTTTTACGGTGGATATATCGCTATGGCTCGCCGAGATGCTGTCGTTCAAGCATACCAGTTTGACCCAGAATCAGACCCAGAAGGAGAGGCTCCTGAAGAAATACAGACTCTGCGACTGCAGCAGGACGTTTCAGAATGGTTAGTATGTCTGAATAATGTTAGTTTGTTCGTATGTGTTGTTACAGTTACTACCATGTAGCTAATGGCTAATAACTAGCGAAAGCTGTGTTTGTCTCCAACACAGTCTCCACACTCTTGGACACTGTTCGCATCGTCTCTGTCTCCAGTCTGCACGTTTCCAGACATTTTACCGTGACAACCAAGCTCCATCATAATATTATTATTAACATTAAACTCGCATCAAAATCGCTATTTTTTAAACACTAAGAAGGTGTGAGTAGTTCAAAAACCTTCTTTTTAGTAAACTCTGTGTACACAAACAATGTTCTCAATGCTCATGTTCATGAGTAGAGACCCTGGTGATGCTACGAGCAAAGTTTCATGTTGTGTCGAGCCTTCTTAGTGTTTTTCTAAAAATAGCGATTTTGATGCCATCGTATCTCTGCCCCTAGCACTCCCTTTCAAAATTAACGTGCCCGAAAACCCCACTACAGTAAATCTTAAAAGTGCGTCTTTCGTCGAAATTATGCTTCCAATCATATTTAATCACAAATAAAGCCTTGGTTGCTTTTTGGCGAGAGTTTCACTTTAAACAAACCCAACAGGAGAGCCCCTGAAAATGTATTCACTGTCTTGTTGCACATGATAATAACTTGCACACACGTGCACACATTATTATCTTGTGTACATAAGGTTCATAAAAGTTTCACTTTCTCTCTCACTCGATCTAAAATCTAAACCCTTTTGTGTTGTGGAGCTGCACAGGCCGAAGGGGGAGTGACTCATTCTGCAAGAATGTTTTCAACTTGGCTCGAGGCTGCTCTACGTATCTCTGCAGAGCCTCCCTTCCCTCGCATTGACCAGTGACATCACAACTTTTATGGTTTTTAGGTGTGTGTGTGTGTGTGTGTGTGTGTGTGTGTGTGTGTGTGTGTGTGAGGGAGTGACCGCTGCCATTCCCTCGCACAACACCCAGAGGTCAAACCTTTCCATTCACTGCACTGAGTCAGCTTGTTGGATGTAATTCGGTAAATCTTTCTTTAAGTTTTTACCTTAACAGTCTCTTCGGGAACACTGCGTCACGTATAGCACATTAGAGTGGATCTATTGCCTTTCTTTGCCAATTACTAAATCATCACATTGCTCCATATAAGCATTTAATAGCACATCAGGGCTATGTCAGTGCTTAATGGGCTGCAATTTACGATGCAAGAGACTCCAGTGAATGTTTCCCAATTGAGTCGTTGATACCACTCGATCTCCCTGAATGAGTGTAGAGCAAGGGCGGCATTTACTGGAACAATTAGACATACTGAGAACACAGTGTCCATCGCAGGAAAATAAAAGTTTGACTAAAAACGACGTCTTGGGTCTATTGTGTTTAACTTCACGACTTCCACAAAGAATCTGGCGTTAGCCTTACCTTCAACTGATTATCCAACAGTGGATATGACAGCTCCCTCCCACGTACTGGAGAGCACTGTGTGTTCAAGTGTGTGTATGTGTATGTGTGACACCTCCTCCGTGATTTATATCATCTGATGGTGCCTTATTTTCTGCGGGCCATCACAGTGTACTGGGAATCAGCTGTGTGGGCATGTAACGATTGTCTTCACCAGTTTCTCACATGTATGGGTCTCTTGAGGGTCTGAGAGCAACATTCCCACTGTTAACCCAAAGCAGTCTCATCCAATCTCATCACTGGGTTCTCATGATGTGAGGTTCTCTGCGTGTGTCCGTGTGTGTGTGTGTTTGTTGCATGCACATATAGAGGAGGTGAACAAAGTGCCTTCAGCTCCAGCGCTCCTCGGAGCGATGTCATTCAAGTCATGAACTCTTTGCAGATCCTTTGAGAATAGTTTGCCTCCAGTTGTTTAATTTCCAGTGCTTCTCATAAAGACGGAGGTCAGAGACCCTGTTTGATTTCCTCCTGGTGTTTGTGAAACGGCTCTTGAATTGATTTAGAAATACTGCATGTTGAAGGAGTCTCTGACTGGCACTTTCTTTATTAAGGATGAGTTCACACAACTTCAAATTAAGTCTTTATCTATTGACCCTCATGCTGATGGAATGTCAGGTGAAGTTTCGTAGTCCACAAAACATTTCTGGAGCTTCGCAGTAAAACAGCATTGCGGCATTGGCCTTAACAACTGAAGTAGACGGGGACTTGTTTTAAAATGTTAATGAACAATGCTGCCCGTAGTAGTAGGTAGATTTACTTCACCCGCCAGCCTAGGAAACTTGAGTGGTTGGTATATTTTGAACATTCAAAAGCCATTTGGCCCAACAGAGTTAATTTTACACCCCCGTCATGCAAATAGAGTAAAACTGTACATATGTCAACAACTGCTGCATGGATTTCAAAACACCTTGTACAGCCCTTTTTTAATTGACTCAGTAAATTCAAAGTCGTTTTGGATTTTGCGTATCTATTTTGTCTACTTCCTTCCTTACATGGCGCACGCATCTTTTAAGACTCACAGAAACAAGAGTCTTTGCTCAACAGTGATAAACAAAAATCCACAAAATGCTTTCCTTACCACCAGTCCTTCTCTTTTTGGACGACAGTGTTCACAGGTTATGAAACAATGTGTCCTGTAACTTTAAAATGACAGGTTCAGTTTGTAATAGTCAGCATATCTTTTGTGCAAATTTCCTTAAACCAGGACACCACACACTAAGTTGCTCAAATGCTCCTATCACTATACTACACAAAAGAGTTATAGTTGATAGTTGTAGTAGTGGGAGTCATTTTATGGTAGACAAAAGTACAGAGTTTTTGGTTAGTTATTATTATTTGGTATAGGCCGCAAATATAGAATACTTTCATCATTATCCCTCCCCAAAGACAGTTTTGTTTCGGCCCACCACTCACTTGACTAATGCAATTCCTCAAGGAACTACCAAGATGAGTGTTGGGATATATTTCAAGGATAAGTTTTGTGATATTCAATATCTTTTTCATTGTCAGCAAGCCCATGAAAAACAAGAAAACCAAAGATGAAGCCATCCTTTTAACTACTACTGTCTATCAAGCCAAATCCTGATATAGCTTATTGTCATGTTGCAGCTGTTGTCCAAAACCACATCATCAAGCACAACCATTGCACTGGCAGATATATTCTTTTATGAACCAAATTTGAGCATTAACATAGTCACAGAGCGCCACAGGCAGGGTTGGGAATTCAGAACGTATGGCGAGACAACACAATGCATTTTGGTGTTTTTAATGGGATTTGTTGTCAATAACACGGGCCTTATTCTTTAAACATGAAGATTCTCCAAATTCAACTGCATCTGTACAATAAGTAGTCAGTGTGTGTTCTGTAATGTGGCGAGGCTTTTTCCACTAAACAAGATGTTTTAATCTGATCTACAAGCACTTGAGACACGACAGTCCCCTGCATCCCCCCGGGAACGCTCTCGTCCCTCCTCCACTCTTCTTATTTCACTGTATGCCACAGAGCTTTGAGCAAAAACATGGCTAATACATCTAACTCGATCTTCCAAATGAGCACAAACAAGTGAGTAGGACGAGGAGCCAAATGAGAAGGAACGACAAGGGGGGTGGTTTGCAGAGGGAATGAGCAAAGAGCTGAGGGATAACTGGAGGGAGGAGGAGGCGGCAAGACGGGAGGAAATGGTGGAGAAGGACAGTTGAATATTCATTATCAGGCTGCTGGGGAGACATCTACAGTTGTTGCGAATGCGTTCTCTGCTGACAGTCACACACTCTGATGGAGACACACACCTACAGGCTGGGGTCAAGGAATGAGCTGCTATAAACGGTATCTAACAATGCTGAAGCTGTCAACGTGGGACATGATGTATGAGACCAAGCAGCACCTCCTCTGATCCAGTCCTATCAAGCTACATCAGCAGCAAGGCAGCAGCTTCACCAGCAGGCAGATCCATCACACATAATCACACAGCATGAAGCTAAACTAAAAGGCTTCCTCTGACCAGCATCCCTCTGAATTACATCCATATAAGATGATGCTGCACTTTACAATTAGGTACATTGCCAGTGTTGAGTGCCAACACAGCATGCATTGTGCCCTTCATGTAGAGGTGATGGATGGGCATTAGGCACATAACGTTTTGATTTGACGTAAATGTTTCCCTTACTTAAGTGTCAGTCAATTTAATTGCCCACGTATTTCTAACCATACCCTTACTATTTTGATTTGCCATAAAAACAATCTTTCTCTAACCGTAACCATCCTGCAGTCACAATACACAGATGTAGATTGCAGCAGGGACGATGTCCACCCGTAAAGATGGACTGAGGAGTCTCCATGTTCGGGTAACGCTTAACGCTTAATGTTCCCATCAACTTCTGTCTCATTTAGCCTCCACATAAAAAGCTTTAAAATTCACAAGTCAGGTTTGTGAAATCTCGGAAGCTTGTGTTAACAACAGAATTTATTTCAGGCATTTAACCAGAAGCTTGTTGAAAAAACGAGGCGCTGATTTTGAAACAAGGGAGCTGGAAGTGCAAAACTGCAAACTTATTCCTAGGTTTTAGGACTAGCAAATGTATAAAGATGGAGAAAAAAAATTTATGCACCATCAAAAGCAGCTGTCATTTAAGAAAGCATTTGAAACAGATTCAACATAAAGATCAAGAGGGGTACTGGTCAGAACTTTGCCAATAATAATATGTAGCTCCTGGCAGAACGTTATAATTTGGTACTTATTATATAGGGATTGTTGGATAATTATTATATCATAACAAATTCCCTTCAACAAAAGTTGTATTGAAGCCCAAGTAAATTATCATGTTTTATTTATACAATGGTATAATTCATATTTAGAATTCAACAAATTTTAACATTTTTGCATGTTTGGATGACATATTGAGCAGCACTGTCTAAAATAGGGCTTTACGATATGATATATATTGTGGCACAATAGAAAAATTCACTGTGTAGCATATTATACTCTTTACCACAATATTTTTGATATTTTATATCATTTACGCTGCATGGCACAGATTGCGGCAGGAAATCTGCCAGAAGGCGACACAAACCAGTATGGAGGAGAGGGAACATGACGCAGAAGAACTCTGACCATTTTATTCAAAGTATTTACTCTTTTAATGTACAGAAAATGTGCTGTATTGAGATATGTATCATTGACAGGAAATTGAATTACCTATATTGGGATATGATATATATTTCTACTCCTTTAATTCGCCATTGTGTGTAATAATGAGAGGTTAACATAGATTGTTTTTAGTATTCATGATTTTATTTAGATGATATGAATCAGTTTACCATCATTTTATATCACATTACTTGAATAAAGCTACATTTAAAAGTCCTGTAAAGACTGACAGAATCAGCCACTGAGCCTTTGTGGGTTAGTCAATGCTGAAGGACTGGACTTTGAGTCGTGGTCGGAGGTCTTTCCAAGGAGTGAGCAACAGTATGAGGAGAAATGAATCTGTATAGCCCCTAAGACGGAAAGGACAAGGTGACATTTGACAAAAGCAACCCCCACAGTGTTTGTGTCATCCTTTAAGGGTCCTCTCGGATGATGAGGGGATGAGACATCGAGAGGTCACTGTCCAAGCCTTTATTCCTCCTCCCATCTCTACAGGCCTCTCTTCCACATGTATGCACTCTATCTGTGTTAATCTAACTATTCATGAATACATGCACAATGACACGCACATTGTTCCGTTTGCAGTACAACGACAGCCCAAAGTCACCCTGCTGCAGTTTGGCTGCAGGACAGTGAGTGAGTCAGCTTGCCCAACGAGCCGAACAGCCCTGTCTGCTTTGTCTATCGGGCTGCCTGTTTATCTCCCGACCTTCAGTATTTGATTGTGGTTCTATCAAGTCTATCTGACCTGCCTCCTTGCCCGCTGATCTGTATTTTTGTTTGTCTCCATCTCTCTTTACCTTTTCTTTTCTCTCCGGTTCAAGGTGTGCTTCAAATACAGCCTTTGTCAGTTCATTGAACAGCGTCTGAAACCCCCGACCTCCACAAATATCTGATTTCTTTTTCTTTTGTGAAAAATGTCCCAAGTGACATGTAAGCCAATGCAGTGAATGTGACCATCAAAAACAGATATAAAAATTTCTGAGTCCAAATGCTTTCAGACGACACTTTGTACAACTTGGTTTGTTTGAAGCATAATGCACCCTTTAGTTCATCAAGTTGCCTGAGGAGACATTTAGATGAACAAGGTGTTCCTCTGCAGACGAGACCCCACCCTCTTGAAGAGAGCTTTTAATTTGCATAGTTTGCAGTGCTTAATCTTCATCATCTTTTCTTTCCTGCCATTCCCCTCCCCAGTATTCCCCTCTTGCCCCTCCAGGTCCAGCCAGGGGCTCCACACCCCTCCGTGGAGCTCAGGGTCAGCCATAGGGTCATCTGGTGGATTCCTGGCCATCACAGCTGTCTGGTTGTACTCTGCCAGCCGGGTCAGCAGATGTTTCACAACCTCTGGACGGGCTTCTGCCAGGTCCAACCTCTCAAAGGGGTCAGAGGTGACATTGAACAGCCAAACGGACTTCCCCAGCTTATTGCGCCGTTTCTCGAGTTTCTTCCACCGTTCTGGACCACTGGGAAGAGCCTGTGGTGGTATCCAGTCCCCGTCACCTACATTTCCTGTCAATAGCTTCCAGTCCCCAGCCCTGATTGCTGCCCTTACGGCTGTGTCCCAGATCCCAAAGCCGTTGAGTACCAACGCCTTGTCATATGGCTCCCCAGGCTTCCTTGAGACTGGGTCAATGTTGAAAAGGATTTCAGTGCGAGGACAGGGTAGGCCCTCGCTGATGGTTTCCCAAACATTGTGACCGTCTAGGCCGCGGAGGGACTGCGGGGCCCTGGCCAGCCCAAGTAATGTGGGATACCAGTCAGAAACATGGATCAGTGCCCTGCTGATAACACCCTTCCTCCTTAGGAGGGGGCTATGGACAAAGCCCACAGCTCGGATGCCCCCTTCCCAGTAAGTCCCTTTGCCACCTCTCAGAGGCCAGTTGCTCCCCCCAGAGAGCGGTTGACCACCGTTATCAGATGAGTAGATCAGCACTGAGTTCTCATACAGCAAACTAGTTTTGAGTTCCTGGACAATTTGTCCAACCCCAGCATCCAGGCAGCTGAGCATGGCTGCGTAGTGGCGCCTGAGACGATTGCCCTGCGTATCATAGCGGTGCAGAAAATGTTCAGGTACCTGCAAGGGTGTATGCGGAGCCTGAAGGGACAGATAGATGAAGAGTGGTTTGTGGGGGTCATGGCTCCTCATGATCTGCTTCACTCTGGTTGGATAGAGGGAACATTGGAAGGTTTTAATCTCTTTCAAGTTAGTTTCTCTGTATGTATGAATCTGAATTTGTATCCTGATGCTCACCTCTCTATGTAGAGCAGCGTGGAGTAGTTTCCAGTCATCTCCCAGGCGGGCCTGTCTCCATCATGCAGGTCAAATCCACAGGCTTCAGCCCCGTCACAGCTCTGATAAGAGAAGTGGTCTCCGCTGCCAGTCAGCGTGCCCAGGAAACTCTGAAATCCACGTCCTGTGGGTAGACAGCTCGGCTTGCTGAAGCCCAGGTGCCATTTCCCCACCATGTGTGTGGCGTACCCAGCTTCGACAAGCTGCTCTGGTAGTGTGGGAATGTCCGGGGGCAGGCAGAGGGGCTGACGCGATCGTATGATCGAATGCTGGAGTCCAGTGTGAATTTGGTAGCTGGCAAGATAGAGAGAGTGTGAGAGAAGCTGTGAAGAAAAACAGCGTCTTGCTAAGATGTGTATAGTGACACAATTATGGGAAATTTCACAGATGGTTTAAGAAATATTGCGCCCTTGGATACTCTCACACTGTTACACATCATCAAGCCAAGATGATTTCAGCGATTTCACAGAATTGCTTTGTGTAAGGGAGCTTTTTCTTTGTGCATGTTCTTTGCATCAACTTGCAACATTTCGTGTCTTGAAACTATTCATTCGGTCCAAGAAATATGTCAGTTTTAGGTTTGGCCAGTTATTCAAAAATAATAATTTAGCATCAATCGACCGAAAACATCGTGACATACAAGGTGCTTTACAAATTTATATGTTGGGGTTTTTTTTTATTGTGTATTAGCCCCCCTTTAGATTTTATGAATTGTAGATGATGTGGGACAGCTTTCTATGGCATACTTCTCCAGCAGTATAAACACTGATATCTGCATTTGTAGCCTCTACCATGATCATTTAAATAGTACTTTTAAGTCTCAAATAGGATTTCAATACAGATACATAGGGATTAAGAGACAGATATTATGTCTTTTCTTCAGAAATATTCTCCATAACTCAGACTACATGAATATTTTGTTATATCTATTAGATAAGATAAATAAATCTGGTGATGATGATAATTGTATTTTTCTGCCTCGCTACCATCACTGGATATATCACTAAAGATGCTAGCAAAAGGCAAAAGATGATAAAGCCAATGCATAATTACATCACATGAGAACAGATGCAGTAACTGCATCATTTTTCCATTGTAATAATGATGCAATGATAAGGAAATTACTCACCGCCCTGTCATGAGTTGACTGCGAGAGGGGGAGCATATCGGCTGGACGTAATAATTTTCAAGCTTGACCCCCTCTGCTGCCAGCCGGTCCAACACGGGTGTGTGGATGTCTGAGCCATGGTAGCCAACGTCTCCATATCCCTGGTCGTCCCCCATGATAAAGATGAGGTGTGGGGGCCTGGGCCTCTCCACCTCCTTGCTGCTGACTGACTTGCGTTCACCCAAGCAGTCAAGGCCACTGAGCAAGTTCACCCAAATCACCAGGAGAAACACAGAGCAGATTCCTCCCCTCATCTCCAGCAGGGCGCTGTAGCTATCTACTTAAATCAGATTTTGTCTGTATTTTCTTTTCTGCTTAGTCAATAAATCTCAAGCTGGATCGCTTCTGCAGAAAACTGGGCAGATGTGTGCGTCTGGGGAGCTCGTCTTATCTTTCCATGAAGTTTGAGCTGTCGTCTCTTCCTGGGGCTTATTCTAGGTTTTCTGAAATGGGGCTGAGCTGGTGCCAGCTGCTGTGGTGGGTGGAGAGAATCTGCTGTCTCTAATATGGGCAAGAAGTTTGTAGAGGTGTGCATGTGTGTGTATTTGTTTATGTGTGTCTTTGCAGGAACTTGCTACATTCCTCTGTACTTCCAAGCACCTCATATGATGACTGGGAAGACCTTGGCACATGACCAGCTGCAAAAATGTGAAAAAAACAAACCATTTTTTAAAAGGTCAAATACAGGTGTAACTAAGGACATTATTAATTATTGCATTGCATTTTAATAATTACAGAATCAAAGTTAGCAGCAGTTAGCGGTTATGCCCCCTATTTGTTTTAAGCATGAATCGGACAGGTGGCCAATTCTCACATATTAGAACTTTTAAAGGACAAAATGTCTTGTTAAAACGGTTCATGAATTCAGGCACAAATGTTCCGGATTAAGTAATGTTTTAAAGTTTTATTCATGATATGTTTCGTCTCGCCTGCATACGTTCTGACGCTTCCCAGAAGTTATATACATTATAGTGACAGTTGACCAAATGAAATGCTGCAACTTTGAACAAAATTCTAGATTCAGTTGTTGTTTTGGTTGAATTTTCTATTTCTGTCTTGTCACAACGCTATCGATGGCTATGGTCCGACTTCTTGTGGAAAATCGTCAGATTTGGTCACCACAAAAACTGCTGGAAATGTCCGCAGGTCTCCTTAAAAAAACAAAACACTTTTGACATGACAAAAATGGATGGAAATATCCTTGGTGTGACTGGAATTGCAATTGGCTGTTTGGCAGCCTTGTTGGCTGTAATAAATAATGTACCTACAACTGCTACCACAGAAACTGTCACTGACAATTTCCCACTACCACTCCCATGAAAATGCTATTACGACTGCTACAGCTTATGTTTCTACTGTGATTTCCCATACTGCACATTTCAAACTATACTGTAAATCTGTGAAAATCAAATAACCTCTGTCATCTTTCTTTTGTTGCTCAATTAATAGAGCAATGTGATGACAATTACTGCCCGTGCCGGGGCAGTGAAAGCAATCTGACTTACGGAGGAGCATCCGGCGCAGTGATGAGGATGTGTATCGACCGCTGGGCTCTTAGCCTTCACCTCACTGCCATCTCCTTCCCATAATACTAAGAGAAAATCAATGCCTCAGATACAAGTCCATTTTCTATGTTGTAGAAGCAAACTCATGTTGCCTTACCCTGTGGGAAAATTCACAGGCTTTTTGCCCACAGTGAGAGTGAGGCGTAAGCAAGAGTGAGATCTATGGCAGGACAGGGAAAGATGACAGCGGAGTAAGAATAAGGCTGACACTGAAGTGGATCAGATGGAAGAATTCGTTGTAAATGGGAACCTATGAAAAGGAATACATAACATAAAGAAGAGAAATTGAAAAAATAAGTAAAAACAGCGAGAAATAAAGAGGGATAACAGTGAGACAGAGCAATAATGTGCACATGAGAAAAAGAAAGCTTCACTGTCTAGCATGAGAGAGTACAGCATAAACAAAGTGGCATAAAAGGAGCAGTCACTTTGTCTTGCTGTGTATGTACGTCTGGGTCTCCGAGTGTAGCCATCAGTTTGCCTCAGGGAAATGCAGGGCGACATGAACTCCGTTTTACCACTAAGAGGGAGGGGGGGTTGCTGTAAAAATGGAAAGTGACAAATGTCTTCTTGAGGAGGAGAGAGAGCAAGGGATTGTGTTCTTTCAGAGGGGTCACAAAGAGATGATATTCACGTAAACGCATGGTATATCTTCTTTAGTTTTTACTGTACTGTTTGCAAAGGAGCACTTTAAAGGCTGACAATGAGAAAGGCTTAATTTGAGACAAAATAAAAGTATGATTTAATTGATATCTAAAATAAAATTATTTTTTAAAAAGTAGTGTTAAAAGGCTACATTTTTTTCTGTAGTTTTGCTCCAGTTTCAGGGTATTCTGTACCACAAATTGCAAAATACACTTTCTGCAAGGCAACAAAGGAGAAATTGGTCAGAGTCTGTGTGTAGGACAAAAAGGATGCATCTTATAGCCGAGTGTGTATTTGTATAGTGTGTTTACATGTGTATGTGTGTGTGTGTGTGTGTGTGTGTGTGTGTGTGCATGCAAGTGTGTGTTGTGTGTGTTTTGGAAAATGCAGTGGTTCAGAGTAGAAGAGAGTAGCAGTGGGTGTGATTTATTCATGACGACAAATAAGT
>CAEMYA010002116.1:4042397-4086897 GCA_903131615.1 Diplodus sargus | reverse complement strand
TGTGTGTGTCAAACCGCATCTGAAAATTACTTTCATTTTCGAGCACATCACCCAACGTAATAATAAAAAGCCCCAATTTTAATATTAAAAAGTCTGTGTCTGAGGTTTGTGTTGTAATTTCGTAAAGGCCACTGTAAGCGCCGATGTCATCATGGTACAGTAGATGAGGGTCACAGTGGAAAATGGAATATGATCTCGTTGATAGTTGATACTTATTGGATGACAATAAAGTTCTCCTAAAAAGATGCATTTAAATCTGCTCCTGATCATTTTTCTTAAAGCAAAACTCTCGCCAAAATGCAACCTAGGCTTTTTTTGTAAATGTACCCATACTTCTGGGCTGCCATGACGGCGGCTAGCGGAACAAGCAACTGCTAACGTGAGTTGTTCAAAAACTTTCTTTTTAGCACAGTACCAAGCTTTTAGCTTTGTACACAAACAATGTTCTCAATGCTCGTGTTCATGTGTAGAGACCCTGGTGATACTACGAGCAAAGTTTCATGTTGTGTCGAGCCTTCTTAGTGTTTTAAAAATAGTGATTTTGATGCTATCGTAAAAATGCCTGTAGCACTCCCATTGAAAATGAGTTTGACCCGAAAACGAGAACACGGTAAATCTTAAAAGCGCCTCTTTCGTCGTAATTATGCTTTTACACAAAGGTTTGACTCAGGTACATTCACAAAAAAGCCTAGGTTGCATTATGACAAGAGCTTTGCTTTAATGATAACAAAAGGTTACAGCTTTACAGTATGTAAAATAAACTTATGTCACTTCAAACCAACACGGTGGTGCCAAAGTACCATCACACAGTTGAAAGTAGCCTAGAAGAAAAAGCACAACTGAACTAGCACACATATAGTGCACATGTTCTATGAGTTAAAACTGCACCAACAATAATATTATTCGTTTTGTGACAGTAAAACATTTCATCATTGGTACACTGCAGACATCGAAATTATATTAAGTATTGCGGTGTTCAAAGGTTGGTTGTATAATATTGAACCTTGTCACGCAGTTCCTGTTTGACACATCTATGAACTTATAGGAATGTGGCTAGTCCAGATAGCATCAGAAACAGGTTTGTTGACACTGCTGGTTCACAATCCTTGAAATTATGCAATTACAGGCTTTAAATGTCTTTCAGCCAGCAATTAGCCTAAGGATTGTGAGCTGCTAGCTTTAGTTTCAGCTAACATTAGAAGTAGTTAGTACTCTTACAGTAATGCTAGTTTAGTTTTAACTAAAGAATTTAGCAGATAAAAAGACAGACATTCATCTTGTAGTTAGTAAAAAAACTAGAGTTAAAATAGGAGTTTGGGACATACATGTAGTAGATGGCCGGAGACATATGACTTCAAGTAGAATACAAATGTTGGTCTTTATCTGCAGGGAGTGTAAACTGTTTGCTAACAAGTGTGACATATCATCTTAAAAGATGACGAAGAAAAAGACAGAGGTTCATCAATGCAATTTTAAACATCAGTGTGTGCACCAAATGTCATGACAATCGATCCTACAATGTCACTCAAAACCACAGATAATGAAAATAATCAAAAGGCCAATTTCATGATGATGCAAGAGGAAAATTGTTAATCCTAATTTGTGGGGACCATGGACACCTGTGCAAAATGTGATGCTAATCCATTTGGTAGGCTAGATTTTGAGATATTTCACAAAAAAGGAGAAGAATAAGTGAATATTTTGGCACTAGAGGAAAGGTCAGGGGATCACTAGAGTCACTAGGTCTCAGTTCTTGGCACAATGGCATTGTGTGATACTCTGAACCTACGTATACGCAGAGAGTGTAATCTGAATCTGGGTGTTCCAAATTTATGTCTGTCTTTCTGCTCAGTACACCAGTGGAACAAATAGACGTGGGCTGTGAGATGTAACACAAACATCATTCGTCACTCCCACCTGCCCTGAAGGTGACACTGACGGAGGCCCTGTCTCAGCTACACCTCTAATACTCGAGGATCATATTCCAGCCAGCAGAAACTCGATCCACTCCCCATTCTCCTCACCTTACTCACTTATGGATTGACAAGATGAGAGTCAGGGGAAGAGCGGAGTCTCATCACATCAAACAAACCACCCACATGGAAGATGCCGCTGGCCTTATGTCAAATTCACAAACTATGGGTAAAGTTTTCCTCCCCCTCTTCACAGTGCCTCCATGACCAGGCCGCTCCATCCTATCAGACATTTCCCCTGAGGAGCTTGAGTGCTGGCTTTGACTCATCAAAAATATAAGGGATTACACAAGCTCAATGTGTGTACAGTATGTGTGTGTGTGTGTGTGTGTGTGTGTGTATGTGTGTGTGTCTGTGTGTTTGTGTTTGTAGTGTGGTGGTACAGTAAGTGTAGAGTGCCGCCAAGAGGATTAAAGGAATAATGCATGCAGATTGATATCAAAGATGATAGGGGATGAGGAATAAACAGCTCTGCTTCTTAAAAATATGCCATGAAGGCCATTTAGCATGCAGATTTTTCAACAAAACAAGCCTGGAGGAAAGGAGGGAGGAGGCTACATACTAAAGGCTATATACTTTACCCAAACAGCACTGAAACCAGGGAAGGGTATTGACAATATGGTTTTATCTTTGACCAATCATATCTTCAGTAGAGTTACCTGTTCTATAACATATTTTTCTATAACCATTGCTTTGTGTGAGTTTGCAGGTGTTTGTGTGTGACTCACTGGTGACGGCACACGGAGGTTATGAGGGGCCACCTGGTGCGATACCTCCCCTGTGTCACAAAGCAGATGACACAGGACTCATCGCTCCGAGTGGGAATCCTGGGAGAGATGCAGAACAGTCTGTCACAAACTGGGGTCAGGAGTTCAGTGAACAAGGGGGGAAACAGGCTGGAGGTAAAGAACAGGAGTGTGGAGGGAGTAGTGATTGCTATGAGAGACATAACTTCCCACACACATTTCATACAGTAAAGACAAAGACGTCCAGGTGAAGTGAAGGAAGAGCTCACTACTACAAAAAAGTAAACATATAAATTTTACATTCTGCAGGTGGAAGTGTGACCAAGGCTGAAAACAGATCACAGAGCCTGAAATGATGTGATCACAAGTTCGACATTATATTACTATCCAGATAAACAGAATAATATAGAGTCTGAAATCTTAAAAACTGTGATTAATAAACAATTATGTCCAGAAACGTAAAGGTGCAGTGTGTACGATTCAGTAGTAAATGGACTACATTATCAAAAGGTGTTTGGTGTTTGTTCTAGGCTACAGTTGAAACATGGTGGTGCAACATGGCAGACCCTGTGAAAGAGGACTTGCTCCTTCTGCAGATCTCCCCAAATCCTAAGCAATGGACCTTTAAAAAGTTAATCAAAAACAGCATTGAAATGATAAACATGCAACTTAAAAATGATCTGCTCAAATACAAATCCAAGTCAGTCATGAAAGCACTGTAAATGGAACTATAGGTAAGAAGACAGCAATGGCACAGTGACAATGGCATTTTAAAAAATACAGCAAGAGTAATATAACCACCATTTATGATACATTTAAAATGAAGTAAAATGTATCTATTTTCTCCTAAGTCGGTCCAAGGTTACAACCACTTTGTGAAAAATACAGTAAACACTTTATATAGAGAGGCAGAAAGTGAACTGGATGGTTTCATCAATTGTACCATGGTGTGGAAGTGCTCATATATGAGATTTATACAAAAGTGATCCTAAATAATATAATCACAGATTAAGGATATTAGAAGAAAAAAAAAAAATTGTAAATGTCAAAATCATACCGTCTACAAAGGGAAAACCAACCTTTTCACCTTGACATTTTAGAATTGTGACACACTCCAGGGTCATATAAAGTTTATCTCCCAAAAGGGTACAGAATGGTGCCGGGTACAATATGTTCTTTGAAGCTACATTGTGGAAATGAACTTCGTCTCAGAATACATTTTTAATGTGCACAGGTTATATTGCATGCTTTTCCCTGCATAGGAAATAAACTAGAGGTTTTTAAAATGTAAAAATTTTCATTTTTGCATTCACTCTTAAAACACACACCATCCACTTTGATTACTGCCTCTCTGATGGGCACAGAATTGTTATATTCCTGCTTTAAAGAAACTGCTCTCAAATGAATGATAACACAATGCTTTGAATACTTTTTGTGTCTGCTTTCATAAAACATGTGAGCTGTTCACTTTGCTTGAATCTCAGCTGACATCGTGCTTATTAGTATGGCAGTCTCATTTTCACCTCATCTGAGCACGGGGCCCGGGCTGGCAGTGACTGGCTGGCAGCGTCTACCATGCTGGCACAGATGCCTCAGTTAAAGGCCACTGGGTCTGTGCCTGCTGCTATTCAACAAATCTGTCTGTCAAAGTCGTCTTGGGAAGGCGAGTGGGCCAACAGAGAAGTCATTCAAAAGAAAAATGAGAAACAGAGAGAGAGAACAAAAGAGAGAGAACAGAGAAAATAAGACACACCATGAAACCTTGAAAGGACAGATAAGCGTACACAAAGCAATTAACAGGGGGGACATGACAGTTGTTGGCCTCACTTAACAGTTCTCCCATGTCCACAGGAAAAAAAACACTAAGCTTCCTCCTTTTCCCGAGTTAAAGCAACAATAAGCAAGTATCTGCTGCACTCTTACGCACCACTTTCAAATCATTTTGATGGCGCAGCAAGACAGAAAGCATATGGCATAAAAACATATGGAGTCACATGGAAATATAAAACGTTCGAGCCATGCTGCTGCATGTGAATTTTGACCTTTTTACTTTTGTTGAAAGACAGCCAGCATCTGTCCTGAGCGACTTAGCAGACCTCTTCCTGACTCTCTGACCACAACTCTCTGCAATTCAGCGTCTTTGTTTTGTTTGACATGGAAACAGCCATGGACAGCAGACAGCACACTGTTCTGGTTCAGCTAAACTTGCCCGTTACACAATATCACAAATTGATTTATATGTTCTCGGATTTCTCACTCCACTGCTGGCAGCATTTGTGTGAAGTGTTTTTCAGAAATCATCTGATTACTCACAAAGTAACCGAGTCTTGAGATGTAAGAAGACTCCAGTGAGTTTTTAGAACTCATTATGCAAAATGGCCCATTCAGAGTCATATATTCACTTCAATATTGCAGCTGGTGAAGGTGGAGCTAATTTCAGTTACATTATATACTGCTGAGAAGTTTTATATATCATAATACATCAGAATTTATGATGGATTTTGTAGTTAATATTCTACATATTCAAAGTTACTAGCAGCTAAAGCCCAAATGTAGTAGAGAAGAAATACAAAGGTGCAAATAGGTGAAATACTCAAGTAAAATGTTTTATTTTCATATACTAAACATATTTTAGAGCTAAGGTCAAAAACCTTTCAAATCTAATGCTTTCTATTTTAAGCTCCAAAGGCCACATACATATCACTAAAATTGTGTATTTACTGGGAATATAGGAGAAGAAAACTTTAAAAGGTCAACAACTAGCCTACCTTTCACCACTAGGGGGAGCGGTTGGCACAACTGATCTGCGAGTTTATGTTTGTCAGATATCTTATTCTTGACTCTCCCTGTGTAAATACAGATTGGTTATAACATGGATCTGTTTTATCTGTGTGGTTGAGCACTTGCTTTAACTGTGGTGTCTTGTTAGATGTGATACTGTCTCCACGAAGAGAGGGTGATACTTTTTCTGAGTGTCTGACCCAGGACTGATCTTGGTTACTATCCTGAGGTCCGGAAACAGCTGCAGAGCAAGGCTGCCAAAGGGAGCAGATATCATTGGTAACCTTCTGCAGCATTGATAATGGTAGCGTTGCTCTTCTAGCAAGGGGATCATCCAGCCTCAATCAACAGGTTTAAAGGCCTGTCGATGCCCCAAAGGATAATACAACATAGTTAAAGCAATCTTGCGTCCACTGACATTGTGTTGTTGACTTGTGCTTTGGATTGTTTTTTAATCAGTGCTTTTGCTAGATTATGATTAGAGTGAATCTCAAGTTTAAGTTAAGACATGAAAAATGAGAGATAAGGACCAGGAGGGAATTAGAGAAGATAACGATGGAAATATATAATAAAAGGCAAAACCAAAGTCACACTGGATTAAGAGATTCAAAAATGTAATTTTTGAAAAATATACGGCCAGTTTCTCAGATATGACTTTCAAGTTAAGATCAAACTTGTCAGTGTTTTTCATGAGCATGGACCTCATTAGATTTGATTTTAAACTAACCAGACCGGGAGTCTGGAAGTTTTCTTCTCGCAGTAACTGTATCTGGCCCACCACTATGTGCTATGTGATTACATACAAAACACACTAGCCCACAACAAATGAGTGCCTGTGTTCTGTATGTTTTGATCCAAGCCACAACTGTGTAACCGATATGGTGTTTATGATTTGGCACTGTGCGCTCTGCTGCTTTTCACTCAGTGGTAACTGAGCCCTACATTCTGTATTGATTTAATAAGATGGATTTCATGCAGAAACCTCAAGAGGACATACTGAAGTTCAAACCAGGCCGGAGTAAGTGCTTTGACTTTGTTTCACTTGTGCAGAAGATAAAAACGGTTGCAGCTAGAACAAACTATGGTATTAAAATCAACTCATCTAAGAAACAAAAGTAAAGCAGAAAGCTATGTACACATGTACAATGTATTTTCTAATTAATTATTTCAAAATCACACTCTTATCGCACCAGTTTGAACCTGACTGAATATTACTATAACTATAAATCAACAACCAAATCTAAAAACACACCATGTGTGTTGATAAGTTGTCTATTTCTGCTTAGATATCTCAACATTTGGATTGATCTCTATTAAATTTGGCACAGACATACATATGTGATGCCAAGACATTAAATTCTAATAACTTTGGTGATCCGTCATCTTTCCATTCATCATCCATCATTATAAGGTCCAACATTCAAAATGTGTATATCACTCAATTTTTGGGAGACGTTCCAGCATATTAACCAAAGATGGTGTTCATGGAAAATATTAAACTTGCTTAACATCAAAATATTAGCATTGTCAATGACTAGGTACAGCCTCACAGTGCTGAAATGTCTTTGTCTTTGACTCTCTACAGCTGCCATCACATGTAAGAGTTTGTGTAAGAATGCAGGGATCCAACTGTGACTGATTCCTGGGCATAAAGGTAATATGTGGTATACATATATATATATATATATATATATATATATATATATAAACAAACAGGCATTTGTCTCGCTTCCGGTGTTTCAAAGGTTTGGTAACTCAGTCAACACTGTAGATCTCTGGCTTAGGATATATTTCAATGTGGCTATGAAGGCTGTTTATCCATTTATTTATTTAACAGAGGAGCTGGCAGCCTCAGCAGTTGAGGTCAATCCACTCATTGTCCACATTTCTAAAAAGAATTAAAGGGTATTTGAATGTAACTAATCAAGAGAGGAATGCCCTATCATGGCAGGTCTCAGCCCTGAGATTTGAGAATCTGGCTGTCACTCGATTAAAGGTTACTAATGATCTCAATGCTGTGAAGCCAGATATGAAACAGTGCCATTTAAACATTTCTGAATGTTAGCTTTCCCTTGGCCTGCAGATGGGCAAGCAAAGCAGCAGAGGTGGTGGCGGTGTCCTATTTTTGGAGGAGCTATCAGCAACCTAGTGACATAGGTCTGAGTGACAGGACAAGTGTTGCGTTGGACCCTCCCCTCCCTCATTTGGGGCAGGCATTCCTCAGTGTAAGCAGACACAGACCCCCACCTCCATCATATTTCTCTCTCCTTCTCCCCTGTCCTCTCCCTTTCCCTCCCTATGATGGTTGGCCCACTCTGGGTGTGGGTGGGTGGACACGTGTGTGTGTGTGTGTGTTCAGGTGTGAGTGTCGGCCTTGGAGCTCCACGCAGAAAGAAGTCAGACAGCGTGGCAGGCAAAGAGCGAGTCAAAGCTCTCTGAGGGGGCCCTGATCACTGACCATGGGGCCAATGCACTAAGGGCCCCCCAGACAAAAGTGTGGAACATAATCAAGAAAAAGAAGAAAAGCTTATAAAAAGGGACAGAGAAAGAAGAACAATGGTTGCAGAGGAAGTGATAATAACACTGTCGGGTGGAGCGCCTTGGGGCTTTCGTCTCCAGGGAGGTGTGGAGCATCAGAAACCACTCCAGGTGGCCAAGGTAAAGCAGGTCGCTCAGCAGGTTGGATGGAAGCAGTCATTTAATTGATTGCTGGACAGTGGGAAGTAGAAAACTGTGTTAGATTCAACAACCTTGCTGTAAAATATTAGCTGAGATACATCTGGTTGAGATTTAGGGAGCCGTGAACAAAGGTAAAATGGAATATTGGCTGTCATGCAAGTTAGTTTGTGGCCTGAATATGAGTCATCATCTTGTTTGAGAATGGTCTTAATGTGGAGGCTCACAGATGATTGATTGTGTGAAATGGAGGACACCGGTGCTGGGTATGTTTAACTGAATGCTGTTTCTTTTATCAAACTGCATGAAGATCAAAGTTCTAGTGAAGTTTGATTGATACTGAAAATCTGAACTTGTCTTCATTGCATATCTTGGTTTGTTCTTGACAAGTAACTTTGACTTTGCGCTACTTACTGACATCGTTCTTCTGCAGTTAAATGTGGATATTCTAGCAAATAGTTTTTTTTAGTACATTAAAGTCATTGATTTATTGGCTATCAATTAGTCTGGAAGGAGAAAAATGGATACTACATCATCCACGACCATGATTTGACTTATGCTATTGAACTAGCATGTTTCCACTACGTCATAGCTTCAGTAAGAAACTCAAATCGCGCCAGCCATGCGTATTACTGGCAGGTAATACTAGAACTAGCTTAATACTAAGCTGGCAGGCTACCTGAGATTTATTTGGACTAATAAGTGTGCAATGAATGTCATCTAAGTCTGGATTCAGATCAGGTTTTTGAAATCATTATCAGGGTCAGACGCAAGGCACGGTGTCTGTGAAATGAAATACTAAAATTATATTGCTTCTTAAGAAATACGTCTACATCTTTGATGAAGTTCACTTAGAGGAAAAGTTTACTGTGTGAAGGAAATATTCAACCTTACTCTCATAGGGAACCTCTCAGCTCATTTTACTCCCATAGAGCAAATTCTTCACTGGTGTCAAAATTTGGCTCCAGTGAGCAGTCCAGATTTGAATCTTGATCTCCATTTGAGAAAGCAAAGATATTCATTTAAGCCAAATAGGAATATATACTGCATTCAAAAGATTCACAAGGCTTTCAAGCTGGAAAAAGGATAAAGATAAAGCTGAAAATAGTTGAATATACTACAAAATAAAGACTAAAAAACATTCAGCTACAATACATTTGTTATTTTGACTTATTATTTGTTATTTGACTCCCTGACTCCTTTGCTGTCCGCATCAAGTCATCATGATCTGTGAGATGACTTGTGACGTTATCACCATCACTTATCGTCATCAAACTTGTCCATGCTCTTTAAAGAAACTTGGGTCAATTTTTCTCTTCTATGAAATCTTTGTATGTATCTTTGTATATGATAGTTCAGGCATTAGTTCACCTGCACACGCATAATACATACATACATACATGGTGCACACACCTGCACACATTTCAATAAATGTCGACTGAGCAGAATTACTTTTCCAGGTGTCTATTTTTGGTTGAGAAGCAGCAGGTCACGAGGTCAGCCAAGGTGTGTGGTTTCAGCTCAGTACTTAAAAATTAACCTCATAGACTATTTTTATACACGCACTGCTCTTGTATTTTGCTGCTTAGAGAATCATTCTTTTTTGAAGGTTCACGTACAAAGGTACTCATTGTTGCTAAACCTCTGTTGTACCTTACATTGTTTCTATTCAGGCACTGCATTAGCAATGACAGAAACAAGTTTGCTTTGGTCAACCTCTTCAGCCCTGATTTCTGAATACATTTCATCCTTAGCTTAAAAAACATACTTTTTCAAGCCTTTTTTCCAAATTGTATGACGATATCACATACGATAAATTCTTTATATGCTTGTTCCAACAGTTTATTAAGGTTTCACATCACATTTTCCAAACAATGCACCCTGACAAATTAAATATCTTTGAAAAATTTGTTGTAAAAAGTTTGTCCTCATAATGGGGAGTTTGCAGTGATTTTTCCTCCAGTGGGTCAATGGGAACGAGAAAGCTTGTTCCATGAAAGAATTGTGCAATGGACTTTTATGATTATACTGTATTTTAGACCTCCTTCCACTGACTGCCTCTCATTTGCTTACAGACCTCACAAGTTCTGTGAACTTGTGGAAATATGTACCATAAAGATTTCCTTGTACTGGATAAATGGGCTCTTCACTCACAAAGAGGCTAATTTAAGCTGATTTCACCTTAAGATTTTACCTCTGAGACAATTAACTTAATCACTAAAACAACCACTTCTTATAGACAGTATTTAGCAACTTATGAATGTTTGCTTTTTAAAAGGTTAAGCCTACATGTAATTGACTTATGGAGAATGCAGTAGTATGTACACAGTGCCACTGACACCGAATCACCTTTATGGCAGTGGACGACAGCTGTTTCTGTCCGACTATCCAAAACAGCATACTCCTTCACCCCTGAGAGCAGGAAGGTGTTATCATGTCAGGTCTCATACTATACTGACTGTAACAGGTGGAGCAGTTTTTCAGTTGCACTGCTGAAAGAGCTGGTGTGTCAGTGCTAGGTTTGAGCCTGTGAGCCTGCATGCAAATGTTTGAACGTTTATTTATAAGAGTTTATGTGTATTTTTGTACCAGTCCATGTGATGTGTGTGTGTGTGTGTGTGTGTGTGAGAGAGAGAGCATGTAGGGGTATTATAACTGTTATGACTTGAAACCACAAGGTGACTGACGGAATGAATAATTGTATATCCTGTAGGCTAACACAAGCAGGCACAGGCCACTTAGAAAGGCTTAGTTAAATTGGGATGGGGGATTTCATTACAGGCAAACCAGAATAGCTGGGAAAAAACTACTGTAATTAGGTCAACCAAAGCAATGCCTCCTTATCTCTGAAATCTAACATGCAAAATTCATTGAATACATGACAGTGCCTCATGGTGCAATCAACACTACAGTCACTGTCTTCTGCTTTTAATTTATAATGGGACATGGCTTGCATATTCTTGAGGCAATTCAGGGTGGGCATAATGCCATGGTCCTGACAGACCTTAGGCACAAATAGCAAAGCACCAAATGAAGATGGCTGCTGGCTGACATTTCCCTGTTTAAGTGTGGTCGAGTGCCCCACTCAAGCTGCAATATGTGGTGTATGTCCACAGCAAGATCAAGCTGTCAGGACAGAATCTGCTCTCTGTCAGTCACCTTGACAAACCAAGACAAGACAGCAGCATGAATCTAAACCTGCACTTATAGCCAAAAACACAACTTAAATGGAAATAATAAAATACCAAGGGAGAAAAAACAGGAAGTATGTTGGTGTTCCAACCAGTTGTCTATAAATCCTCTTTTAACTATATACTGTAGATCACAACTCCTCAAAACCAAAGCTGGAGCCTGTAGACCTATAATTTGACCTTAACTTGTCATATTTAGTATGATATAATCCTGGAATAATAGAAAATAAATTCAATAGCATCAGGCAGGCCTTGCATCGCAGCAAACCTTGGATATTTAATGACAAGGTGTACGCAATGAAGAGATTTGGTCTTGCCTTTGATGCAAAAACACAACATATAACAGAAATGTACATAGACTTGCATCTCCAAGACTTGGGCTTGCTCTGATGGAAAGCTCAAAACTCAACAGTTTCTGCACTTCTTATCATCTATGTGAGTGTTTGAAATATTACCTTCCTTTGCTTGTGCAGGTACGTAAACGCAGCAAGGCATGCAGGGCTGGGTTGCGGGAGGCTGATGAGCTGGTATCTATCAATGAACAGCCATGTGGAACTCTATCTCATGCCCAGGCCATGGACCTCATCGACAGCTCCCCTGGGATTTTACACATCCGGGTCAAAAGGTCAGAGGAACAAAACAACTACAGACGTGAATTACACAGTGCAGAACTTTTACTAGTGACAAACCAGCATCCCATTGTAACAGATGAAGAAAAAATTATTTTATGCACAAGCCAAAGATTTAAGACTGACACAAAACGAGCACTATTAACATTGTGTATGTTTCATACTATTGTATATTACATTCCCCCATTGCTGCTTGTGCTAAAATACTTGTTTCTCTTAGAACAGATGAAATCCAGATTAAGAAAACTTGTTTGTTATATAACATCCAAGGGACCTTTTTTGGCCCCATCAACATTTTAAACTCTCGAATTGTTTGCAGGGTGCCTGCTGGTTTTCAGTCTGTGGTGCTTGTGACCCGTGCCCCATCTCCCCGTATAGACAAAGAGTACCGCGCTGCTCTGCGTGCCATGTCACCCACCAACCCCCACCATGCACCCATACGTGAGGTTCACCGTAGCCGTTCCTCCCTGACCAGTGGCTTGACATCTCCACCTGGTAGTGAGGCTTACTATGGTGAGACTGACAGTGACGCAGACGTGGCCGGCTATGAGAGGCAGCGCCGGCAAAAACGCCGCAGCCCCAGCAACTCCACCCCAGGAAAACCAACAGGACGAGCCTCCCCTGAGGGAGGGGAAACGTCAGAGATGAGTGGCTATGACAGTGCTCCAGATGCACATGTTTTCCCCAGTTTGTTGGATGGACGTGGAGGAAATGGAGCTGGAGAAGCGGGGCAACCAGGGGTGGCACGGAGGGAGGTGATTTACAAGCCTCCTGGACCAGGAATGTGGTCCTCCCAGACATCCACTGAGACCTCCTCCATCATCTCCTCAGCAGATGACCAGGGGCCAAGAGAAGGGCAAGAAGAGGATAGTGGCTTTCTAGAGCCAGCCAACGTGCCACTGGTTTCCCCTGAAAGGGCAAAGGAGGCCCTGATGCTTGGCTCACGCAGCCAGCTTGTGCCCATGGTGGGTCCTGTAAATAAACCCATCGATGAGGAGCTTACAACTACCTACATGGAAAAGGCTAAGCAAGCTAGTAAGTACAGCTGTAGAAGATCAACAATAGAGACCTTTGCTTCACAGGGGTTATACACACTAACGTGTACATTCCTAATAAAGGTCACTGCTTGGTTCTGGGCTGATAGGTGATAGGTTCCTCATATTTTAATCTAATCTAATCTATTTCTTCATATGTGCATTATACTTTGTAGCACAGAAATACATCACTAAGATAATCTGTTTTCCTTTGTTGTTATACACAGCAGGGAAATATATATCATATGTATAGTACAGTACATACAAAAAAGTACTTTGTTTAAGACCAAGACAAATATGACCCTGATCCTCCAAGAGAAAAACCTAGATATTAATATAGGGTTCAATAGTAAGTTCAAGTCTCCCCACCTTGAACACCTTAAAAGCTTTTAATATTGTGAATATTAATCAAGACAACCACATGTCCCAGTCATTTGATATTATAGTCAAACACAATTACCAACCAAACATCCATCAGCTGTCTTTATGGCTAGTAGTCCAGTGAGTGTGTCTGTCAAACAGAGCATGTTCAAAAACCCCACCGATCAATCTGGGATGCTTAAAAGCATCTACAGCTGCTCTTAGATGTCAAGAAGCAAAGGAGAGATACTCTGATTTTCCCTCTCCCCCATCTCTTTTTTCTTTCTCTTCTATTTATCAACTTAATGAAATTGCACAAATGTGATACATGTGTTTTTATTCCTCTGTAAAATGCAACAACATAGAGAAATGTGCTTCCATTGAACATGATATGATGGTATGAAACAGATATAAAAGGGAACATGGAACAGTCACCTTGAACCTGAATGATTTGTGCATCTTAAAAAGGATGCTCATGTGTCAAAGTGTTAACCTTATACCATACTGCATCATTTTAGTTACTGAAGCTAAAACAATAATGTCTTGTCTTACTGTTTTTGGAGTTCACAAACTTGGAAGAGTGGTCTAAAATTGTGACAGTACAGTGATGCAACAACAGATACAGAGGACTGACAGTGACCAAGCATTCTTTCCTACAACCTGTCATCCTGTCCATCATCCATAATAAGCCCAGGAAAAGGACAGAGGTTGGCTATTTAAAGTCAACGGGCTGTTTTAAGAACTTAATAAATTTACTCCTGTAAATCCCCCTTGCCATCACGGAGTGCAGGTTTAACATTCTAATGTCCTACTTAGGAACCTTGTCCTGGACAAATTAAGAACTCCCTTCACGTGGCAGTGCATATTAGGGTAACAGCGTTAGGTTGTCTATGATAATCTGCTTAATACCATAACAAGTTAAGGGATATGCTGTGGCTACCCTTTGGAATTCTCCTTCCAGTCACCTAGAACATGTAACTTTCCACTGGCTGGCAAATATTTTTAAGTTAAGTCAAATGTTAGCACACATAGGACTAATAATGTGCAAATGTATCCTTCAACCCAGCTAATGTGAGAAGCTGAAGGCTTGCCTGGAATTTTTTGCTGGAACTTCTCCTGTAGAAAACAGAAAGTTAACACGTTGACGATGTATTGATTTTATGCTGATGTGAAACTATTTCTAATAGCTATGGCTTTCACACCCTGCAGAACTGAACCGAGGGGATACACCGCAAGACAAGCATGTAAAGGAAGCCAAAAGCAAGTGTCGAACTATTGCGTCCCTACTGACGGATGCTCCAAACCCTCACTCAAAGGGGGTGCTGATGTTTAAGAAGAGGCGGCAGCGATCAAAGAAGTACACCCTCACCAGCTTTGGTAGTGTGGATGAAGATAGGTGTCCAGATTCACAAGAAGAAGATGGGGTATTCCCTGGCAGTGAATCAGAGTTTGATGAGGATGGCTTCTCGGCAGTTCCTGACCCAACTTGGGATAGTGACTACTTGGATATGCTGGAGAAGAGGGCAACTGCAGGCACTGAAGGTCGTGCAGATGGGGCAGAGGATGCTCCAAGTCCAGGCTTGAGTGACACTGCGGGTAAGGGCGCCCAGTTGTTCGAGCAACAGAGAAAGAGGGCTGCTGAACATGCCAAGAAGGTAGAGGCAGCACAACAACAGACTCCTGTACAGTCTCAAGTCCAGGAGCAGCCTCAAATGTATCACTTGCATCCAGACAATACAACAGACGTGCAACCGCAGATGCAACCGAACCTCCAGCCTCAGCACATGACACCACCTGGTCCAACAACCGTACATCAAGATTTTTTTCAGGCTCCAGGTCCAGGTGCAGCCCATGGAATTTCGAATGGGGACCTATCCTATTCTGCACCTAGTACAGCTTGCATGACGTCACCTCCACCTGTAGCACCCAAACCGGCCACTGCCACAGTAACTGTTCTGACCAGGCCTGCACCACCAGCTGAAACACCATTACCAGAATTATCTGCTAGTAATGTTCTCAACAGAACAGCACGTCCTTTCACTCCTGGCTTTATAAGCATTCGAGCTGCAACTGCCCCAGTAACGTTCCGACCCCCTGTCACAAAGACAATCCAGCGTCCTGCTTCAGCAGCTGTTGTGCCACCACCATTCTCCACTGCCTCTGAAATTAACATTAATGTTACATCCGTAACATCACTGCCACCCTCTGGTCCTCAGCCAATGTTTGCCCCACCACCCTCTGTGCCTCAAGTTACCATGGCCCCGACAACAGAAGCTCCTGTTAATATTCACCCTCCAGCCATCTCTACCTCTGTAGAGAAAATGCCGTCATCACCACCAATATCTACTTTTCATCATGCACCATTTGCAGCCATGCCCCAAGTGTGTATGCCTTCAATGCCCCTGGCTCCACAAGCACCAATGGCCCCTGCCCCAGTTCCTTTTGCATCTCAAATCCATGGTGCAGCTGACCCAGCTTCCCAAGTGCCTCCACATCAAGCGCCAGTTTCTCATCCTCCTCAAACTCAATTCTCTATGGCCCCTGTAGCTACAGTGTCAGTTATCTCCCAGCCAGAAGCTATAGCTCCAACCCCCATTCCTGGTCAAACGGGTCGCACAGGAATCTTACTTGAGGCTCGACGCCGTGGAGGCAAACCAAAACCTATGTTCACTGTGCCAGATGTCACAAAGAAATCCCCAAATCCTGACCTACTGTGTATGGTGCAGAACCTGGATGAAAGGTCCACCCGATACAAACATGGCCAGCCACTGTCTGAGACTATCTATGATGATATAGCGGAGGAGACGAGTGGTGAGGTCGGCATGGGGAGGGCGCCTCCTCCAGTGGCACCCAAGCCAAAAGTCATCCACGAGACCCCGAAGTTTCTTCAAGCAGGGGGCAAGGGGGCTGAGCTGTTTGCCCGCAGGCAGAGCCGCATGGGGATGTACGTAGTGGACACTCCACCCGAGACCCCCTATCAGCAAGAAGTTGCCTCACACAGTGCAGCCCAATCCTTCGACTCCTCAAATCCTTCCTTTCCTTCTCAATGGAAATACTCCCCAAATGTCCGTGCCCCTCCACCCATTGGATACAACCCACTCCACGCTCCATCTATCCCTACAGGTCCTCAAAGAGATATAGGGAAGCAGGAGAGCAGAGGTAGAGGAGGCTCTCAAAGAGAGGGCATTAAGGCTCTGGATTTCATGAGAAGGCAGCCCTACCAGCTCAACTCTGCCATGTTCAACTATGGGGGCTATGGGGGCAGTGTTGCTAATCTATCAGCCATGCCTTCTTACCAGGCCCAGAGGCAGCAGCAGGGTGACTACACAACAACAATGGTGGGAAGCTCATTAACCCCACCAAAGCAAATCCCTACAAAAACAGCCCGTGTCTTTGAAGTCAAGCGTTTCTCCACACCCACACCCATGTCAGCGCCAACTCTGGCTCCCAAAGTCATCGCACCCCGCTCAGCTACTACCCTTGGAGAACGTTTGACTCATTCCGACATGACCTCCCCACCTCCTGCTCCTTTAGCTCCAACCCCTCTCTTTACACCAGCACCAATCAGTGCTCCAACCCTGGCCTCACCTCCCTCCCAACCAGTTGGACTGCCCAGCCTCCCAAAATTCAATGCCACCCCTATTCCAAACCCTGTGCTCCATGCAGTCCCTACACCTTACACTCCAGTATCATACAACACCGGGCTCCAGACAGCCAAGCAGTTCCAGAGTGCTCCTGAGCTCAGTATCCTTTCCTCTTTGCCCCCACTCAAGTCCAACCCTGTTCAGGCACCCAAACCACGTTTTGTTGCCACCAAGGGAGGCGTTCAGCCCCGTGTCTGGAGGCCAGGGGCAATGTGAACACCAGTGAATCAGTCACTACCCCACCTGGCCATGTATTATTCATTTGGGTTTGAAATAACTAGTCGAAATTAAGCAACAATAATTCTGTTAATTGGTTCATTGTTGAGGTCAAGCAAATATGTTTATCTGTATGCAAAATCCATTAGTTTCAGTTTCTCCTTTTCTATTCCTACATTGTTAATAATTAAATACCCTTTTGGTGGATGGTTGAACAAAACTAGCATTTTGAAGATATCAGTTGAGGCTTTGGGAAAGTGTGATGGGCAATTCTCTACTCAATTCATTGATTAACAACAATAAGTGACAAACTGATTCATGTTATCATCCTTACATCCATTAACTTTGAGCCTCAAAATAAGCCGTTAACATGTGGTGATGAGGTAACATAAGGTGAAGAAGTAATTCAGTATGAAGTTGAAATTAAGAAAGTATTGACATTTTTTAAAAATATTTTAGAACTCAAGTAATTGTAAAGGATCATTAACATCTACTTGCTATTCAAAATGCTGCTTATTATATTTATTTTGCTTGCAACACATTTACTCACACATGTATCAGAGTGACAATAATAATAGCATTACTAGCACATACTGTATGCTGTATAGTCCACCATATGCCTGTCCTGGGGGAGGTTGGTGTAAGGCTTCTGGGGATCTCTTTCTACTAATGTAGCGGAAATACTATCTCATCAGAGCCTGTACTGAATATTCTTTGAAACTTGAAATGTCTGAAAGATGTTGAAAATGAATAGTTGCAGTTCTGACCATAGGATTTTTTTGATGTATGATGACAGGTGGAGGATTATAAAGCAAAAATTGCAGGCTTTTATCTCTGAACACGCAATTCTGTTATCTAGGAATACCAACTGATGTGCACAAAATGTTTTTTTACCCACTCTGTTATTGGCATTTTCAAGAAGAAACCCATGATGACCTCATCTTGTGGACAAAAAAACCACAATGATTAAATAATAATAATACAATTTTAAAAATGTTTTTTCTAAATGCCTCAGCTCACCGTGGAACTATATGTGAAGCAAGGTTGCTCTTGCAAGTTGCAAGTGAGGTTGTGCCAAATATCTCTGCTCGCTCCAACTAGAGAGAAATGCTATCTTTTTAGCACTGGTCACATTCAACAAATGGCCAGGCTGTCACTGAATGTACACTTGTCACTGGGTAACACAGGTTCCAAATTGCCACTTATACACACCAGAGCCTTCTTACATACCAAGAAGATGTGGCAGATATATGTAAATTCTTAACTTTTATTAAACAAATGACACAGATGAAGGAATGTGTATTTTATTTTTTCTAAATGTGATGTAAGTTGTGCAAGGGGAAGTTGACTGACTTCAAATTAAAGAAATGAAGGAGGCTGTGGAGGGGGGATATAGGCAGTGTATAGTTAGGCCAATTTACTGAACAGGGTCAGAGCCCACCATTTCACATAAAGATCTGCGAGATGTGGGTGTATGGTGGAAAATTAGCACTTAAAGTATGGTTGAACTGGATTATGAAAGAAGGATGGCCAGGAAAGTGGGATACCTCAAGGTTGCTAGTAAAGATAAAGAAGCTGGTAGAAAGAAACACGTTGTTAGCTGGTGTCTTTGCATCAACAATGCCAAGGGTAAACATATTCAATGACTAAATACATTGAGAAATAATGTATGTTAATGGAAATGAGGGGGAAACAAAGAAATTAATATGTTGTTTTCAGCTGTGGAATTCTTGGAGAGACACTTTTTTTTAAACTTGTATCATTTTTAAATACAATTTCTCTTAAAGCTTTTCTTGTTCTCATAATATCATGGCTAAAGAAAAATCTATAGTGTGAATATAGTTGTGTTGAGGTGTAAAATATGACAAATACATTTTTGTGTATGTAGGTGGGTTAAATAATGTGTGAAAATGTTTGTTATTAATGCTGAGTAGAAGTTTATACTGACAAAGAGACAAGACATTTTAGGGGAATAAAATTAGTTTTGAAAACTCTCCAGGTGTCTGACATGTTTGATTTTACACTGCCCCCTGCTGCTGATTGTGTAATCCTGCACTTTTTAATGTACTGTACAAGCATTTATGCACTAAATGACAATATTAACCATGATGATAGCTAAAAAAGGCAAAAACTGCAAATAGTTCAAATGAAAAAATATGGTTTACACTCAAAGGGCACACGCGCACGCACACATGCACACACAATACTTCAATCAAAATAAATAATTAGTGAATGGACACAAAATAAAACAAGATAACTGAGAAGTATTTCAACACTAAGAGGTTAAAAACATTACAGTAATTATTTGGCAAGATTCGTATTTGAAAATGTAACTAATGTCATGTTACACACACATCTAGCAGTTCACATGCAGAGAACATCAAAATATTCCCAATATCGTAATAATGTATTTGATAAAATTACATGAATACATTTTGAAGAAGAGTATTACAACAAGCAGAGCAAACTTCTTGTGGTAATAGGAGAGACAACAGCAGAGAGAAAGATTAGGAAAAAAAACCAAAAAAACCTAATGCGCATGCATGCAAGCAATTCTAGGCTATGCCACTAGAGGATGCCTTGCTCAAAGAGATTTTCAAAAGGAGAGCCTGAGATAGAGATACTGTAGATAGGCACAATAAACTGGTATATAAATAGACCACGGATATGTATATGGGAGAATATATCCCTTCTGACACGCGGTTAATGGTTGGTTTGACAGAAAACTGACAGAAAACTGAATAAATAAATAAAAAGAAGGAAAATAATAAGTGAACTCATTGTAAACATAGGACAAGAACACCAGTCTCCTGGATAAAGAGACTTGCAATCAACCCATGCAGCCATAACAGCCAGGTGCAGCAGAGGACTCTATCACTTTTTATTCACTTCTAATGATGGTCCTGGAGCAACATTAATCATGATGATCTAGGAATGAGACCAACACAGTGATATCAGATAAACCTGGTAGTTAAAGAGACTCTCCTGTTAACCAACCAAATGCATCTATCAATGGCTGACAAACAATTAGCAATGTTACGTAGCCATGAACAGAGCTTCAGAGCCACACATGGATACCTTGGGAATATTTTTTTTCTTATATACATGAACTTTTGCCACTGAGTGGTGCTGTGGACTGTGTGTTGGACTCTGAGTCATGTGCAATAAGAAGGGCATATTACTGCCAACCTCCACACTCACAGGGTGTCTATAAATAGGGCTGTTAATATCCAAACAGAGGACTGTTAATAGAGATAATGACATTTTGCCATGAGTCAACTGTAATTAAGAATTTGTTCTTAGTTTCATGGCTTAGAAAATAAAAACATAAAAAAAAATTGGAAAATTTCCATTCAAAGGTGTATTGAAAGAACCGTCTACAGCAGTCTCGATAGTACTTATGTGTGAAATCAAATAATATTTTAGAATTATTGAAAATTCTGCTGTTAAAGATGGAATTTCAACGTAGTTTGAGAGGGAAAGGAAGGCCAATCATCAGGGTCCTCATCGTCATATTTTAATCACAAATAAAGCTAAATAATTTTCCCTCACTATAGGCCAACTGAATAATGTTTACGTTAAAGATATTATAGCCTGTAAGACCTGTGCTGTGCGCATAGGCCATTTGGGCAGGTAGAACAATCCTTATTATAATTTCTTTGCCTCATTGGCAAATCTGCGTTAGGCCTACAGTAGGCTTTGTGTGGTATTAAGAGAAAAAAAATCATCATTTAACAGAGACTGCACACCCAGACCACAATTCCGATTTGATTTACCACAGCAGGCAAAATTAGAAATTACAATTAGAATAATTAACACATGTGCCTACTTGGTGTCAAGGTGACCATATAGAGGTTGAATTCACAGTGGGACTGCTGAATGTATATCCAGAATAACTAACTACTATAAATGCTGCAATAGTACTACACAGTAGGCTAATAGTCTAACAATGTGCCTTGTGTAAGACCCCATGTGGTCAGCAGGAAGACTGAAAATCTTTCATTTCCTGACCTATCATCACAAAGTCAGGAAACTTTCCCTACATAATGTTAATGAATGTTCTGTCATCCAGGCCGTGGTAATAACAAGTGCTAAATTGATGGCAACTGGACTTTCAGTTTCCTGAAGATGTTTCACCTCTCATCCAAGAGGTTTCTTCACTTCCCTACATAATGTTTTGAGAAGGGTCTAAAATGACTGAGCACCAAGGGGGTCAAGACCTGTTATTTTAAGAGGGGGATGGACAAGAGCATGCTTAAAATGAGCCGAATATAATTGAACCATTCATTAAATACAAAACAAATGATGTTGGGAATTGCCTAGATGCCAGGCTACTACTTGTACCATTTTCCTATTTGCAAATCTAAATAATGATTTTACTGATGGGCGGCTGTAGCTCAGCGGGTTGGGCTGAGCTGCATGTCGAAGTGTCCTTGAGCAAGATACTGAACCCCACGCTGCTCATCAGTGAGGGACCTGCGATGAGCTGGCGACTTGTCCAGGGAGTACCCTGCCCTCGCCCTGAGATGAGGCTGGGATTGGCTTCAGCAGCAACACCCCGTGACCCCATGGAAAGGGAAAAGCGGTTACAGACGATGACATGACATGACATGATTTTACTGATCCAAAGATCAGCAAGTTCAGTTTTGAATGTCATACAACTACACCTAACTGCTTGCTTTTTTCATGATTTGCTCCAGAGTAGAAAGCAGTCCAATCAAGATTATGTTGCTTGTTTCTTTAACTGATGAGCATGCTCTCATAAATATGTAAATTCATTATTAATTCCCAATACTGTTCTCAAAATGCAAAACTTTTTTTATTGAACACAAACTGACCGGTATGCAGTCTTGTCATTCTCGATGTTTTTTTTTTTACTTTATATCTTCAGTATCTATTTAAAACAGTGTATAAAACTGAGTGCTAGATGTTAAGTTTCAGCAATATCTAATAATATTTGAGATGATGACACTATTAAGCCCTAATGTGAGATGTGGAATGCATTGTTTCAGATTGTGATTTTTTAAATATATTTCAATTCACCAAAATGTACAGAATTTTGCAGGAGTAGTAGTAGTTTGATGGATCACAGCAGCTGATTCCGGAAACACGGGTCCTGGGGATGCATGGAGGAAACTTCACCACACAACCTCTATATTTCGGGCCACCACCCTGGATTACAGCCAGAAACCCTTAAATAACTTAATTTCAAAATCTTAACATTTCAAGATGTGTATCAAGGATACTGTAGTAAAGGACATGCAATGTCTTTCAGACTTTGGAAGCTCTCAGGTACTTCACATGTGTTTGCACAAACTGTTTTAGGCATGTAAACATTGTTAGAGTGTCTGACAGCTCTGTCCCAATATATCAATCACATCCACTCACATGACGCTTTAGAGAAACTGCAAATGTGACAATCTAGTATCAAGTTAGAGTAATAGAGGGTGTAGAAGAACTAGCCCTCACTTTGAAACACAATCTGACATATCCTTATAAACGTATGCTTAACCTTAAACTTTCAGACTGCATTTGTATACTCACCTCTCCCTCCCCTCTCTGTATACCCTAAACACACCCCAGAGTCCTTTGAGGTTATCTTATAGCAGAGTTCTCTTCCCCTCGTTATTTGCTACTAAATATAGTCTTCTGAACCATCTGTGAGAATGATTTTGTTCCCTTAATATCCCCATCAGCACTTTAAGCTGGCCAACAGAGACCTCTCCCCCCGTCTTAACGCCCCCCACCCCGCTGGATCCCTATTCATACTCTGAACCTCAACCTCCTCCTCCTCCTCCCGTCTTGATACCAACACTGCTGCCACCCACAACCCCAACCCTCTGGAAGACCTGCCATCTGAGAGAAGAGTGGGTTTTGCACTTAGCGGGACCTGGGTCCAGCCATACGTAGGGTCAGAGGCACTGAGGGATTTGTAAACTTGTGATCGCCAGCATTGAGCCTCTGGTCTCCTCTTCTCTGTTTGGTATTTATAGGTCTGTCTCTACTCCAAGGATTACAACAAAAACCCGGTGAGTGGCTCTGAATCCCATCGGTGTGCTTTGTCTACTAATCAACCAGTGGTTAGGATTTACATTTTGGCAACAAAAATTGGGAAAGGGAATGAAGGTGTGCATCATGTTGCCATCATATATCATGTGGGTTGTGCAGCTGATCTCATGGAAAACAACAGAAGAAGACGACCTCAACAACTCAGCAACCCTAACGATTTTGCTTTTGATGAGGATGCATTTAATTTTACCAACGATTAAAGTGAAATGGCTCCACCTCACTTTTCTGCTTTTAGATTTTCTAAGTGCGTCTTAAAATGACCAAAGGCATCTGTGAATGTGCTGATCATCCCTCTCTGTGGGCGTTGCAGAGATTTTATATGGTGTTACCAAACCCTGACAGGGGGAGGTGAATCTGAGCGCGAGGGGTCTCTAAGCTTGTAGTTATTTAAGGCAATTAAAAACGATATCCAAAACCCTCCTTGTTAACATCCAGAACTACTCTAGATATCAGTCATGTTTTGAGGGAGGTTCAAACATACTATTGGAATTGTTTTCTTGAGGTGCGTATTGTGTCCTTAAGGGTTGTGTCAAGCCCATTTGATAGTCGAATGACGCCATTACACGTCGCTAAAATGTCTTGGCTGGAAATGGCTTTTAAAAATAGCTGCAGTGGGTTGAGTTACAGCCAGTAGATGTGATGTGATGTTTTGCCACTTGACTGGGCCTTAAAGAAACGTTTGAGAGCTGAGGGCGCTGATGTGCATGTAAGAAAACACAAAACAAATATATAAGATAATGCATGAAACAGATACATGTCTCCCAACTATAGGTTGACACTACATGTTTTAAAAAATGTTCCATTCCATGATGTTAATATGCTGACGGTGAGTGATATCGACAGATATGGAAAGTTTTACTCCCAGTTCCCCCGCCTACACGTTCCAACACCGGCTGCAGATTAGGGAATATGATCAGATCCTATTTTATGATCCCTAGGCTCACACGTCTACTGCTCTAGAATAGCATTAGAAGCATTGATCACCAATTTCTGCCTAAACCACAGCCGCGTCTGTTTACGTCTAGTGAATATGTGCAGAGATCTTGTTTCCCCAAACAAAAACTGAAACATGCATGAAGTTTAATGTTTCCTTTGGTGCAGACATCTGTTTCACAGGGGAATGTGGGGAATCGGAGGTCACTGACATCCCCCTTGAACTTGAAAAATGATCAGGGCCAGTGCTGTCTGTCTGATACGTTCAGGTCTCACGGAATTACTTTCAGGGGATGTTGACGGCTGTAGTTATTGACATTAAAGAGCAATCTTGTGTCAGTTGTTGCAGTGGTTGGATATAATCATAAAGCAGCATATTCAAAGTTTTCTCAACTGTGTAACTGTTTGTTACAGTAGCTAAAAACACGCCCTTCAGTGTATTTCAACCTTAGTGTTAATATGGAGCAGTGCAGATTTAAATGTTGTTGTTTTTTTCTTAGGCCTTTTCATGGCTAAATTGAACAGCTTAGAGAGATGATAGGAAAACAGGGATGAGAGAGAGAAGGGATGACACGCAGGAAAGGGCCGCAGGTCGGGCTCGAACTCGAGTAGCTGCAGCAAGGTCAAGGCATGATATAAAGCAAAACATCTTGCTGTATTGAGAACACTGTTTGCTTAAAATTTCTGTCGAAGCTTTGGCATTACTTGAATACGATCTAACTGTATGTTTGTAGCCACAGTTGTGTTCATGTTAACAAGTTCTTTCCTGAACCTCCAGCCATGCCTCTGGGAAAACCTGCCCCCCAAAACAAGAGAAAAAAGCTTGACAAGATCATAACTGACCTATCACATATCACTCAGGATGGTAAGGCTGGCATGAAATTACATGAATACGAAACCATTTTCCATATGTTTAGTACAGCGCTTACTAATCTGACATGATATGTAGGGTAATGTCTGAAGTTCAAGTAAAACAAATATGTTAATGAATTTTGCTGTTGTTTTGTGTGGTTTTAAAATGACTCTAGATATATATGAGTCCTATGAGAGTATATAGTAAGAGTATTAATTCAAAAATGTGTTATGATTAATACTGTATATCAGCCAAATTTCACTTCAGTTAAATTTCAATTTTCAATCCTATTTTTCTAAATGTAACAATCATCTGTTCAAATCTCCTATATCTAGAGTATGAGTCAGAGCCAGAGGCATCTGAGTTCGACCTGGGAACAAAGATCAGGACTCCCAAAGACATCATGCTGGAGGAGCTTTCCCTAGCGAAGAACCGAGGCTCCAAGATGTTCAGGATGAGGCAGAAGAGAGTGGAGAAGTTCATCTATGAGAACAACCCAGACATCTTCAGCAGTGAGTCTATGGTGAGAACGTAGTTCATCGAGAAAACAAATTTCTGAGAATGAGAATGAATGAGACGTGCTTGATCAAAAAATACAGATGAATGTGCTGTGTGCCATTTGGTTGGTTATAGTGATTGTCTTTCTTTCAGGACAACCTCCAGAAGTTTGTTGGTGGTCAGATGGGAGGTCAGATGATAAATGTTGGGGGGCATTTTCTTAGCAAAGATTCTGGACAGCTGCATTTTGTAGGATTACAAACTGCAGGAGGGGCTCCTGTGCCTCCTCCAAAGCCTGGAAGCAAAGGTGCAGGAGCAGGAGGAGCAGGAGGTGCAGGAGGTGCAGGAGGTGCAGGAGGACTGGATGGTGGCGACCAAGGGAAAGGTGGACAGGGAGAAGGAGCTAGTGAGTGGTCTCCACTAAAAGGTTGGTATAATTTTTGGGGATTGTTAAGTAGAGTTCTATTTCATAGAAGTGCCTGGTGGTGCACAAAGGATTTAAATATACATTCACAAAATATCTTATGAGAATGAGCTTCATTTTGCTGGACTTTATCATTTACAATAAATGAATGCATGGATGATAAAGTAAGCAAACACACACGTTATGAATAATGAATCCACATACATAAAGAAGAAAACTGAATAAACACATTTCTAATCCAAACCACTCGATAAAACTCTTGTCTTTGCTGACATTCAGTGAATTAGCTTCCTGGATGTTCAGCTGTACTCCCATGACATCACATTGGATGTGGTTACGGGTTCAACAGACCAGATTCCTCGAGAGAAACAAGCTTGAAACTTTCAATGAAAGAGGGCAGCAAAACACAGCTTTTCAGTTTAAATTCCTTGTGTTTTGAGTCTTTGTGCTAAGCAAAGCTAACCAGCTGCTCGTTCTGGCTACAAATAGTGTTATGAATGAAATCACAAATATTACTCAAGCCAGTCCACAGATGGTTGAATATAATTTTACAACTTTAAATTAAAGTTACTAACCTCTGTCGAGTGTATCATATGCTTCAGCCACAGATATTTTCATTACAGGAGGTGGAGGTGATGCCGGTAGGAAGCACATTATTGCAGTGAAGACGTATGTGTCACCATGGGAAAAAGCCATGAAGGGTGATGAAAATCTGATAGCCACTCTGAAAGCTGGGATGCCTGGTCCCATTCAGCCAAAGGATTTGCCCAAGTGGAAAAGCTTCAACAGGTACTCAAGCCCTGACTCTAAAGATGCTTTTAGGTACTCAAGGCCTGACTCTATAGATGCTTTTATGTACTCAAGGCCTGACCCTATAGATGCTTTTCGACCGACAGGGTCTTTATTAACCCTCTCACCTTTCTCTGCCAGATGTGCCATGCCCTTCGGTGGATTCGAGAAGGCCAACCAGTTCCTGAAATTCCAGCTGCCGGAAGCTGAGTCGACCAAAGAGGAGCCTGAACCTCCAGTGGTGTACCAACAGGACATCGGCTGCCGGCCTTCCTTCAACCGCACTCCCATTGGCTGGGTGGGAAGCAGTGAGCCTAGCAGCATTCATATGGAGACAGATGCTGTGCCCTTCGACGGAGAGACCGACGAGCTGTGAAAAATATTCATACTGTGATTACGCTCAATGTGCAACAGACACATACACACATGCAAGCATGAATGCATGCATACATACAAATTAGTATGCAAACACCCAATAGATGAGTTTACAGTTAACTGTTGTGTTGATGAATTTGAATCTCAATGTGTGGATAACTGAAAGCGTACATGAATCATGGCCATGTTCTTGTTTTGCTCTGTATTTGGTTGTAAGGCAAAGAAGCAAGCTATAGATGTTATGGGGAGATGAAACAGCAAACGTATATCTGTTAAGTTCATAAGTTGAGTCTAAACACTCCTTAAATTTGTATGAAAAGTTAGTGAGAAGTTGCAGGAAAGAATGAATCATGAATGAAACCCAGATTTGTATTGTGTTACTGTTATGTCTTGATGTCAACTTGTTACCATATCTGTTATTATCCAGTGCTTTTTTTGTTGTTAAGATTCTCTGATCTTTTGTTGAGCTATGAAAACCCCACAAACCTGTCTGCATGCAGTCACCTGCTGAGCCATTGACCTACTGAACCACTCCATAATAAACCCTTAAAAATTGTAACAATCCTCTTGAAGAGTGATAATTGCAATGTCGGGGGGAAATTATTTTGTGTGCGTAAAAAATCCTTACAAATTAAATTTCTTATTTCCAAATGTATTTACAATCCAACATTTTGGTCATGTTGTCAGCACATGGAGATAAACAAAAAGCATTGTTTCACAGTTACCACAAAGGAAATGTATACATTTCATGACTTTCATGGCTTCAATTACATTATTTTCTAATAAAAAATATCTAAACTGCATTTTTGTACTGAACAGCACATAGTGTGGCATGGTATCAGCTCAAAATGAAAAAGAAAATGTTATAGGAAAATCAATCAATAAATCATTTAACTTTTCATCTATTAAAACATGTTAACATAGACGATTACCTTTATCTGTTCTTATCTTACTACAAGTATTGGTTTCATTTCAAGTGTTAGCATCAATATACTTAAAATGGGCTATCAGTAAAAGTATTAACTTCAGGCTGACTGTTACGGTAGTCCAGTCATTAAATGCGTCAAATTAAAGTCGTCCATGTTTTGCTTGTCTTGATCATCAAATGAATTATAGCTTTTAAAAAATATACAGTAGGATAATATATGGAGGTAGAAGTACAACATAGCATGAAATAAAAGTAATTAATCTAGTTTTTTATTAAGTTACTTTCCACTTCTGGCTCAAACATTCAGCAAGTAACATCCGCTTTTCCTGACATGAGCTGAAGAGACACTCCCGAACAGTTGGGGGCGGCCATGTTCTAAAAAGTTGTTTCCAGACATCATGAAGGAAACACGGATAAAGAAGAAAACTTGATTACCTTTGAATGTTGGCTGCCTGGGTGTATTGTCGTTGTGTCCCTGCTGTCTAGACACTGCCAGACAGTGCAGTCTACAACCTGCAGCCACGAAATGGACACCAGCCAAATATTATTAGGTAACGTTAACATGCAAATTGTTCATACGATTAGCTGTCTTAGCTAACGTCAGCTAACTGCCAGTCGAAGAGCTTACGGATGTTTTCAGGTGTGGGAACATAACAAATAGCAACATAAGCACGAAAACATCTGGCACACACGCTTATGGTTCTTGGTGGTCTCGCCATAAACTCAAATGTCAAAAAAGCGTATTAATATTTGCTGGTTTGGTCGCCGGAGACGATAACGTTAGCTGCGTTAGCTAGGTTTCTTTACTTTTCCCGTTGGCTCTACGTCATCGCCAGCAACTCTTGTGTGAAGTGTTACCTAGCAACGGCATTGATTGCCACATGCTGCGGATGAAAATGGGACATGATATTAAACTTAATACGGCTTCTGCTGGCACTCGCTACTTCTGTCAACAGCATTTAAGTGTTTATAGTGTGGGTTAGCATGATTTAAATCACCGAGGTGAAGTTAGTTTTAGGTCGGACATTGGATAAACGTTTGCTCGGGAGATGAGGTTAGCCAGCTGCGCCTCTTACTCAGTTTCACCCAGTGTAGGCAGCAGGAGGACGTTTAGCACGCCTCCCAGAAACTCGCGCTGCGCTGGATGTTGACTTAGGGACCATCAATAAATGACCCCATTGTTTGTTTGATTTACACAAAAACAATGTTTCTTCATGCTGACTTGATGATATTAATGAAAATTATGATCAAAAGATACTAAACGGATTTCATGTAGCACACTTATTCTGATTGCTAATGTGTTTTGCAAAAATATCTTTATAAGACAATGGTTATGGACATGAACTATCAATGAAACATAAACATATAAATAATCATCAGTTTCATATCTTGTACCAAGTACAGCTTGCAGATTTAATAAAAATAACTCACTCTGTATTTTAAATACTTTTTTTTTCGCATTTATGATGGCTTACCTGTGATGTTGTTCATACTCCTTCCTACAATATTTGTAAAATATTCATATATGTATACATGTAAATTAAAAAGAAAAATGTGAGGAAAAAGAAGTAAACTATCCTTATCCTACGTATATATGTGATACATATTCATGCTACATATGTACATGCACATTTGCACATACTACACAAATAGAAACCAGCCCTTCAAACATTTTACACTCCGTTTTTTTAGGTGCACTATAGCACATTGCTTTCACCTGATGACATCTAAACCGAAGGCCCAGTTGGCGCCCCTGCCATGGATGGAGATCCTTGGCTACTGGGTGCTGTCCTTTGGTTCTCACCTGTACTCTTTCTACCAACTGCACAGGTTCTCTAAAGGTATGGTAGATTGACAGATATCAGTTTGATTTCAGAAGAAAAGGTAAAGAGATGTGAAGCTGTTATTTGTGTGTTCTTTACCTTAGAACATGAAGCAGGATTACAGAGAGAATTCCAGCTGGAAAACGGCCTTCTTAAGGGTTTTAAAAGGGTGAGTTCAATTTTCCTTTATTTCAAAGTGTATCCATCAGTTGATACAAACAAATCAGGGATACTAGCAGTACATTTAGACCATTCAAAGCCTCTGCTAAACAGGTTTCATGTGCATTTCGAATGCCCATGGTGAACTTTGTTGTTTGTGTCAGGACCCATCAGACTTTGAGTGGAATTTCTGGACTGAGTGGGCCAAGAAGTCTTTGCTGTGGACTCTGATTGGTCATGGGGTGATATCGAGACTGACTAGGATCTTTTATCCCAAGGTAGGAAGCAGCTGCTACAGAACTGTTAAGTGCAGGTGGGGAATGTTTTAATCTAACATGTTTTTGATGATTCCTTAAGCTCAGGGTGCCAGCACTCACACTATATGGCCTCTTGGCTGCCATCAGTGTATTGGGGATTAAAGGTGTGAGTGCGCTGCTGATACATCTGGGCCTTTCCTTTTCTGTGGCCCAGCTGCAAAGGCCCGCGTTGTCATGGGTCTGTAACATTCTGCTGCTGTCCACACTTCACATCCCTCAACTTCAAGAGATCCAGGTAGGTTGAATAACATGGGTGTACTTATTCATGATTGTGGAGGTGTTTCTATATCTTGTTTTAAAGGGGAAAACAGACAAAAGTGAAAGATATATTGCATGGTAAAGTACTTTGTAAATTGGAATCTATTTTTAAATGTTTTCTAGATACAAAAATATATAATTACAAAACTCTATAAAGATAAGTATGAAAAGGGTAAAAAAAAAAGAGCGCGTCTGTTTCCATAGTATCATTTTTAAATTTACAATTCTCTCCTACTATATATGGTACTTTAGGTCATATTTGAGAGTTACTTGATTATCACTTGTCAATGTCATGTTTGCAAAGAACACAAGAGGGCACAATATACTAAGAGGATGTATAGCCATTTGGCTACTTGGCTTCATTACTTTTATACATACCACAAGAATAAAGTTGAGTGAGTTTATTTGAAGTACAGACATTGAGCAGATAATTTGAGGATTAGAATATGCTTAGAAAGCTCTGTATTCCTGAAGACATTTGAAAATAGCCACTAGTGGGAGATATGCTAACAGACAGTCCCCGTAATCTCAGAGTCAAACATTTATTGCAGGAAAAATGCAAGAATAACCACAATATAACCTTGATACAAATACCGTAATAGTTAAATGAATTGCAGACAAAAACAAAATCAGTTTTGGAAATAAGTTTAAGAACTCAATTCCATTTATTTGTATATTGATTGGTTGTAGTGGACTTTGGTTCTTATCATTTCACTGTGTTTTTGGTATAAACCTGTGATCTAAAAGTACCTTTTAACTGCACAGTGTCTGACACATCAAGAACTGTTACAACCAAGTAACTCTGGTCCAGTCCTAATGGGTAAACATTTTAATTTTGTTAGTAAAATAGACCTGACAGACCGGTGCATACTGCTAAAAATGTTACCTCTTTCTCTCCTGTGCTCACCCTTCGAAAGCAATGGCTTTCCAGATGCTTTGAAGCAGACCTCATTAAAAAGTTGTCTTAAGCATATGTTTTTTGTTGTGTGCTGACAGCTTTTCATAACCACTTGTCTGCTAATTCTCATTTTGATCTATATCACATTTTAAATAGATAGTGGTTTTAAAAGCTTTTCTAAATTTAATGTCAAACTGGCACTGTTTATATAATGACTCCTCAGGAATATGTTATAAGAAATAATTGGCCTTCCTCCTGTATTACGCAGAAAAGCTGGTATGAGAGCGAGGAGGAGTACTATCTGCTCCTCTTCGCTGTTGCTGTCTGTGGTCTGCGCTTCGTCAGCTTCAGCCTGGAACATTGCTGGTGCCCTCTAGACCGTGGTGGAGTTGTGCAGCTCTGTTGGTTGTTGTCATACACCTTCTATCATCCTTTCTTCTACAATGGACCCATTGTCACATACAAAGACTATGTTGAGCAGGTAAGTGAGCCAACAAAGGCTACTCTTGAATTAAACTGCGATTTAGTGTAAAATTGCTCCTTTTGTTTTGGTCTGGCAAAACATCAGTGTTGGGCTATTGATAAGAGGATAGAGAAATGTTATAATCAGACTGTCACCTCTGTACCTTATTCATGCCTGCTTGTTTCATTCTCATCTCTTTGGAGCATATTTTTATATCCTTGTATTTATTGTTCTGGTGTTTCCTACACTTACAGATGAGCAGGTCTTCTGAGGCGAGTGACAGGGATGAACCTACTTTTAGGTACCTGGTGCTCAGATCAGGACGGATCATACTGTGGTGGTGTATTGCAGAATACATGATCCACGTCATGTACATGCACTCCATTCAGTCTAATGAGACCTACTTAGAGATTCTTCCTCCTTGGGCCTTGGGTGAGTAAATACTTGATGTATTTTTGTATTTTTATGTAACATTGAGTTTCAGCCTTAATGTTTCCCTGCCACTTCAAAAAAATACACTGAACATGTTTTCGGAAAGCAGAATCTAAAAAACATGTTACCCCCACAGGGTTTAGTAGTTCTAAAATGTCATCAGATATGCTAATTAAGAAGTCACTCATCAGCCTTGATTCATATTCCACCAACCTTGATCTGTGGTGTGATTTTTTTATTTGCTTTTATTTATTAGTTTTTTCCGTTTTTCACAAATTGAAGGCATAATCAGCCACATTATGGCTGATAAGTAAATTTGGGCTATTTGCATAAGATTTACTGACTCAAAACAAACAACATTCTCTTTGGAAAGTATAGGACTTGCTTTAATCCTTATAAAAACTTAACACTACTTTAAAAACCTCATTTTCTTTCATATCACAGGCGGTCTGGCCCTGGCCCTCGTACAGTTCTTCTTTGTGAAGTACCTGGTTTTGTTTGGCCTTCCATCCATGCTGGCTACTGAGGATAAACTAGTCCCCCCAAAGCTTCCTCGTTGTGTCAGCATCATGTACAGTTTCACAGGGATGTGGAGGTAAGATCAAGTAAACACCACCAACATAAATACAGGATTGTACTGATCTGGAAGCATTCCATTAACAATTCAGAGATTTGAAAAGCTAGCATCCTTTGTATCCTTGTGAAAGAGGAAAAGGTACATTAAGTCTCAAGTGCCTGAAGTGCTCACAGTGCTTTAGTAATAAGACTGGTCACAGTGAATTGTCTCATTTTCTGTCATTACTGGCAATCAGAACAACAGGTCACCTTTGCATCAAGGACATTATTTCAGTCTGTCAGACTCCAGCTGAAGTGGTTTGTTCACTTGGAGCATTCAGACATTTACCAGCCATGTCATGTCTTTTTTTCTTTAAGAAAAACAGGATTAGTGGCTGCATAACCAGTGTACACGTTAAAATCACCAAATTGAATTAGTCACAAGGGGTCACAATTGCTCAAGTCAATGAACACACACCTTGCAGTGCTTGTTACACATGGATAAATCAGTAAGACTTCAAATGTGAAAAGCTTAAATACAGCAAAGTTTCCACTACTTGGGAAAGTATTTCAGGACATTCAGTGATATGCAGTGGTCGATATTTTATGCCATTTGTGTTAACCACGTAGCTTTGGGGTCCTCCAGGGGTAAACATATAAAAGGTTTTTGGCTGCTATGCTACAGAATATACTGTAATATTATTTCAGTTGCCAGTTTATGACGTCTAATACAGCAGTCAATAAAACCTTCCTTAATGAGGGCTACAATCAATATTTACTGACACTGATTTAGCGTGTTGATTCAACTTTATGATCATTTTGGACCGTGCTGTGCCATGTTTTTATTGGCAGTTGTTTTGACTATTCTTTCCACCTCATTTATATCTATGGGGGTTGGAGAGATAATAAATCTGTTAATGTTCCAAAAATGGAATGATAATAACAACAGGTTTATTCATTTAGCACTTAAGCAAAGTCAGCTGTTACAAAATAATTTACAGTAAAGTAATCAAAGACAATTTAAACAAATAGTAAGAACAATGATGTAAACGTTGAATCAGCACCTCTCTCAACCCGCATGAAAGAAGGATTTGTCTCATCACTTTAAGAGGTTGATGATCTGGCCATGAAATAAAATCATGATATATTTAATTGGCATTAGATTGTGAATTTCTCAATTTTCATCATTAGAACACAGTATTACATTAAACATAGCCCTTATCCACCATGTTGCTTGCTGTAACTTGTATTGCATTGATTGCAATACGTCACCCAAGGGCCAAATGTGAAGTATTTTGTCCAGTCATTATAGCTGTGTAGTCAATGAGGTTTGGTGAAGTTTGGAAACAGAATCATGAGATTTCTGTACCCTGTATTAAATTATTAGTTTAAGCTAGATGCACTCGATAAACTGGCAACTGAGTATATGAACAAGGTTTAGATAGAACAAACCTCACAATATACAATGAAAAGCCATATTTAACGGTGAGCAAATTCTGGTTTATCTCATCCATTATGCTGTAAAATTAAAAAGCATCGGAAGTATTTTATGTCCTAGTAAATCACTCTATTTCTTAATGTAATTAACAATTACAAAATGCTCTCTTCATTCAGTGTACATAAACTTGAGATAGAAAGCTGTGTGTTTGGTTTTGCAGTAAAAAAAAAAGGACTGGCTGTAGACTTGATTGACCAATGTGCTGACACCAATGCACTCCAATCCAGCCCGTGTGTGCTGAGCTGGCCAATGTTGACAACATTGATGGAATGCATAAAGCTGTCCACTGACGACATTGACAGAAGAGCTTTGGTTTGTAGGCAGTGCAAGAGAAAAAACACAAAAAACAAACACTAAAATGCTTTTTCTAATCTTCTCAATGACATAGAGACACACACATGTATACTGAGCATGCCTCAGTTTATATAGAGCCCAGTGCTCAGGTGTTTCTTACTCAGTGTTATATTATTATGTAAATTTGTGACTCAGATATTCCTTTTTTTCTTTGCTCACTCTCAGGCACTTCGACGAGGGTCTGTATCGATGGCTCATCAGGTAAGAGGCACTTCATGAGCGGAGGACAGACCACTTCACATGTTGATAATTACTAAAAATGTGAAATGTCATCCATACCAAGTAATAGCTCTTCTATTAGAACATCTTTCGATCTATATTGTTCTATCTCTCTGTCTGCCTGTCTGTCTGTCTGTCTGTATACTGTTAAGATTAAGTAAAGTAGATTGTTATTCTATTGTTCTTTCTATATCTATCGTCCTGTTATTCTATGTATTGATCGTTCTATCATTTCTATGATCTATCGCATTTCTTTATTTTAAAAATATGTTCACAACCTGTAGTTTATGCACCCCTTGGGGTAAAGTGGCTAAGATGTAGCAGGCAAAAATGGACGATTTATTATTCTTAGTTTCAATAAGATTTATTGGGTTAATCTCATAGACCTTTTCCCTCGTCTCTGAACACCTGCATAACAGGCACTGCAAGTTACAATTGTGTTGTCTTCTTCTGAACTTGAAAAACAACGCCCACTCCAGTGATGACATTGTGTGGCTCTACACAGGTGCCGCAGCTCTATGTCATGATGCAACAACAGTGTTGCTGTTGTTCTTCTTCTCTGTGTACTGTGTGTAAATTCTGCATTTGTTCAGTCAACTAAAGCAATTTAGCTTTGCATTATTGTTTCTTTTTATTGGCTATAATGGCATCGTCTGCCAATAACTGATCATGTAAATCTATCTATCTATCTATCTATCTATCTATCTATCTATCTATCTATCTATCTATCTATCTGTCTGTCCGTCTGTCTGTCTAATGCTTTTCTTCTTCATTTTGCCTTGTATTTTCTCTATCTGCTGTTTCTATCCAGCGTCATATCCATTTGTATTTGTATTACCTCGTATTTGTATCGGTGTAATCATGCTGTATCTGTTATTTATTGCGCACTTACTGTAAAGAGCTCATTTCCTGCAGGGCGCTGAACTTGTCAGTTGAATAACCTTAAAAAAAGGTGCCATTCTCCAGCCGCCTGCCCACATGTTTTATCATAATGGACAAGGATGCTGCATTTGCATGAAGGCTTTCTCATGATTATGAGGCTGAATGTTGTTGGTGAATAGTTCTTCTGTTGTGTTACTGTCTCTGCACCCCGGAGAAATGCCTCCTTGTTTAATATGTGCATATGTAATGGCAGCATTATGTTTTGCTCACTTGTACTTTGGACAACGCACATTATTAGTTTGTCTGCTTTTTAATGATGCACACTCGGCTGAATGCAGCCTGTTGGGGGTTTATGGTTCGCTTGGTTGACGCATTTTGTTACATTAAGGCAACACTACAGTTACACGGTTGTCAGATATCACACTGTTAAAAGGTTCCCCTGTCTTGATCGTTGTTTGCTCATTAGTTTTGTGTTGACTGTTTGACACGTTTGCCGGTGTACACGTACATCTGCTTTTCAGGTGTAAGAGATGAGCTCAGAATAAAATATGACACATCAGACTGTAAAAGATCAGAGGATTTAAATTGCAAATGTAAGTTTCCATTTTAATCCTTGTCCGTTGGAAACTATCTACTCCTGCTTAATGGCATCACTTGCAATTATCCTACTGCAGATGCAAAATGATACCCATGGCACAATGCCCCGACGTTTCTTCTTGTAGAAGTGCTTTTAAAGAGGTTTTAATGCAGTTCTGAAATTCAGTTGAAATTGTCTGAAGAGCACTAGATGAGTGCGTAGGTGTTAAATGATGTGCACTACATGACTCACTGACACCTCGTCTCCCTGGGCAGCTAAGTGGCTCATTCTTCGCCATTCCATTACGCTTTCCCTGTGTATGCCACCATGTCCCTGTTTCACACACATACAGCTATCAGCCAACAAAAGAGCTCTTACTGGCTGTTTGATTGAGTTATTACAGCTACAAATGAGAAGTAGCGTTTGATCCCAGATCCCTGAGGGATATTAGTTGAAAATAAATAAGTGGGGGCATGCGTTGATTGTGTTGTGTGTGTTAACAGCAGTTAGCTTCTGGTTACACTTAGAGTTTGATAGTGTAGGATTTAAGAGGCTCTTTTGGCAGAAATGTAGTACAATTTCCTTAATCATGAGCATTTTATATCTACAGAGGGAGGTCCTCTTCCACAGAGTCCGCCATGTTTCACCGCCTTGGTTCTCCAGTAGTCCAGAACACAAACTAAACACAGTCTCTGGAGAGGGCCTTTCACATTTTCAGTGGACACAGTAGAAGAGGGTGCAGCGAGGGGTGTTTAGTTGGTTGCAATCTGTCCTCTTAGCTTGAGGCTACACTGGATCTTTAAATCAAGAAAGAACAAGTACAGTACCCTGTAAGTCTCTTAAGAGTCAGTCTATGAAGCCTGTGTGCATGTCATTTGCACCATCTGCTTGCAGTAGTCAGGTGTTACATACACATTGATCATTCAGGGAAATCATTTATATCTAAGAATGATCTTATTTAGATTAACATCTGCTTAGACTCCATCTTCATTGAAATAATTTCATCAGACAGATACAGAGAGGTTCTCTGTATGTTTAGGTATTCAGTGTGCAGTGGCTCTAACACTCTGGTATCTCTCCATCTGTTATTGCACCTACTTTCATCCTTCAGTATGGCCAAGCTGGCCACTCTATTTAAGGCTCAGAAAAATGCTGGCTCATCTTTCAGGAACATTGATTAGCCACAGGGAGGCTGAGATAATTAGTTTCCAGCTCCAGTGCAACACTAGACAGAATACAATGTTTGTTTCTAAGCGTGTTGGAGTGATGTAGCATGTAGAGACTACAGATACCTCTGGGACAGACAAGGTTCTCACAATATCTGAGACCATTTTTCTTCACGGCATGCACCACACTCTTCACTGATTGGTGGGTTATTATTCACAGCAAGAGGCTATCACATGAAGTGTACTCTCATTTCAACCACAGTAAAATGACATGCAAAAGTCATGTGCTAGATACTTGGTTTTTGATAAATTACCTCATGAAAACTATACTATACTGTATCCTCAGTCAACATATGAACCCAAGTCCTAGAAATAAGACCCCATATAACCAAAGAAATAAAGAGTCAGCTGCAGTCTTGGAAAAACAGCAAATTGATGTAGAAAGCGGGTTAAATGTGTGTCAAGGGTTTGGTGCGAATCACAGAAATCACTTTGGAATCATTAAATCAGTTGCAGCATTATTAACAACTAGGAAGAATTGATATTCCCTGGAGTGCCTCTATTTTCTGTGCTGGACTTCAGAGCAACATTTATTTGATTAAAAAAATCAATGAACAACACAGATAATTTATGTAACAGGCAGGCCAATTCATTGGGGCATTGTGGAGCCATTTTCAACCCCCCCCCCCTTTATCTTCAGTCTTTCCTGGCTGCTTACGAAAGATCTTTCTGTGATGGTCACCACTTATTAATGGCTTTCTTTACATTGTACAGGTGTTAATCTCCTTTTTAAAGAGTTTACATGATTACATTTAAATAATTATTTATTCATGTTCATGTTATGTTCTCATGTTCCAGATACATCTATGTGCCATTGGGAGGTTCACGGCAAGGTCTTCTTTATAAGATTTTATCCACCGGCCTTGCGTTCGGATTCGTCTGCCTGTGGCACGGTGGCCATGACTACTTACAATACTGGGCCATGATGAATTGGGCTGGAGTTCTGGTAGAAAATGGACTGAAGTCTCTTTTCACCTCATCCTTTATTCATGGCATTGTTGTAAGTAGAGGTGCAGCGATTTATCAATTAATCGAGTAGTCAATCGCAAGAAAATCAATCTGCAGCCATTTTGATAATAGATGAGTTGTTTCAGTCATTATTTCAAGCTAAATGATTAAAGGGTTATGCCAATTTTACAGATTAAAGGTGCAATATGTAATATGTAATTGGCCACTTGTCAAATTCATACTTGAAACTAACACAGGGCTGCGTCTCACCAGAGTAACCTCTAACTGTAACTGCTTATAACTAGTCAGCTCGTTTAACAGTGCATCTAGTAGTCTAGACTGAGCGCTCAGAGCACCAGATAGGTGTTGGTGTTTATACCACTAGCATGGGAATGTTAGACTGGAACAGGCTGTTGCTAGTGGGTTAGCATACCAACTTAAATAGACATGTGTGCAACACAATACATAACATCAAAACTGCTATTTCTTTCATTTTGTTGATAATTTTACTTAATTTATGAATGTTTTCAGCTAAAATTCCCATATACAGTAAAGCACCTTTAAGGCGTCTTTACATGTCTTTGAGAGTACTACTGCATACATGAATAATGTAGCCTTTTGTGGCTCCAGAGGAAGCTGACTGTAACCTGATCAATTGATTTCAGTGATTTCACTCAATTGCTGAGTTGCACTGTGGGTAATGTGAGAGCCATGTTTAGGAAATAAATTAAAAAAGGCAATGCCTCTCAGTCGGCTGTATCAATTGTTAAAACTGTCCATAATGACTAATGAAGCCAAAGGACTGTTTTACACATCCTGGCACCGACATTACCCACAGTGCAACTTAGACACTAAGTGAAATCACTGGAGGCAATTTCTTGGATTACATTCAGCTTCCTCTGGAACCACAAAAACCTTTAAACCACTTTTTCCCCATATGCTCCGTAGTACTCCCCAAGACCTGTAAAATTACTGCAATGTGTACAACTGGTGGGGTTACCCTTCAATCTTAAATAAAAAGTAGTAATGTATTATGAAATCAATTGTTAGTTGTAAGCATGAAATCTAAACATATACCTCTGACATTAAACTAAAGGAGATTAATGTTGCATATAGTTATCATTCAGTAAAGTTGAGATGTGTGGACGTTATGTAATGATTCCTGTAGGGAGAAATAAAGGGGTCGCATAATCTGATTTAATAGGAGATAATGCCTGGAGCTGCTTCACTTAGTACAGACAGGAGACAAACTGGTTGGACCCTGTCACATCTAATTGGCATTTACAGTTAACACCAACATTAATGTGAGTAAAAGTCTATGTCCGATACAGTAACAGTAGAGATGTTCGTGCTATTCCTGCTTCTCTGGCCTCTAGCTTTTGGACAAGGTTCATTTTCTTCAAATAGTAATAAAGTCTGATGACATACTGTGTAATCCTTGTAGTTTATGGTCACATAGTTCATTAGTGCCATGTGCTTTGCTGTTCTTTGTCAGATTTACTATGACAATCTCTTGTGTTTCTCCTGCAGTTTACTTATTTATTTACTGATTTCCCAGGAGCAGAATTTCTCTAAGGCGATGGAAAGGCGTTGCATTGCCCTTCTCTCTGCTTTCTCCACCGCCATGCTCATCCTCTCAAATCTGGTGTTCCTCGGGGGGATACATGTTGGCAGAATCTTCTGGAAGCGTGTCATTATTCAAGGTAAATTGCCCCCAACAACACTCACTCAACAGGATTCTTATGTGCCTTTTTTCCACAGAGTTGTTTCAGCTGACATTTTTAAATTTGTTTCCAACGTGGAGTATCAATCACGTGGTCTTTTGATTTGACAGTTAAGCTGCATAGTGCAGAAGGACTTTTCACATTTTTCCTCCAGAGGTGATGGCAGCCTAAGACAGAATGTCTTAAGCAAGAGTCAGAGAGGCCAGCTCACACAGGCTGAAAATACCATCATAAATGAAATATAATAAAATGATTAAAAATGCTGCTGTTCAGTGTGTGTATATTTTTCAGTGGATGTTGAAGGTCTGGTCACACTGGGGTATTTTCTGCATCTGCATGGGCAAACTCTCCCAAAAAGAGAGACATCTGTTTCATGGTTGTGCCAGTTCCTGTTTTGCTCCCTGTGTCTTAACTTGGCTCATTTGGCCCTCCTGAAGTCTTTCTACATGATAAGCGGTCTAAGCTGCAGTCGCCACTGGGTTGGGCACAGAGTCAGGGCTGAGGGCTCAGCTCAATTCTGACAAGTCAATGTAATTCGTATAATTTATTAACAAGGACTGTTAATTAATGCTGAAATAAAAATGCTCAGTTTACTCACTTTTAAAGCAGCATTAATTGTTTTGGGGTGTGTACTCAGGGGCAGCAAAGCAAGCTGTAAACACAGCAGTGTTATTAGCTTAGAACAGTTGCCTATGTACACATCCAGCAGACATAGATCAATGTTAGCGTGTATATACATTTGTACCTCAGGCAATCCAATGAATATTTACTCTCCTTGTTACACTTTCTTTGCCTCCACAAACTCCTGTCTGGCTCTTGAGCTTTCTTTAGCTGATAAATGCTCCACTACGTTTGCAAAGTAGTCAATAAACTTGTATCCCTTTCACACCAGACAACAAACCCGCAAAGTCTAACCCCAAGGGTGCAATCGGCACTCATTACCGCATCAAATGACTGCAGTATCACAGGTATTCATTTGCTCTAGCTCCGGTCAGCTGTGAGGGAAACGTGCATCGGGGCAGACACGCAGATTTTTGCCCCTTTATGCTTCCAGTTATGTCACACATTGAAATTCCAGAGGTTGGCACATATTTAGTTTTGTCATCCCTTGAAGCAGCACTCAAACATCATTCAGTGAGTGTGAATTGAAAAAGAAATGCATACATGTTTGGTTTGGTCCTAAATGTAATTGTTCTGTCATTTGGTGCTGGGCAGGTAGTGTATGGTTTGTATGTCAGAGATCTTTTCAATAACAGTTGCAATGACATCTGTTGGATGGAATCAAAATAATAACCAAAACAATGAGCTGAAAGATGCCAAAACAGTCAAAAGAGAGATTTTAGTGATAATTCTGAGTTTGTCACTATGAGCAAGCCCTGTGCCATTTCCCATGGTCTTTGTGTTGATATGTAAAATACTGATTTGTTTTAATGAGACAACCTTGCCAACATGCTGTGGATTACAATTAGGATATTGGAGTACTTTTGTTCACTCTGCTGGCATGAAGTTTGGACTTTGAGGAAGTTACGAGACCTCGGCCTCGGGGTGGTGATTTGCCTCAAGGACTTGGACTTGCAGCAGGAAGGGAAAGGCAAGCCATGGAAAGACGTGACTTATGAAATCCCTATTTAAATTCCCAGTTTTTAAGCAACCTCTTGTAGGTTTAGGGATCTAACCCTTTATGATGGAGAGCTGGTCGAGTACCTCCTGGACAGGGGTAAAACTCAGGAGCTAACATATCTCTGGAAACTCAGATATACTTTTTTATTATATGATGAAGTGTGATCAGTCATAGAGGTCTTTTAAAATGATCATCCACTGGTGAGATGTAGAATCTGATCAGTGTGCAACAACAAAGGTAGCTCCATAATCAGTTTCAGATTTGTTGCTCATTTTGGAGAATCTCTTTTTTAATTATTATTTCAGATTAATTAGGTCATTTGGTCCTTGTTCTGTCCCCTCTGTATTTCTCATATCACACTTTACGTTTACTATCAATTTTAGCCTACATTTTTTACTCTTGGTTCTTCAGACTAGGGCATACCCACTAAAAACTATGTCACAAAGTCTTTGGGCCACAGTCCTACCTTTGTCAGGCTGCTTCGGCTGGATGCTCCAGTGACTCTGTGACAGTAAAAAAATAAATGTTAGAAGCCTGACATGCTCACAGCAAATTGTGCTCAACTTTACGCCTCTTCTGGCACTCCTGACCCCGTACACACACACACAACATTGTAGACGGGGTTTGAATAAGTAATCAGAAACCTAAAAATAAGAACAGGGTTTGTGAAAATACAATTTCTGTTGTGAATTATTCAGAGTTAGAACGAGAAACTAAACCGAGAATCTCAGTTTGCTTTTAAGGTGATTCACTTGGACCATTTAAAAAAAACTAAAAATAAAGATGCCACTGCCTGATGCGGCCTTAAAATGTTTAATCGGCACATTGAACAGATCTTTTAATAATGTACTTGCTTTCACTGAGACCTGATGTTTTTGTACTTTGAATTTAAATATAATGAATCAACAGAAAAAGCTGTTCCTCATGTCTGCATGTGTCTGCATAGTAAACCACCGAGTGAGAGTTGTGGTTTGCTTCATTAACATGAGATCAATGCTTTTAAATCTGCCTGTCTGGGATTTTTACTGGTGCAGGCTGTTGAATAATTGACCTCTGTAGAACAAAAACTAATTTCTAATCACACTGTGTTTAAATGTCTCTATGTAGACAGGGAAGTTTAAAATATGCTGTATATTCATATTGCATTATAACATCTCATTTCAGTGTCTGTTAAGACTGAAAGCTTGTTTTCAAATTATATCAGTCAATACTTTTAAATTAGTTGGTAATGAAAAAGTTGACTTCTCTGCCATCACATTCATTACAGAGGAAAGATATTGTTGGCTCTTCACAAATGTTGGATGCTGGATACAACAGAGTCATAGTGACTGTTCAGTCACTGCAATACTAGACCTGGAATTAAGCTTTATTACAGGCAATATTACAATAATTCTAACTCCATTATTTAGCATCTAACAATGTCTCCCACCTAAGATGTAAATCAGTTCCTCAAGCCCCTTTGAATATATTTTAAAGTGGAAATGGACACACACCCCTCCCCCACACCATGTAGCGTTTCCAGGCAGTATTTTTGTTGCCACCTCTGTTGTAGAGCCAACTGGAGTTTCAGTTTTTCCACAAAAGAGGAAAACGTGAGTTTATTTATTCATCTAGTTTATGGTGGAGGCTTGAAGGCAGATAGCCAGGCTGCCAGCCTGCTTGGATGTCCATCATTTTCCCAGGAGATATCTGGCCCATTGACAAAAGAAATTGCATAATGACAGCAAGTTATAAAGAGAACCCATCTAAATGATGATACTGTCATTATTTTTACGTCATTATATTTTGCAACCAACATTTACTGCAGAATGATTAAAACAAAACATTTGTAGCTAGTTTTTGCTAGTTTAAATCGGCCACTTTATTATGTTTTTCTCCAGTAGATTATAGTTAATGTCTGTTTTAGCATACTATCAAAAATAATAAGAACATTTCAGTACTTTTTTTTACTTTTTTACTTTTTAACAGCCTGCTAGCATTCTTACAGGGACAATGCAAACATGATGATGGTTGGCAGGTTTAGCAAATATTTTGTGTTCTAGCATGCTAGCATTTGCTAACTAGGACTAAACACCAAGTACAGCTGTGCTCGATCGTAATGTCATTACTTTTGCAAATGTTAAGTCATAAACCAAAGTATCCGACAAAAAGTTTGACCTGATGATGGTGCCGGATAAAAAGTTATAGCAGCTAAGGGACTTCTAGTTAAGCCATGAATCAAAGTAAACCTTGTTTTATTGCCGTACTGTGCCACCAGATAACAGAGCACCTTTATTGAGACCTCAGTTCATCCTCAGCACACTGCCATAAAAGATTTTAATTTTGTGAGTTGCCTTATACAGATAAGTCATTAGAATAACTATAATAACTGTGAAAAAGTAGCCACTCCTTACTGATGGTCTCATTTGCTCATGTAGGTTATATAGA
>CAEMYA010002116.1:3975998-4040712 GCA_903131615.1 Diplodus sargus | reverse complement strand
TACACTTTTATTCAACACAGTAACAATGGGAGATGACAGTTATCCACTGGAATGCAGACGAAAGCTAAGAACCACAAGCTGTAGCTTTTATTGTTAATGTGTTGAGATATATTGCCTCATACTGACAAAATGTCAACTCTGCAATGACTCTTTTGGATAAAAACCCTTCCAGGTTATGAATATCCACCCATCTATTCATGTTATAATGGATATTATGCAGTGAATCATTCACAGCTTTACTGTTTCAGCTGTGTCCTCATATATACAAGTCAGTCAGTGTGGGCACTCGGCTGTGCTTTCTCAGTTTGTTTTCTGTGTGTATTTTTTATTTTTTTTATTTTTTTACACAATTTAAATAAAACATAATAACAAGGACAGCAAATAATATACAGTGCAAGAAAGCAGTTTAACCCAATTGCAAGTGGTATTATTGTTGGTGCTGCTGTTGCAAAGACGACCGGATCGTTTGTTTGTTTCTGAGTTGCAAATAACACCAACACGGGACAAAACATGAGTTTATTCATTCATTTAGTCTATGAAAGGAATTGATAATGGATCACCAGGCAACCTTCCTTTTCCCCGGTGACTGCATGCCGGGTTGCAGACAAAACGGTACAGTGATAGTGACGTTTATAGGGAACCAGTGTAAACACAGCTGGTTTTAATTATTCTATATTCATTACATTGTGCAATCGGCATTTTCATAATGACACATTGAAGCAGTAAACTTGTCTATTGATAGTTTAAATAATGTTGAAAATTCCCAAAGTTATAGAAAACACAAAATGAACCTGCAGAAAAAGATATGACCAGTCTACATAAAGATGATGGTAAAGTTAAAGCCCCTCCAGCTCATCTTCATCATCCCCTTCCATCTAAAATCAACTTATAAAACTCCAATTTACACACAGTTTTGAAGTTGTTCTGTGAGTATTTTTAAAAGATAATTCTGGTTTGATTCTTTATTTTTCTTGCAGTTAACAATCCAGTAAAAAGACCAAAACCAGCACTGTGTTGATCTGTTTGTCTGAACTTTCTGAGTTCCAAGGCCCAGTCATTTCCTGTAACACAAAGCCTGTTTTTAGCAAATGCTACTCAAAATGGAGTAAAAATAAAATGACTGTTTTATTTTGACTGTTTTCAGCTGTGGCTTACAGCGCTGACTTTAATTTACAATTATGTCAAGTATAAGGCATGAAAAGAATACATTTTTGGTCTATTCCTGAGTATTCCCAGTACCAGGAAAGTGTCGTGTTGGATCCACTCAAAATGAGCTGCAGTGTGTTAGTTCATACTAACACAGGAACACATCAGCCAGTGTAACAGTGTGGCTGATGTGTTTTTGGGAAACAATGGAGCTCTGTGGCACAGAAGAATAAACCATATCAGACTTTTGACAACACAGACAATACTCAGTGAGATCAATTCAGTTCATTTGTTGATTTTGGTCTTTTCATGGGATTCATGGACAAAAGGAAGAATATCACCAGACGTCTCCTCTACGAGAGGTTGAAGATGTCTGTCGAAAGGAAACATGAAAATCACCAAATGTACAGTCAGACATAAATATACACGTTTATACATACTATTCATAACTAACTAAGTAAAGTGTTAGAGCTGCAACGGTTTATTGCTGAGTTGTCAACCATTAAATTAATTGCCAACTATTTTGATCAGAGAAAAAGCGTTAATAATGTAAGCTGCCCTTCCAGAGGTACACAGTAAAAATAGTTCTTGGTGATAAGTTACCCATCTTGACAGTGTTTGCATTTTCTCTTTACTCTCCAGATCACAATAAATAACTGAACTCAGTAATCCAGCAGGGGATAACAAGTTGTTGCCAGCTTTTAAAGACAAATGCTCATGGTCTGGGAAGCTGATCTAAACAGCTTGAAAGTGCCTTTTTGTCTCCTTTGAGCTTAGAAAGTGTGATGTGGCAAAAACAATCTGATCCTCTTACTATTCAGAGAACACAGCAAGGAAAGCAAACAGCTTCAGGGTACGTCTTCCAAGAAGAACGGGTGAATATTAAGTAAGAGGTGCTATCGCTCGCTGAGACTCATCATTAACATAAATTTCTCACTTTGCCCCTCGGTCCTCTGGTTGTTTGTTGTCATCCCACAACAAATGACTGCCAGCAAGGTCGCTAAACTGCACAGATCTGTTGTTGTTTTGTTTTTTTTTATCTTGTAGTACAGTGTAATCTGTTGTTCTGGTGAGCCTCAAGTTTTTTCCATTAGTTGATTTCTGTCCCTCGGGATTATCACATCCTGAGTGGCATTAAGAAGGTTCACCGTGAGCGGGAGGGCGGGGGGGTCAGCGAGGAATCCTCTTAAATGAGCACAAAACTGTGAGGTTTATCCGAAGTAAGAAGATCAGCGGGAGAATACACCTGCTGAGTTACACTTTCTGAGAGAAGTGCCCTTATCAGTGGCAGAGGAGAGGAGCTAACACACAAAGACTGACATTTCTGAGCGGTCAGAAGAGATGCTAAACGCCGCTCCGAAGAGAACAGACAGGCTGCAGTATGTATAAAATATTTATTATGAATATTACAGTATGTCACAGTTCATAACAAAGAGTTCCCATTGTGCTTGAAATAGTTACATTTCTCATCACATGACATGTGAACACAGAGGCATGTGCATATTACAGAAACCATACACCTAATTCAAACTTTTCTCTCTCTTCAGAATCTAAACATTGCAATATCATTTGTGCATATATATATATATACGTATATATATACTGTATATGTGTGTAGGGTTTATAACTAGGCAGCTTTCTTAAGGCTGACCACAAAAATAGTTCTGTGTTCAAATCAATTTAAAGGAACGGCAAAATTTTAATATATAACTCAACTTTTTCTCACTGCAGGCCTGAAAAAGGGGGCAATAGTATTATGAAGGCACAGTGTTGCATGCTTCTCTGTAGCGATCAAAGAGAACAACTTTCATAATATTTGGGTAAATGCAATGAAGTGGTAGTGCAGTACTGTAAACTTTTCACTTTTCCATGTTTTTGTCCCCTTTTGGGCCTTTTGTTTATAAATGTTGCAGCGCAGAACTACATATTGCTTTCAGGGATCCTCTGTCCGAGCTTTGGAGTGCACCTACATCCCATTTTAGAAACAAATATTTATAGTGTTGGTAAAATATTCATCCTCTTGGGACAGGCGTAAGTGAAAAGTGCCCTCCACATGCCACGTCTTTGCTGCTGAGCCACCTTCAAAATGTGGCACATCAGATTTTAAGCGAGAACAGATTTGATGGTTTTATTTTATTTTTTTTTTACAGATTTTTATGATGAAAAAGACTGTGGGGTCTGATTTTGCTCCAGGTGGAAAATGTGAAGTTAAAAGAAACTAAAGGAGAATTGTAAATTCACAGCATAAATATAACCAATCGCATGGAATTCAAAATGAAAGTCTTAAATATGCTTAACACATATTACTTATTCCGTCATTCATCCGTGTCAGAGGTGAAGTACAACAGCAGTTTATTCAAACTTAGAAGAAAACAGTTGACATTTTCCACAACGATACCATAATCTTAAAGGTGCAATATGTAAGAACTGGCCACCTGTCCTGTTCATACTCCAAACCAATACGGGGCAGCATAACAAAGAGTCACCGCTAACTGCTGATAACTGTAGCTGCCTTTAGGTAGTCAGCTCAGTTAGCCGTGCAGCTAGTGGTCCGGACTGCGGGAGGGCTTGTGTTTACACCGCTTTGGACTGTGACGGGGGTTAGCTGGTTAGCTTATCTTCAGTAGATATCACTGCAATAATACATTATACAAACATTTACTTAACAGTTATTTCTTCACATGCTCTAATAATAATCTATTAGTTTTTGAATGTTTCTCAAGTAAAATTCTGACATATTGCACCTTTAAAGAAATGAATATATATCATTCTCTGTGTGGATTCCGTATGAGTCACATATAAATAAAAAAACAAACAAAACAGCACCTCATGAAGATATGTTTTGCAATGTTGTTGATATTACAAGAGCAAGTCAGAGCAAGTTAAACAGTTTTTTTTTTTGTTTTAATTTACGTCAAACCTTTGTGGCTAAACTGTATCATGGTAATGTGATATTTGTGTAGCGCAACTTTGACAGTCGCAGTTGCACCAAATGATTTCATTGAGTTGAGGCCATTTACTGGACAGATTTATAGTGGCCAAAACTGTGGTGCTCATTTGTTTTTAGTCGTTTAAACTTGCGTTAGGTCTGAAGGGGAAACTCAAGTTGGTGGATACTTTCAATGCCATTTTCACCTGAAACATTGTACATCGCTGGTGTTTTGAAACCTGTATATATATATATTGCCTCCCCTTCGTTCGACTACTCTCACAGCCTGCTCTGCACTCCCCGTTCCCCACCCACATGCCTCCAGCCAACACCTGACGGAGATCTGCACTCTTCTAGCTGAAGTCTGTAGTGGGTTGTGTATTATTTTCTTAAAATAACACACACACGCGCACACACACACACAGAGCTTATACAACAGTAAACATTTGACCTCTGTGACATTATTTGGTCGGATCTCTGGATGCAAGACGAAAAATAAAGTGTTGGGATTTTGCACACCTCTATTCTCCAGTTTTATTAGTTTAACTGTGCAAATCCAAAAGAGCGGTGAGAGTAAATAAAAGCCATCTCCACAAAGTCTTTTGGAGAACAAATTTTAAACATAGAAGTCCTTACATAAAGACATTTCCTGCCAGGAAACTTCCTCCACGAGGGTGACTAAATACCCCGTCAACCCTCTTTTCTGCCTCCTTTCTGAACTTCTCTCTCATGAGCGAGCAGCAGCTTTATGAATCCTCCTGTAATAGAGGAGTCACAGCGGTATGATTTCAGTGCTGTTCCCTCCCTTAGATCACAAATTCCTTGTAGAAGCAGACCCATAAAGACCAACAAACACCGACTAAACCAAATGAGTTCTCACTTTCTGTGATGACATGCCCATTTATTTTTAGCGAGCTGAATTTTTGATGGGAACGGAGCGACAGAACGTGTTGGAGGAAAAACCTCAGCGTCTTTTTCCCTCAGCTTGTCTCGATAAGAGTGAAGGCATGTGGGGGCCATAAATTATCCATATGAATAATGAATAATATAGAATAATAGTTATTCTTTGCCATTTACTGGATATTAAAGATAGATTTAAGCAGACCGCTAAAGCTTCTAAACTCCCCCAAAATACAGTTATTTGTTTAGAAAAAATAAGTGCGCCTTCTCTTAATATCACTGAAATAATAAAACACTGATTGTGATGGATTTATTCTGAACCTCATTAGCAGCAATCTGGAAAAAACTGTTTTCTTCTGTTATTTATTGTTTAGAAAAAACGGTCAACTGATGATGTTTTTTTGTGCAAAGTTCTTCTGTTACAGCTTAATATGCATAATTATTGCTTTACACCAGACCGCATGGATCTGCTTTCTTTTTGAAATGTTTGATGCATATTATTTCTGTGGACTTGTTTTTAAGGTCTGTCAGGAATTTCACTTGCCAAAACTACATTTCCTCCATCTGTTCCTGATGTCTGTTCTCTGGTTTGTCTTCAATAGGGTACACTGGTTTATTTACATTGATTTATTTTGGTTGATCATCATTTAGGGAAGCAAAAGAGTAAGATTGGTGATGAATCTTTCAATCAGTCAAACATTTTTGGGAAGGATTTCAACAAAAACACCTGAAACAATCCTCGTCAAAAATATGTTAAACCATCTATTTTATCGTTGAGTAAGTTTGTTGCTCTGTAATTGAGTAAACTGGGAAAATCATGTAATTCCTGACAATTACTATCTAGTTGTAGACTTGTTACTGAACCTAATTTTATTCATTTCAACTAGATTACTCTGTGCTACTCCGATGTGATTAAACTCATTAGAGGGGAGTTTTTGTTTGTTTGAAAGAAGAACCATATTAGTTATTATTATAAGATGAGACTGTTGTTCATTCATGACGGACTAATATGGACACATGTGCAGACACACACGTAATCTGTATGTACTGTCTAGAGTTGAATTCAGCTCTGTATGCTACTGCTGTAATATGTTTTGTCAAATGTCATAGTAAAAGAAATGTAAAAATGTAAAATGCAAGAGATAACAAAAGATCAGGATGAAGATTTTATCCTGTGGGTAATGGGGGCGGGACTAGATAAGCTTTGGCTTCTCCCGCTTTTCCCTTTCGGTCATGTGTATTGTGTTATTTGAACAATGATGAAATGTGATGATGATGACTTGACATGCCCGAAATAAACAACATAAATAAATAAATAAACCAATACATAATAAGAGTTAGGAACTTAATATGATCATGTCTTAATAGAAATGAAACAAATTCTCAAATTATTTTCAGTTTTACATGTTTGTGTAATTAAAGGGGCTCTTTATAACAATTTGTATCATTTTACATGTATTAATCACTAATTTAATTTTAATTTAATTGGCCGTAAGTTAGAGGATTGTACCCTGACATGAAAAACGAGACCCTCTCGGTCTCTCTGTTGCCGATACAAGCCTGTGGGTGATTTGGAGTCTGCTAACCTAACGACCGACTTCCAGCACAAACCAGAATTTCCCAAGAGCCCCTTTAAAGAGAAAGCCGGGGAATTCATGACACTTGCTGTCTACTTCTCAACGTGCTCCTGAACCTAATTAACTTTATGTTGACTGGATGACTCTGCCTGGGTCGGGTGTATTTACGCTCGTCAGCAGGCAGTTTTTGTCTGAAGGAAAAAAGAGCAAATGCATGCCAACGTTTTAGGAACTTCACAAAATAAAATCATTATAAGAAAAATGGCCACAATGCAAAGGTAGCAACAGGAAGCGGTGATGCTGCCCCGTGTAGTTCTGGAGCTCAGTATGGTCTTTGCTACATCGATGAGGAATTATTTCCTATCTTGAAATTTTTTCAGATAATTATGTTGATTTATTGGACGAAGTAGCACACTTGCTGCTTTAACATCTACCGAGATAGGACGGGCCGGCGGACGCTGTTTAGCCAGTCGGTTGGAGATGGTTTTATCCCAGTTTGAAGGCAAATTAAGGGAACAATGTTTGAGTTTGTGAAAGTGATACGAAAATCAATACTGTCTCTAAATATTGACCTGAAATATAGTAATCATATTCCTGAAAGAGATCTGCTGCATTTCCTCCACTAAGCCTAAACATATGTGCCGAAAGGACGTTCACATTTCCCACATTTGCCCCAAATGCTTTATCATCATGTATTTTGTGTCGTCGTGTAAAGTTGTTTTCTCAAGTGAGTGTGAAGACAGACACACACATCAAATCATGCTACCTGGTGAAAGGAATGTAATAAAATGTTCCTCAGCTTCCAGTGACTATCTATGGCTGTTTACATGAGCTAACCTGCGCTGTGAAGTTTTATTTTACATAAATACATTTCATTTTAGAAATATTCCAACAAAGGGCATTCCTTACTATGTAAAAGGTTTAAAATACAGTAAGGGGAAACAGTCGTTATCAGTTCCATCTGCATATCACCAAAGCTAAAAAGTGCATGACTCTCATAAAATGTATATGTAACATGTTTATATATACATGTTTGTTATGTTTGTTATGTTATATATATATATATATATATATATATATATATGAATAATACTTGATAAGAGGATATCATAACTTGTTCACTGCTGCCACACGAGCATTGCATTCGTCATGAGTCCCATCTATCACGGTTTATGGAAATTAGAAGCTCTGCTGAAAGATGTATCTGAAAATCTCATTGCTTGGCCGGAGTAATCTGTTATATAATTCATAATGATCCTGGCAGTTGATATAATAAAAGAGTTCATCAATTGCTTGAGGAAATTACTCTGAGACTGTTTCAACATCTGTAAAGACCGTCCTCTTTCACTGTCGGGCTGGAATAATGCAAATGACTCGACGTGTGGCCTCGATTAATCAAAAATGCACCATCCGCAGTTTGAGGCACACATCTATTTTATGTGACATGCAAAAGAATCTCGTACAAATGATTCAAGAACAAACCAGTGGGTCATGCTGTTTCTATCTGAGGCTTCCAACAGAGATACAACTATTTAGAGACTCTAAAAGTCTGAGTTGGTAAACAGATTTTGTACTAAGATCAAACCGCTGAAGCGATTTTTCCATTATAGTACAATGGAAAAATAAGTCAAACCTATGTACAAACATAGAGCTGTCAGTTTGTATGTAACCTCTGAGTGTTCAGTGTTAGGACACAAAAATCTGGGCTTCGCCTTCCCCCCGTTAAACAACTGCTTCGCCCTTATGATGAAGGCGGCGGGTCTTAAAGACTACACTGTCGCCTAATCTCCAGCTAATCGCCCAGCGCAGCCTCAGCTATCCAAGTAACCTGTTTGTTACCGGATTCCAGCTGAGTTCACAGATAACTGTCACCTGATGATTCCTCCATCATTCAAGAGAAGATGTCGTCCTTGTCCACTTCAGGTGAAGCAGGTCTAGAAATGTCAAAGATAGGCTGCGGAGAGCCAGCGCTTGATTTCCTCGCCTTGAGGAGTTGAAGTGCTTCTGTGAGCTGCGCCTCCAGGCTGGACATTCGAACGTTCAGGTTCTTGAGATCGTCCTTCAGCTCCAGCTTGAGCTCCTGAAGCGAGGCCTGAAGCGTTTGCTCCGGGATGGGGTAGAAGCTGTGCCTGGTCTCCGGAGGCTGGACCGGACTTCGGTCCTGGGGCGTCGTGCGGAAGTCGCCCACTTTGTCCAGCCGCAGGTCACTTTTAGTGATACCGCTGTCACATGAGTCTGTCTTCTTTAGAGACGTTTGTGATTCGTGCGCCTTGGTCCGTTCAGGTAAAGTCTCCATGGATTCAGCTTTGGACACTTTGTTCCAGTTGTCAGCTTTGGCCATGGACTCCTTGAAGCGACCCCAGCCTTTGACTTTGAGCGTCTCAGCGGGCCGTCCCCCGACCAAAGAAACAGGTGATGGCACCTGAAGCTTCACCTTTTCTGCGGGAGTGCTGTTGGGGGTAGTTGAAGAGGAAGCCGTTGAAGATGAGGGCGTCGCTGGGCTTTCTGTTACTGTGATGATGCTGGTCGTCGTAATGGCTGTATTGGCGAGCGGGACCTCCACGTACACGGGGCCCTTCTCGATGTCATGTTCAGTTAGCTCCGGTTTGTCCGTCAGACGGGCCTCCTTCTGCTGTCGGAAGCGCTGGAAGAGTTTCCGGACCGGGTGATCTGGCGGCAAGTTCAGAGGAGCTTCATTTTTACGTCTCTGTCGCTCCTCTTCCTCTCGTTTCACATCGCTGATCTTCCGGAAGACGATCTAAAAGAGAATTGGAAGTTGTTGACTGAAAACACCATTATTATAACCATCAGTACTTTCAGAATTAGCAATCACAAGCAGATGAGAGTGAACAAATACTTGTATAGAACCAGATCAGCAGGTGTATCAGTTTTCCTTATGAACTCCCGACTGATGTTTCTGCAGGACAAGATATCTGCTTCTTGGTCTTGTCTCATTAAAAAACAAATCTTAGTGAGATCTGTCATCAACTAAAGGCTTAAAACAAATTAATTAATTAGTAGTGTGACAGTGTGACATGGTCTTAAAAACCGTGCTTACCAAATGTGTCTATGTAAAGCAGGGAAGGTGGACTCAAATGCATTATAAACAGGCGGACAAGTAACTGAACGAAAGGCGAGTTTTAATAAAATGAAGATGAAATCCAAAAATAGAAGGAAAAAAAGGCAGATAGCATAAACTGTGGAATCCAAGAACAAAAGCAAAAAGGACAAACAAAAGGCAAAGTACAATCCACAATCAAGGAAAACGCGAGGAACCAAAAGCCAGAAAAACACCAACTCGGGGGAAACTCAACAGCATGATAACGGAAACTGAACAGATGGCTCGACAATGACTGAACAAATGACTGGACTTAAAATACAAACTAAACTAACGAGGGGATGAGATGCGGGAAAGCAGAGGTCAGCGAAACACTGGAAGTAGGGGAAGGGTTCATGCAGTGCAGGTGTGTAGGGATGGCAGACTGGAGGTCAGGTAACAGGGCTGGGCTAATTAAAAGGGATAATCAGGTTGGTGAGGAGCACTAGAAAAAACGGAGGGAAACAGAACACTGTACACAACGTACAATGAAACTAAAATGACAAAATTGGGAAGTCCTCAAAATGGATGAAATCAAAACAACATGTCAACTGATCTGTTGCCACGATAGTGTTGCTTCATGTTTTAGCCAATGCTTAAAAGTGTTAGCGCCTGTGTGTTTAGTTCCATATCTCCCTGTCATCTACTCTGCACTCATTCCCGGGCAGGAAACTGAAAATGCAATAAGTAACAAATTCATTCATCATTTTTAACGAGGTAAGAGCACATCCATCTTGCTCCTCGCTCTCATAGCAACCCTGTCCTCGCAACTTCTTCCGATGCCGAACACATCGTCGGCTGGATTTCCCAAGTCGAGAAACACAACCGCACAAGCTCCATTTGAAGAGCTCCTTGTTCAATCCATCTCTGGATTTCCCTGCCGTATACATTCAGAGTGTATGGGACCCTGGTGAATAGTGGCTTTAATGCAGCGGATGAGATTGCCTCTTGATATGCAGGCAATTCAATCTCACTTGCAATCTCTCGGGCAGGCTAACCTTATTATGAATGAGGTAATGATTGGTAGCTACACTTGAGTTGTTGATCACAGCTGTTCAAATTTGAATGAAGGATGCAGTTGTGGCTTTAATATATGGCGGCTGCTTAATGGAACTGTGTCTCTGCATGGAGATGTGTGCATGTTGTTCGGCTGCATAACGTGTGGTGAGACGTGGCTGTTGGGATCTGTTCGGTGGGAATGAAAAATAGATACTTCTACGTTTGTGATATTAAATGTAGCAGGCTGATATTTTCCAAAAAGAACTGTGTGTTTGAGCACATTGTGGAAAATACATGTGTTCACTTTCTTGCTAAAAGTTAGATGACTACGACCGATGCAAGCAAGTTTTCCCCTGCTTTCGGTCGTCATGCTGAGTTAAGCAACCTGTCTCCTGGCAATATACTCTAAAGGCTTCAACATGCGCAGCAACAGCCTTTTTCGTCTAAACAGAGAGAGGATAAAGCTGCACCTGTGGTCACTGTACTCGCCCACGCATTTTTACTACTATATGTGATCTCTGGGCAGTACAGTGAAAATGCACCACAGCAATTATGACTCAACTCTGAAATAAAAACAGGATAAAGGACGTACACTTAAGGGTCAAACTTGTAAACAATGGACTTGCTTACAGTGTACAGTCATAGGATTTGATTTTGCTGATGTAAAATGAGCCCAAATCACGTTCTGAGTTCTTCTGAACTCAAATCTCATCCTTAAATGTTATTCATGGTCTGATTTTAACAGCAAATAAAAGTTAATATATTGACATTTAATAACTATCTCTCACTTTTGTTGTTTTCGTTGCTAGTGGCGGAGTCCGCCATTCCCCATGACATGGAGGGTGCAGCGCTATTTGCTCCTGCATACTTACCAGTTTCCTGTAAGTATGCAGTCTAGTAGGAGGGGAAGTGTCAGTGGTGTTTATTGGTGTCTTTAGTAGCCAATAGCATTGTGCACAATGTGAGTTACTGCTCACTCATGTAGCTACTGTTTTTTTTTAGAGCTGTATTATGTTGCTGCTAATGCAAAATGAACAATCTCTGCTGTTTCACATTAACATCCATCCATATTGAGTAGGTTTTTTTTTGTCATGAAGCCACAGAATGACAAAATCACATCAAAAATGTGTCTAAAAAACAAGAACAATGTAACAACAGTGAGGTGTTGGATGGAGAGCTGCAGGTAACCAACTCTACTGTGTCACGCTGTAGTGTGGAAAACTACTCCCACCACATTCGACTGACTTCTTTATTAAAAACTACAGGAGTTTGTTTGGCTGTGTGGTTGTAAACAGAGAGGCCTACAGCAGCTGCTCTTCTCTTGTGTTTCTGACGGCGGAGCTGCTCGACGAGACTTTGCTGCAGTATCAAACCCGCAATTGCTGTTACCACGGCAACCGCATGTGTTGCCAAACTGACCACAACAGAAATATTGAGATTAAAACTTAGAACAAGTTCTACGCAGGCAGATGTTTAAGACGAGAGACCTGAAGTCTCGTGGCGTTAAAAGTGCCGTGAAAAGCCCCCGAACTCTAAACTCGAAATCTAACTTGTTCCGTCTCTGTGCCGTTCGAAGAGTCACTCACCCTCTTCCGCAGGTTGTAAGTGAGCAGCAGGTTCCTGGAGAAGTGGTTGGAGAATGCGGTGTAGAACTCGAGCACCTTCTGTAGAGCGTCACGCTTAATGACGTGGAGGTCGCAGTAGGTCAGAGCTCGGACGTTGGCACAGGCTTGAGCCAGAGTCACCTCTTTCCAGAAAACATCCCCGAATACGTCTCCCTTCCCTGCAGAGGGAGAGAAGACACTGTTCAAACAGGTCCTTCTTCCAAAACATGTAAGGTGAAGCCTTCTGTTATAATTGGCTTCTAAGTGGCCACAAATGGCTTCTATAATAGTTGATAAATCATTTACTTAGGCTTTAAAAGACCAATCACACGCCTTTCAGGAGAACAAATTGCAAATCTGAAGTTCGTAAGTCGGGCTGTGAGGGGCATGTTCTTGAAAGTCTTGCATTATTTGCTGTATTTCTTATGTGTTTTGTATGATTTGTGTGCTAACAATTTAAAATCTTCCCATTTGTGTTTTTGTGACATGTCTAATAAGCTGCGTCAATTTGTCACTGCTAGAAACTAAAATAATGTCCTTTTACTCTACTACAAATACATTATAGTGCGTTATAAACAGTTTATCATATGTTGATACCGCGCAGCGTTTAAAATGCTAAACAGATGTTTGATTCAAGAGTTAGCGGTGAATAAAGGATCTTTACATTGCCTCTCTATTTGGTAATGATCCCGCTATAAATGTCGAAATATTAAATAAATCATCATCACTGTGTTTGCAGCGGGATGTGAAGTCACACAGCACACGTCTGGAGATAACATGCGATGCTCAGTCTTGTTCGCAGGTGTAATTTACATGCAGTTCTTGCTCGACTGAGCCATTAGGCTAATGAGAATTTGATTCATAGCGGTAACTTGTTTATCACTTCAGGCTCCATTACAGTGTCCAATGGTATTACCCTCATGGCATATTGATTCTTGCAAAAAGCAAGCGATAGCAGGTTATTGATGAAAAGCAGCCATGTTGGTTTCACTGCGGCTGCCAGAGCAAGTCATCCGTTACTCATTAGATTTATCGTTTGGCTGAATTAAAGAAGAATGTTTTACAAATAAAATAAAAAAACACTGATTTTTATTCTATGTTTTGATCAACAGAAATGTGGACTCAGATCCCATCAAGCTGCAGTTGAGGAAGAGCACGGCTCACAAACGTGAACATCAATGCAGTTACTAATTAGACTGGTTTATTTCTTTATCAATATGCTTTTAGTGAGCGTTACTACAGTTTAGAGTTCATAAAGGGTCTAAATACATCCAGCAGTTACAGAAATACATGATTATTCTTGTTTCTAAAGTCCAATATTCACTCCTTTTTTTGCCAGTGAATGCTTGTTAATTTATATTTCTGGTGTGTTTTCCCACAGGTCAGTTTCAGATTGCAGACAATGACTTCACAGGCTTCATCTAACCACCAGCAAATAAGTGAAGCTTTTTTCCAGACATAGGATCCAGATGTGAGCCACACGCTGCCATATGGTTATAGGGTGTCTTGTAAGACTTAAAGATCAGAGCTTTGGTTATAATCCAGGTCCATCACTCAAGGCTCAACCTGAAGGATTTATACATTTTACCATTGTAGTGTTGTGTTTGTATAAAAATAAATATAGGGACTGGTTGGTGCAAACTAGCCTATAAAAGCTGCAGTGCGTGTCATTTATTTCTCATATATTTAGATTTAAAATCTAGTTGGTCTTGTTTTGTGTATAAACGGATTATGTCCTGCTGTTTAATTCAAGTAAAAATCCCTTTTCTTGTCTTAAAAGGCAATGTTGTCTTGAACTGACATCGTGTTAATGAGAATCAAGGGACTGGTATCTCGCCTTTTCGCAATGTCGAGGCGAGAAAACTCATCCTCATTTTAAGCATCATGTCAAGACAGAAACATCTCATTTCGATCTTTACTCAGCGACTGTCTAGCAATTTATGTCGAACTATGTGAGATAATCATATTTACATTTAAATATAGTCTGATTTGTTATTTGGGCAAAATGTCTGATTTAAAGTTTAATAGTGGAGGCAAATCAAACACAGTTAGTGATTCTGTATCCCTTTCATTCACTTGTCCCTCTGCCTGGCCACACTAAGTCTTAGATTGTCACTTTCCTGATAAAAACGGAGTGTCACATTGCATTCGGTTATAAATTAAGCACAACTGTTGCCTCAGAATAATCGGTACAGCAAACAACCTTCACTGATAATGACAAAAATATCAACCGCAAGAAAAAAAAAAGATGAGTTGGGACACATGAATTCGAAGACTAACTTTAAAGTAATTAGAGTGAGTATTTCATTAGTCAACTTAAAAGAAAATCAATCAGCAACTAATAAAAATCAATCCAGCATTTTCAAAGGAAACTGCCAAATCGTTGCTGGTCACAGCTCCTGCGATGTGAGAATTTGCTGCTTTCTTTGTCAGATTATTAGACTTTAGGGGAAGGAAAGTAATGTACTCAGTACTGAAGTACGAGGTCTTGAAATACAGATCATTCTTTCCAATGTGTGGGATATTCTTGATGGGAAATAATGGTTTTCATCAGAGTGAAACTAGGATGGAGTTGAAAAAGCCAGACGTTCAAAAAATGCTACCGAGAGGATCGGATATCTGCGACAAACAAATTCTCGTCCAAATCCTTAGTTCATGACTCAGCAGACAACAATCCCCAGACAGCTCGTTTCACTGCAGTGTGGAACAGTTTACAAAGTGCTGCTATACAGCAAGAAAAAGAAGGATTCTCAGGCTTTAAGGCTTCTAACAAAAACATTTTGTTGCTAAGATGCAAAACTCTTTTGTTAGCACGGTGCTTGAGGCCAGTTTGTCTGAAATGTTTTCCTCTGCTATCGCCACTGACAGTTTTCTGATGTTGACATATCTCTAACATAATGCACTCCGACAGGAGCAAGATATCGTAGCAGTGCATCTGCATCTTACATTATCTGCTCTCTGTCACATTTCTTAACGCTTAAGAAGTGAGAAGTGAGAAGTGAGCAGATCTGGGGCAGGTCCTCCGACAGTTGGGGGCATGGAAAACCTTGAATGTTGTGAGAGTGATCCATTATTAATTATATCAAAGTGCTCAGTGTAATTCACTGCGAAATGTGAATACCAGGAGTCGTGAACATTTTTTAAAAATTGCTCAACTCACCTAAAATGGCCACCACCTCGTCGTCCTGAATGACCTCGAGTGATCCCGACACCACAAAACAGAGGCTGTCCACACTTTCGCCAGCGTGGTAGATCAGGTCGCCAGGAGCACAGTGGATGGTCTGGAACTCCATGGCGAGCGCTCTGAGGCACCCGTCGCTGGCCAGACGGAAAGCTGGATGCTCTTTAAAAACCTTCCGGTTGAGATGGACACAAATATCTGCTCTCATGTCCTTCGGACAAATCTGCAACACCTGGAAGGGAACACGGGTAGAGAGGAGACCTGTTTTTTTTTATTACTCTACATACAAGTGATTGGTATAAGGTCAAAGGGACAGACTCTACTTGACAGCAACAAAAACTAATGTTTGCAGATGTACTTTAATGTGTTGAATTACGCAGGAAGCCTTTTATCATCAGTGTTTACAGGCTTTACATACAGTATAGAGTGCAGATGTTGACATCAAACATTCAAAATTGACTTGTGAAGTAATTTACTGATATTACAACATCCACTGATTATTTATATTCCAAATTTGGGCTTACAGAGAGCTGAAGTCCCTCTTCCCCTTCCAGTTTGTCCCATGGGACCTTATTTCAGAAAAACATTTGTATGGCAGTGTACGGAGAGAGACAAGTCATTATTTTTATCCCGTTTGAATTGTGTCATGAATCAACCATGCGCTGTTTGATTTTTGTGTTTTTAAGTATCTTTTTTGTGACGAGTGGCAGGCATGTTGGTGTTGAGCGACACGGTGGAGTTCACTGAGCGGTTTAATGCAAAACTAGGTGGCATTTTTACTTTACTGACAACAAACTGGCACTATTTTGACTTGAAAAAGTATCGTTTAAATTCACAAACACCATGTAGTTGTATGCAGTGTAAGTTTAAGGCAATATTCAAACGTGACTGAAAAAAAAAGGATATACACTAAACAAAAATATAAACGCAATACTTTTGTTTTTGCTCCATTTTTCATGAGCTGAACTCAAAGACCTAAAACATTTTCTATATACACAAAAGACCATATTGTTCACAAATCTGTCTAAACCTGTTAGTGAGCGATTCTCCTTTGCCGAGATAATCCAACCCACCTAACAGGTGTGGCGTATCAAGATGCTGATTAGACAGCATGAATATTGCACAGATGTGCCTTAAGCTGGCCACAATAAAAGGCCACTCTGAAATGTGCAGTTTTGCTTTATTGGGGGGGGGGGGTCAGAAAAAACAGTATCTGGTGTGACCACCATCTGCCTCACACAGTGCAACGCATCTCCTTTGCATAGCGTTGATCAGGTTGTTGACTGTGGCCTGTCGAATGTTGGTCCACTCCTCTGCAATGGCTGTGCGAAGTTGCTGGATATTGGCAGGAACTGGAACATGCTGTTTTATACGCATCATACGTGTTGTATCCAGAGCATCCCAAACATGCTCAATAGGTGACGACAGACTGCAGTCAGGTCGAGACCCCGATGAGGACGACGAGCATCCAGATGAGCTTCCCTGAGACGGTTTCTGACAGATTGTGCAGAAATTCTTTGGTTATGCAAACCGACTGTTGCAGCAGCTATCTGGGTGGCTGGTCTCAGACGATCCTGGAGGTGAACATGCTGGATGTGGAGGTCCTGGGCCGGTGTGCTTACACGTCGTCTGCGGTTGTGAAGCCGGCTGGGTGTACTGCCAAATTGTCTGAAGCGCCTTTGCAGACGGCTTATGGTAGAAAAATGAACATTCAATTCACAGGCAGCAGCTCTGGTAGACATTCCTGCAGCCAGCATGCCAATTGCACGCTCCCTCAGAACTTGCTACATCTGTGGCATTGTGCTGTTTGAGAAAACTGCACATTTCAGAGTGGCCTTTTATTGTGGCAAGCCTAATGCACACCTGTGCAATAATCATGCCGTCTAATCAGCATCTTGATATGCCACACCTGTTAGGTGGGACGGATTATCTTGGCAAAGGAGAAGTGCTCACTAACACAGATTTAGACAGATTTGTGAACAATATTTGAGAGAAATGGTCTTTAGTGTGTGTGTAGAAAATGTTTTAGATCCTTGAGTTCAGCTCATGAAAAATGGCAAAACAAAAGTGTTGCGTTTATATTTTTGTTCAGTGTATATCTTTGTCTCTCTCCATTCACTGCAATGCAGAGTTTTTCCAAAATAAAGTCCCATGGGGTTCACCAGAAAGGGTGTGACTCCGGCAATCACATTTTAAAAAATCTATTTATAAAAATCTAATAGAATATTTTTGAACATGTAAATGACAGTTGTCAGGACGTACAACCAATGATCTTTTGATCCTTACAGATCAAGACTCTGATCAAGAGCTGAATCCAATCACCAACTTAAAACTGAAAGACAAATCAAATTCAGTATCTTTGGGAAATGAATTACTAGGAGTCGCTCCTGTCTGCTGGAATAGAGTGAGTGGTCTGAATTGTGTTTCCTGGTGGAGTTTCACATGCAGGTCACATGGAAGCTGCAACCAGCTCACAGTCCAGCTGCTGCTCTGCTGAGTATCACTGAGTGGCAGCATGTTGTTCAAGTACACCTAATCAACAGGATGCCAGGCCGTTGCAGGGCCCTGCCTTTAAACCAAATCTCTTTGAAGATGAATGTCAAGCAAAGAGGGATTACGTGCCATTTTTAGACCCTTTAGTGTGGCCTGAAGCCAGACAGATAAATAATACATAGATGCTTTATAAGCTTAACACAAAAACAGGACTCAATGAGTACATAACGACGGATAAAACATTAGGTTGTCTTAGTGACAAAACCACTGTCTTATTAAAAGTTATGTTTCTAATTAGAGGGACAATAATAAACTTTTTTTTCCCTGATTGGATTTCAGACAGTTGGATTTAAATTGGATGCAGAGATACGAACGCTCACTGGCTTGAAAATAAATCAGAGTGGCACCAGTTCAATTTATCAGCTTCCAGCTTTAATGCTTAATTTCCACTCACGCAAATCATTTTAGCATCATCTGAATTTAGTAGGATGGCTGGCAGCGACTGTTGATCACTGTGCCATAAACGCCACACCACTGCTTAATGTTGCCACATAGTTACCCGATTTTACAAAAGTAGTTAATAATGATGAACTCATTTTATTTAAAGTGATGTTCAGGAAGCCTTCCGGTTTTTTTTCCCTCAACCAAAAACAACCAGCATTTGTGAATCCGTAGTGAGATGCTCTATATCTAATATTCAATCCTATTTATTTAATATTAATGTTGTATATATTCTGCTGCATTTGTATACATTTCTTATATCTTGCAATTCACATTTTATGTTGAATTGGTTATCATGCTTTCCATAGTAATGTGGAAAAACACTACTTTTTCGCATCCACTTCCGTCTGACGAAGGCACTGACAGCTTTGTGGTCACAGCACTCTGTGCTAAACGCAACCATCTTGTCATCAGACTGGAAAAGGGCAGCTCAGCAGCAGCCCTCCCTGCCGCTCTGAAGAGCAGCTCTGGAGGATGAGTGACCCCGAGAGGAGCAGCAGGAGGCTGAATATGTTGATGTGTTTACCAGGGAGACTACAGCATATAAACCGCTGGATCAGCACTGCAAGAAAGACGGCACACCAACCAACTTCACGCTTGATTTGAACTGTTAACTCAAAATCATGCCTTAACCCTATCAGCGCAACCAACGAAGGCAGAGCAGGGAGGGTCTTGCAAGAAAAGCAGTGCAATCACTGTCTGTTTTATCTGGTTTGTTTAATCCAGACAAAAAACCCAAGAGATTATTCGGCTTACGTTAAAGATATCTCAACGTGACGTACCTTTTCAGTGTCTATACCCCGCGACATGGACCAGGTAGATGCGATGTAGTCCATGACTCTTTCGCTCAAGCCCTTGGGCACCTGGTAGAGCTTGAGGAAGTCCCGGACGCTGTTCAGCATCTCATGGTAACGATTCGTGTTGGCATACATCTGCTGGAAGATGGTTGTCACGTTACCAAAGATGGTGGCGTAAAGAAGGGCTGGGAAGATACAGAGAAGACGAAAAAAGGGAGACGTTTTCATTTTGGGTAAAGGTTACAGAAAATCTGAAGCATCATCAAAGATTGAGAGTCGGCTTTGAGGATAAAACAGCGTGTGATGGAGGGAACTTCTTGTGCTGTTTGCTGTTGAAGCTGACATGACCTACAAATATTAACACAGTCTTAAGGTGCTTGTAGAGAGTGTGTGTGCAAAACAATGAATGAAATTAATCTGTGAACTGCTTTGTGTTGACTTTCATGATAAATTTTGGTACAGGATTGATTCAGAGGCTTAGAAACCCAGAATCATGTAACACTGCATCAGATTGAAAGATTATTATATTTACAAACACAAAGAAAAAAAAGAAAAGCAAAAACTTGGCTCACATGGCCAACAAAAATCTCCACTACCTGTTTTAGAATGTGGTTTACAAGAAAATAAAATATTACAAAACCTGGTTGATGTAAATATCTTCACTACCTGGTATATGAGGTCATAAAAAATGAAAAAAATAAAAAGAGAACCTGGTTTACAAGGACATAAAACATTCCAAAACCTGCTTTACAGGGACACAACATCCTTAAAATCTCCACTCTGTGTTGGATAAATAAAAATCTCTACTATCTGGTTTTATCAGGACATAAACATTAAAAACACATTAAAAAAATATTTTTCGAAAAATTGAGTTCATAGTTCATAAATCTCCCAAACTGGACTTACATAGACAAGATAAATTCTATCACACTGGCCAGAGACAGTTTCCATCAGACACCGTTATTACACCCTCTGATGTATCGGACCAAATGTGCCTTAAGGCTTAACAGTTTCAAAGTGACGAGCACTTTAATGAATCACCTCGGAAATTAACAATTCAACTCATCGTTGCCTCCAAACACAATCGACAAAACTCTTGCCAAAACTAATTACAGATTCATATTGAGGACCGGATTATTTTTCTACCTTGCGATGGAAGAATGAAAGAAAAGCAGCAGCAGCAGTGTAGCACTGCATCTCGGAGGTGGTTGAACCGGTGCAACAGCTGGCGCGTGAGTGTGGATCAAAGCCATCAGCTGTCTGCTCTGTGTGTGTAGTGTTCTCCTGGCAATGGAGCCCTAATTAGCCCTGCTAGAAGGGACGGAGAGGAAACATGCCAGCCACACATTTCAATTATCCTCAGATGGTGATAGTAACCTGTGCGTGTGTTTGTGTGAGTTTGTTTATTTCGCGGCGCGCAATCAAAGTGTTGAAAAACTGCACGGGGAATAATACTAATTAGGAGGTGCTCGAAAACTCCTCAAGGGTGAGGATAACCACAACTTTTCATCCCTTCATCGCCTTCGCTCGTTTGTACCGCCACGTTATAGCAGAACAAGACAATGCTCTTGTTTGTGCCATACGCTCAGTCAGGCGTCGAAATTCAGCAGGATGACAAACAAGAAAAGGGGGCTTTGAGAGGGTCTGCGCCTGTTAAGAAGATGATATAACAATCGTCCCTTTTTGAAGTTGCCGAAGTTTTTCAGATGACTGCTACCTCGAGCTTGAGCGCAGATGGCAACGCTCGCTCCTCTGATAAACAGGAAAAACGCTGCAACAAAGGAAACTCAATCCGTCCCTGCGGAGCGACGCTTCGTCTCGTCCCCAACATCTCCCTTTATTTGCTGACGCGCGCAACTTGGTGGCAACATTGCTCGGCATCCAACAGCTGGCTTGTTTGAAGGCAGCTAAAAAGACAGTAGTCAGAAACTCAAGCCCCAGGCCAACAGTTGCTATAGAAACAGGACATATGTATAGTGCCCCCCCTTCCCCATGCCCCCCCCACAAATCCCTCGTCACACTGTGATCTTCAACTGGCAGCGCAGATCCAGCGCTGCTGGTAAAAATAGAACAGTATCAGGGCGTCCATTTTTCATAGAGAACAGCCGTGGACTACAGTAGATTGCATCTACAACAATCCTCCTGGGGCTGTCTGTTTTTTAGACACTTGAACATGATTTGTATCGCACTAGGAAAAAATGTAGACAAGTATGCGGATGACTTTTGCAAGTCGCTGCCCCCCCCAGAGAGTGTTTTCATACACTCTGAACGGCCAAAAAACGCAGAAAGAGGGGCAACAATCGACCCCCCTCGCTTCAGGGTTGAGATTGTGGCCAGAAAAAAGTCCAACTGAGGTGAGGAGCGATTGCAGAGGGATCGGAGGGAGCGCTGTGCTAAATTGATCCGACGGTGTCAGTTATTGCTTCGAGGCGTTACTCTCTGTGTGCAGTCACACATAATGGTAGTGAGCTGTACACTGTGTTATGAGCCACACAAGCAGAAGAAACCTTATAAATGTTTAATACTGAGATGTGGGAAGAAGGGCATGCTGTGAAAAATCCGCCTCCTCCCTAGCAGATTGTGTTGTTGGTTATGTCTCTTACTCCTGTGTGTAAACTACGATAGGTGACATAAATAGACGCTGTCCACACTGTTCATAATCTGTTTCAGGTATTGTTTCGTGTCTGTTTTGTTCTGATCTGTAACTCATCTGTTTCACTGTATCATTAACAGGCTTCAAAAATGTCACAAGCCATGAAAATTCATCAAAGATGCTCCACTAAACTCCAGCCTCTGAGGAGTAGCCTTCTTATTCACCGCTGCACCTGTGGGTTTTTTTTTTTTGGGGGGGGGGTTGGAGGCATTTCTGAAATACAAGAAGCCTGTAAGTGATGCATCACGCTCCAGAAAATCTTAATAATTCAGCACAATATCACACAGCAGACTGAGGTAATGAGTCGGCGAAAAATAACAGGGCTCCTACTGGAGAGAAACTGGTGAGAGATATACACACTAAGTTTGAAAACAATTTAAAACTCATTTGAGTTTTATTAATTTTAAATTGTATAAAAGACACACACTGATATACTGTGTCAATGTATTTTGCTCTATTCCTCTAGGTTGACTTATGATACTATTTAGCAACTCAGTATCTCTAAATCTGACAACTGAGCTAATCAGCGCTTTGTTGTGAGATTGAAAAATGGGATCTTCCTGTGCCAAATTCACCCGCATCCATAAAAAATACCAACTGGAAAACTGAAGCCCAGTTGCAAGGAAAAAAATGTTGGCAGCTGTTTTCCGCAAACCACTGATCTGTTTATAGTTGTACGGCTATGTAACATATTGACATTTCTATAAAAAATAACACTGTCTTATATATCATGTTCCCCAAATAGTTTTTCCGGCCCTGTTTGTGGCAACAAGCACAGTGTTGCAAAACGATAAAACTGAAAACTTAAGTTAAAACTTTCAACATATCTCTAGTTTGCAGAAACGTACATCAACAACATTGATTCTGGCAGTTGGGCTGGAAAATTGCCTTAAGAACTGTGAACTGTGAACACGATCAACACGGCTGTACAACTAGGTTACCACACAAGTGACACAGACACATATTCTCTATACAAAAATCTGGTTCTAGAATAGTAAAACTTTGCCCAAAAAGCAAAAAGTACATGTGCTTTGAGCCTAGTTAGGGGTCTATCATAGGTGGTGAAAGCACAGTTGAAAAGAAATGGCTGTGATAGTGTAAACAAAATGAAAAATTGCAGTCCGTGGTTCTGAATCACATTCGACCTGAGCAGGAGAAACATTGCTCAACTAATCATCTGCAAAGTTCTATTTCCTGAGTTTCGATGGCTCTATTCATAATTCATTTATTCACCTACCTCAGTGGACTGTGGCTTTAAAGAGCATAGCTAAACTGCTCATGTATCATGTATCTGCTACACTGGATGGAAGATAAAACGCCTCCACTCACATCCAATCATCATCATGGCCACGGCAAAGATTTTCTCTCCGTCTGTCGTCGGGGCAATGTTTCCGAAGCCAATACTCGTCAGGCTGGTCATGGTGAAGTACAAGGAAGTGATGTAGACGGAGTGTTTGTTCGGCCCGCCCTCCCACTTCCCCGAACCGCTGGCGTTGAAGTGGTACGGTGTGCCCACCGTGTTAGCCAGGATGTAGAGCCAGCTGTCCGTGCGCACGATGTTGGTTTCTTCATCGATTACCTCATAATCACCGATGCTGTACCTGGAGGGTGGAGAGGAGGAAAGTAGTCCGAATGACTCAGACACTGCATTTCACTTTTTCGCAAGGTTACTAGATTGTAATTCCACTTCTTGTTGGACGCTTGTGGTACGGAACTGAAAGTTTAAATCTAAACTACGGGTCCGCAGCCAGGCTCGAGAGGCTGCACTGTGCTGAGCCACAGATGGTTGGCAGCAGATAGCAGCAGGATTAAGGATTTAGTACTGTGGGAAAAGTAAATCCTGGCACAGGTTATGACCAATTCTTTAGTGCCATAGCCACAAGTAAATATTAGACCTATTTTTTATAAGCCATATATCGTCCAAATTCGGTTTTATTTCTTTTTTGACCATTTTGAATGAGCATCAAAGTAAGGTGCAAACATCATGTTTGTACTGTTATTTTTCACTGTAACCCAAATTGTTTGCTCAGTTCAAAATTCAACCACACATGATTGAGTCGACTCACTTCTAAGAGAAAAACTTGGAGATGAAAACGAACCTTCAGAAAATAAAGCAATGTCAATCTGATAATTCAGCAAGAACTGTTCGTTTACATCTCTTGTTATATTCCTCCTTTCGGTGCATATTAGCTGTGTAACGCATCGGCCCCTCACAGCAGGCATGTCTCTCAGCTCCAGGCAGTTTTTCCCTCATCAGACTTTTTTATTGGAATCAATTTTAGCGGCCTGAGGAGGTAAAACTCTGAAGCCTCGCACAAGAGAAAAGTACAAATCTGAGAAACTCCAAAAAAACAAACAGAATTTATGATACAGATTTTCTTATTTATTAGTCTGGTGATCATGGTTGATGATGGTGTAACTTTTCTCAGCTTGACGCCGCGGCTCGGCATGTGACCATGGCAACAACAGACACCACACTGAGGGAAACGATACTGGAGCTATTTTTATTGGTATCTGCGTGTGGTTTGATTATACTGTCTGCCAGGGCCAATAAACAGTGTTTATTGTATTTGCTACAGCTTGTGGGCTCAAAAGTCACAGTTTGTACACGAAGACTGAAACATATTTAAAATCGTGCACAATCACAGGGGAACAATTCTTGTAAACATTTTTTGATTATGAATATATTAGAAGAATATGTCTTGTAATCCTATGAGGAATGAGTCAAGTGTTTGTCATGACATGAAAAAAAAAATTGGATGTAAACTTGTCAAAGTGGTTATTTTGTATAGAATCATAAAAGAGAAAAATAGTTTTTCATGATCAATCAATTATATTTTCCCTGTTTTTATGTTTTTAGGACATTAAGTTTGTTATGGTGGATTCTATGGGTCTTAGTCTGTGTTTAGACATTCTTGTAAACATAATAAATCAAGCACAACACATGATGGAAACTTAATGCCTCCACCACACTTGCCCCCTGTAGAGTAGATGATCTGATTAGACTTTGGAGGCCCGTGCTCCATAAATTTGCATATTAATGAGGAAAAACTAATTCTCTTGAAACCACCGCATAACTCCTTCTGGCTTTAAGGTATAAAAAAAAACATACAGTTTTAACGTGTGAAAACAAGAGTGTTGACAAAAAATAAAGGCTAATTAATGCATTCATTAGCTTAATCAATGGCCTCATTATATTAATTGGCTCTGCTATGTATCACAGTGACGGCGAAACAGCAGTCAATCAGAGCGTGTTATGTAATTGATGTGCACAAGAACAGCAGCTCCAGGCTAAAATGTCAAATGATTTTCTGGTTTTATTCCCTTTTTGACAATTTAAATGGAACTTTAGGTCAAATCCCGTCCCAGTACTTGACCCTACCCCTCCATTTTGTGTGTGCACGCCTAGTTGTTGGGTGTCCTGTTTCTTGTTGGGTCGTTTTCATTATAAAAAGCATAAAACAATCACTACTAGTTTAGTTTTAGCATTACCTAGCTAGCTAGCTAATATTGCTATTGTTGATTTATGCATGACAGTCCCCCCTGCCCACCCTTTGATAGCATAAGATGCCAGAAATGTATCTTGTGGTTGATTTATGGCCGATGTAGGCTCCATAACCTATGCAAGCAGCCTACACCATAGTGAGCATTTTTGCAGGCAGTGGTTAGCGGATTGTCAGTACTTTCCCCTTAAAAACACACCGACCCCTTCGGCTCACAGCTGTGTCTCTATGCTAGGGGGAGTGGGCACACAGAGTGACTGCAGGGAGGGCTATATAAAGCTTGTACACCTTTTTTTTCAGCAACCCGGCAGTTGCCACTGGGCTGCTGATGAAGGAGCAGCCACCCTTCAGACATCCGGCCTGTTTGATCTCTCTAGCCCAGAGACACTCAGTCAGTGAAAAGAGGGTCGACAGGAGAACTACAGTATACAGCCCGTGAACAGCAGCCGCCAACAGCTGAAGAGGATGGTGTCTTTACCGGGGCAACTACACCACAACTGCAATAATACATGTTAAACAAATTCTACATGTATGCTGTAATGTCAGGAGAAATGTGGAGGGAATGGGAGGAGATTGTAAGATAAAGTCTAACAAGTAGAAAGTTATAACAACTTAATGAATAATAAATGTAGTGAACATACCAAATGCAGGCCAGCCAGTGAGCAGCCAATCCAAAAACACAGACCAGCAGCACCAGTACAGCCGCCCCGTACTCTATGTAGTGATCCAGTTTACGGGCAACTCGACCCAGGCGGAGAAGTCGAACCACCTTCAGTGAGCTGAACAGACTGCTGATGCCCTGAAACAGGAGCGAAAGGGGGAAGAGGCAGACATCAGAAACAACATTTATGGTGGACAAAAAACTAAATTATTTAGTTTTATAAGAAAGATAATATGGGAAGTTTGTGAATCATACTGAATGTAAGCCAAAGCCTAAGAGTATTTTAATAATACCAAAGTGTTGCTGCTCTAACAGGCAGTAGTGTTTGACTTTAGAGGATATGCTACCCAAAACTGGCGATTCAGTCATTAACGTCTCCCACCCGTGCCAAAGACGGGGAGGTTTGTAGTTTACAGAACATTTTAAAGCTTCACAGCAAAACAACTTTGCAACTTCTCCCAGACAACTGACTTTTGAAAAAAAAAAAAAAAAAATTTGATGGAAAAAAACAATGGGGAAAAAAGACATAAAATGGCTCCATATACCTCATCCAACGTACTCCAAGTCTCTGGAAGCCTGGTTTTCCAAATTGACTTTAAAAGGCGATATCTACACCTTCCACTTTCATGCACCCACTTCAGGTGGGGTACACGCTCATGTTTTTAGCCCCCCTCCAAATAAAAAAACACAAAAAAAGAAAAGTCTTTTCAAATCAATTGGATTATGCTGGACGAGCTGTATGGGGCCATCAATCGCCATCTACATCAGTTATTAAGGAGAATGTTGCAACTCTGTTTCACTGTGAGGCTCCAGAAATATTCTGCGGACTACGAAACCTCACCTGACTTTTCATCGGCATGGAGGTGAGCAGATGATGACTGAATGTTAATTTTTGGGTGAACCGTTCCTTTTAGCTCCTATATTGAGTATTTATAGGCACTATATTAATAGCAAATACAGGGCTTATAACACACTATAATGTATTTGTTTGTAGCTACAAGGGCATTTAGAAGTGTTTATCTACTGGATATACAGTATTTGTCTCGCTCCACTTGTAGATGCCCACTGGAGGAGTTGGTATGAACTATTTATTCATATATGTATATATATATATATATATATATATATATATATATATATATATATATATAGTCCTATCTACCTATTTGTGTGTCCTTTTGTTGTTTTGTTTCATGCTTCATAACTGACTTGGCTGCTGTAACGCTGCAGGGTCCCACTGGGATCAATGAAGCACTCACTGGATAAAATTAACTTTGATTGCTCTTCATGTAAAAAATAAATAAATAAAAAATGCTGTGCAAGATCTGACATGCAGTGCACAAAATATGACGTGTAGTATTAGTTTTTTTTTTGTTGTTTACTTATTTGCAATCATTAAAATTTCTTAAATCAAGATTTAACAAACATCAGCAACCGGTAATTAACATTATTTAACTCTTATCTTTATCTATGACATTAGAGAAGCAATTGAATCCACTGTGAACATTAAGTACAATGAAGCGATGTACTCCTGTAGACAGGATGGTCACAGCTAACACACAATACACAAAGAGGATGAGGAAGAATAAAAGGTTTGAAGTGTTAACATATGCTGAGTGGATTTAAAAAACATTCTTGTGCGGTGTGAAGGAATTGTTCAACTTTCAGCGATTATATAACCAAGCAGCTAAACGTCTACTCAGCTCAACTGTACACCGAAACACCCACTCAGTGATTCAAACAGACAATCCCATCAGTTTGGTATTGTGAGAGTGTGTGTGTGTGTGCGCTGGGAGGGCTATTGATTCTTCTAATGTGCTGTGGTCTGCAATCCGAGTACGACTGCAGCACTCGCTGTCACTTGATCTGATCTAGCTGCCTGCCAGACACCTCGGCTTCTCTAAAATCACTTTACAGACCTGAGCTCCCAACACAATTCAATTACCCGAGCAATCGTGCTTTGGAGTTCTGTTGCAGACTCTACAAACACAAGTTGGGAGAAAACTTCATCAGTAAAGAGATATGATAGAGCTTCATTAAACTAAACAACTCGACATTTTGGGAAATATGTTTATTCGTTTTCTTGCCTCGAGAGTTAGACGAGACTGACATGGCTGCTCGCTAACTGAAGCTAAGTCTCGAAACAACTGGCATCTCTGTCCTCGCTTAGGATATTCGCTTTCTTAGCGAGAGTAAGGTGACAAGATCGATTCTAGAGCCTGACCGAAACATGGGCTGGCTGTTGGTGTTGGCTTATATGTTGTACATTTTATATGTAGAAAAATATGCTCAATTCAATAATTTTATTCCCTATGAAGTTAACTTCATCGATGTATTTACTTATTTAGGACAATAAAGTTTGTTGTTAAACTGTTAAATACCTGGCCTACATTACGTACATATATCTAAGTGTTTGATGGCCACATTTGAGGCCACAAAAACCAAGTATAAAGCGACCTCTGATTGAGATCAGCCAACACGAAGCAACAAACATTAGCTCAAATTAGTAAGGACTGCTAGCAGGGGGGAAAACTAGCTCTGCCCAAAGTTTAACAAATACATTTGTCTTGTGTGTTTAATCCAAACACAAATAGTAGGCCTACGATGCTGGCAGTTACCCCCTGCTAACAGTCTTCATGCTAAATTATGCTATTAAAGGTAGATAAGAGGACCAACAGGACACTCATCTTGTATGATTTGGTATGGAGCTAGAGCCAGCTGACGTTAGCTTAGCCTTGCGTGAGATTGAAGATAGAAAAATTTGTGAAAAGTAATTAAATGACCGACTATTATTACAGCTATAAACTAACTATAAGCTGACATATTCTTCAATGACCAATATTAAAGCTTCGCAAGTCCTAAATTTCAGCTTCTGACACCGGATGTGTAAGCCTAATAGGAAACGCAAGAAAAGGTGCTTTCAAAGATGTGTACAAATAAAAAAGTGGTTTCTAAAATACACACCACACTATGTTCAAAACTCCCTCTTTTAAAGCATATTTTCAATGCCAGGAAGACTTTTATTTTGAAATGCAAACTGAATCGTGTCACTGCAGTCAATTTGTCACAAACGACGCGTCGTTGCAGCCGTTAGGCCCGAATCAGCTGTTGTTCGGCTTTTAACGATGCCATTATTCATTTTCCAAATTGAAGAAAACAATCTGACCATTGTTATCTCCTGGCAGTGAAAAGCTTTAAAAGGAAAAATAGACAAGCAGCACAAATCTTAACTCGGCTTTCTGTGACATTTTAATGCCGCCGCTGTCGTACTCTCAATCGGCACGACAGCTGAAATGTTGGTGCAAGAATAAATGTCAGAGGAAATGTGGAGGAAATAAAACACAAAACTGTTCATTATCATATTCTAATCAAACTGAAGCCTACTTGAGTGACAGCTCGGTGGTTCCAATTCTTCCCATCACGTCCCATGCATGAATACAGGCAGAAGTGGAAGTGGGGGGGGAGGGGCCATGCAAACAGAACGGAGGGATGGAAAAGAAGAAAAACAAAAACGAAGCACAAGTAAGAGAGAAGACACTTGATCAGTGGTAAGCGATGAATAAAAACACATGAGATATACAATAAAGGCTTTAAATCAATAGAAACATAACAAAAACAAATAAAACAACCTCGTCTGTGCAGCATGAACCAAACATGCGGTGAGAGCTTCGTCACTGTGTCTGTCGGACGGCAACATGTAGAGTTTGGTTTGTTGTTGTTTTGGGTTATCAGTCATTAAAAAAATATGGAATGACATAACGACTATGAGCTTCATTCATTCTCGAGGTGACGCTAACTTTGCCAAGAATAACTTTGACAGCCGCTTCTCGTTAATGATCTTCCCTTCCCTATCTGGAAACCTGTTGGGGGGAAAAACAGCCATCAAAGTTATTCATGTCAGTCATTAAGGTCTGTAGCAGCAGCAAGATGTTTCCGCGCCGGTTTAATAACACGGGCAATTGTTTACTCGCTCTCATTTACGCTTGCCACGGATTGCCTCAAAGCAATTTGGAGCAAATTGGAGTCACTGAGTTGTGGCAGAGATTCGCTGGAAGATGATCCTGGAGGTGGATGGTCATATTGTCGCCGTCCCCTTCACAGCGGACGGGTCCGTCAGCTAATCGTGGTCAAAATGTACACTTGAGCCTTGCAGTAAATAAAAAAATGCAACCTACATTTTCACTACTGTTGATTGTTGATTTGTAAAGTATAATTTGGAATATTTATTCCCCTTTTTTTAACCTCCAAAAAGGATGTTTCAGAATGTTTTTAGCCATGCAGATGTCTATATGATTGTATTTCATGGATGTTATTAACATTGCCATTACCATTTTCATTATTACCTCATTTTGTTTGATTTTTATTTTTACATTACTCTGTACAAGTCTCAAGTGAATCTCAATATGACTTCCTGATTAAATAAAGTATTAATTAAGTATATAGTATAACGAACAGAATATTGTCTGTTGGTCTCTCTAAAAAGCTGCTTTAGCTTCTGCACCCCTCCTCCTCTGATTGGTCAGCTCACACTTGCCTGAACCAATGGAATTGACAACAACAGAGCAGCTGTTCTAAATCAATTCTTATGTGCCAGGATGACTGAGGAGGCGTTTCAAGAGGAGCGTTTTCTGTGGCAGAAAGGAGCTTCTGTTGGTGCGGAGTTTGACCTTTTTAACTCTCCAGATCTTTTACATGCACAAGAAGAAAAAAGAACAGAAACGCATAAAAGGTCTCCTTCAAAATGAGGTCAGGAGCATTGATGGTGCACAGCTATCTTAAAGGTAGCAGAAAGTAACTGCGCCGTAGAACAACAAAAACATGGTCGTATTGTTCTCTGTCGCTACAGGATGCATTATTCAGATGGTAAGATGCGTCTTCATAGGGGGCTCATAACGCAAGTACATTCTGCTTTAGTGATTAGAGAGGCTGCTGTCAGTAAACATGTCCAGTGATATCCGTAGAAGATAAAGTCCTTAAAATCCTTCTAAGCACCTGGTTTTGTTGCTAATGTGGAACAAAGTGCCTTGACACAGTGCTGAGTGCTTTTAAAAAAGACCTACCTGTTCACTAATTCTTTTAATTTATCTTCTTTGATATCAACTGTTTTTTGTTAGTTTGTCTTATTGTTTTTATTGTGTACTTTTGATTGTTATTATCTTTACTTACTAGTCTGCTTTTGCTGTTTTACTTGTGCTCTCACCTGTAATCTGTGAAGCACTTTTGGGCACTTTTGTCCTGACCTCACCCTTACAAATGTTGAAACGCGGTCGGCCCCTTGTCAAATATATCCAGCGGTTTGATTTGTACAAATGTTGAAACGCAGTCTTGAACTGCGGTCACTGGCTCAACCTAACTCCACCACCATCCCCTCCGCCTCACAGTATGAAGGTCAGCTCATAAACATGTCATGTGAACGTGCGAGGACACGAAATTGAAATGTCAATATTGTATGTAGTCTATGACACATACAAATGGGAACATATCAGAGGTAACAACGAAATTTGTGATATTTTTGTTTTAGTAGTAGTTCATTTAAAATTGATTATCTATATGGATCCAAATTGCCAACAGCATGTGTTCATCATCATGAAGTAATTGTATCTCCCAAAAGCAACAGTGTGGCACTTTTCACTTGTTTTTAATAGTTTTTATATATATCAACAAACTCTTTCTGGCTTTGTTTTCTTCCTCGACGACACTAGAAAAGATCAAATAACACCAGTGCCATCCTTCAAATCACAAGAGGCTTTTTGTTTTTTCCCATGTGCTGACCTCTGCCCGCTTCTTCTCCGGTCACTTGAACTTGTCAGCGTTTAGGATGCTGAAATGTTGAAAGACTAGAAAGGGGCCAAAATGCTTGAGGTTGCAAATACAACTCAGTGCTAGCTGCACACCAACAAGCCTCTCTTTTTTTTGCAGCATTACAGCAGCATTTCACATCACCTCGTACTGTATGTGCTTCCCGACAGCCCCCGAGAGCCGACTCGCGCTGTGCTGCTTAAACGCTATCGCAGCATTTTACACAGCGCACACGCACACGTCATGAGATGTGGCACATTGAAGCACACACAGGCACACACAAACACACACCATGATGCATTATAATAATGAAAAACGGCAAGTGCTGGACCCTGAGGCTCCACTTAATTAGTGTGTGTGTGTGTGTGTGTGTGTGTGTGTGTGTGTGTGTGTTGGTGGAAAGAACAGTGATCTCCATAAAACATGTGGATTACTTTATGGTGCAACCATAAAGATATTTTCAATCAGATACAGTGAGGGATGCAACTGAGAATCAGCTGAATTTCATCAGCAAATACATACAATACTTCAATATGTGCGTCTTCTGCAAAGTTGTTTTTCCCTTCAATCAAACAAAAGCAGGTATGCAATGTTGCAATGCAATGATCTAAACAACAACTAAACAAACAAATAACCTTCAAACTTTCCATCTTTCCCCTTGTAACACAACCATACATCCTAATATATGCACATAAAGATATAAGTAGATGGTAAAACGGTAAACATCCGGTTAAAAGTGGCCAACTCCAAACATCACGTGTATAATCACGGCATGTTTCTGCCTGATTCAGTCCTATTGTCAGCTGTCATAAGGTGTTAATGGTTTTAGGGCTTCAGTGACACAGCACAGGACTGAAGAGTGCCTCAGTTTAATAATGTAACACTCCTTCCCCAATTAAAATGTGCCAATTATCTCGAGATCCTGTGATAGCTCTCCAGCAAACGCTTCTCATTACAGTCCCAACATTTATGAATTCACAAACAAGCATATTATTATGCCGCTCGTTCCAAACTCGTCTTTTATTCACTGTCACTGTACAAAACAACAACCAGTGAGCAGGATCTGATGTACACTGGTTGATAAATGGGCTGGAGTGCTGGTGTGGACACCTAATAACCTGTCAGTCACCTTAGAAAAGATTATCTCCGGGATTTTAAATCCCAATTTAGTGGAAGAGGCGAGCAGACAGAGCAATTTCCAATTTGTTAGCACTGGAATGAATTCATTTTTGTTTACAATTACCTAAGACGTGTGTCAAACCTGCAGATGTATTCCGGCCCGCAGGATGATTGAAAGTTTTTATTAACAGTGTATAGGCCTCTGGCCCATTTCCATATTGCCCACAAAGCGCTGCAATCCACAGCAACCTCCTGCTGAAAATGTAACAGCGTTACAAAACAACAGAACGAGCCGGCTCAGCATGAGACGTTGGCATGGTCAATGAACAATCAAGAAACAAAGGCCTGTGTCCACGTAGCATTTTCTTCTGAGCACCGGCATAATTTTCAAAATGTTTCTAACACGGAGCGAGCAGCGTCCAGTGTCTTTTTTTCCAAACAATCTGCTTCTTTTGTGCAGCCACATTGAGCTCTTGGAGTTGAAAATGTCAGTGACGTAACGACCCGCCTCAGCTTATATATATACTATGATGTTGTTCATTGCACAATGCAGTGGATGTAGAATAATCAAACCATCAGCGTTTACATTAATTCCCTATAAACCTCGCTATCGCTGTACAATTTGGTCTTCCACTTGGTCACGTGGTCACCTGGGAGAAGGAAGGTTAACTGGCGATCCATTATCAATTTCTATTATAGACTAAATGATTGAGTAAACTGAAATGTTGTCCTGTGCTGTAGTTTTTTGCAACTCTCTGGTAAAACTTGAACGATCTAGCTGTCTTTGCAACCACAGCGCCAACGTAAATACCACTTAGACAAACTAGAGGGGGCTGTCTGTTGTCATGTATTTTAATCAACGAGGCCAACTTTTCAATTAAGTTTGGAGTGTCAGTGAAGTCGATGTGTTTTATGAGTCAGCATACTGTGACATTACCCACCGCAGAGGTCAGGGTCATAATGATCATGGCGAGTCAATAATCGCGGTCGATGACGAATAATGGCTGATCAGCAGACCTGCCGTCCTGCAGACATCGCAGCCTCAATCAGGGGACCAAACCTAACCTGGGCTTCTGGTTGCCAAACCTCCGTTAGCAGGCTTGAACAACGGCTAAACGGATTAAACACACTCTAAAAAAAGATTGCAGATTAATTTTTCTCTTGATCAGCTTAATCAACTATCATTCAGTGCCAGCACAAACACAAAACCACTGCACTCACCTCATCGACGTTCTCGAAGGCGTTGATGACGTCGTACGGCAGGCAGGAGAGCAGGTCGATAACAAACCACGTCTTCAGGTAGTTCATCCGGATCAGCTTGGGGTCTGAGATGACCTCCCCGGCGGGTCCGACGAACGTGGTGTGGAAGTTTAAGACGATGTCCACCAGGAAGATGACGTCCACGATGCTGTCCACCACCAGCCACGTCACGTTGTTCTGCTTCGTCTTGAAGGAGACGTTGTAGGGCACCATGATGGCCGTGTAGAAGGTGAGGATTAGGATGACCCAGTCCCATGTGGTCTTGAAGAGGCAGTAGTGCAGGATGATGTGAGGAGGGGTTTTGGGGGTCTCCTGCTTGTACTGAGGTAGGATGTCTGAGCCCAGCTGCAGTACCTGACGAAAAACAGCGAGTCAGTAAAAACTCAGACAGACAAATAAACAAGAGCAGCAGGAGGACAAAAATACTTCAGCCTGGAGCTCAAACTGTGTTGTCCTCATGGTGACTTATAGCTGACCTGCTTATAAGAAGTGCTGCGTACGTCGTAGAAACAGAAATAAAATCACGAGTATCCTTCCTACCTCAGCTAAGCGGGAGTGCTTGTGGACATTCTCTCCTTTATGAACCGTTGGCTGCAGCTGTTGTAAAACTCCTCGACTGCTTGTTAGAGCTCGAGTGAGTCGGGCAAACTTTCCCCAGCCTGAGGAGGACAAACACATACAAACTTCAACATTTTCTGGTACTGGATATTTCCTGGGGGTAAAAGCATGCTGAACAAACTTCTAGAAGTTGAGAAAAGACAGAGCGTTACAAAATGATTTTCTCAGTACTGAAAAGCCCAACAGCTCACGAAAGTTTGAGTCGGATAAGATGATGCCATCTGATTCACTTTATCTGGAATGCATTACATCAGAAAACCAGGTAAACTCAAGACAACCCTGAACATGTTCTTTGACACAACTTGACCAGCAAGTCCTTAAATATTAACAGAATTTATTTATTTTTTGTCAAGCACTAGCACTGTCTTAAAAAGCATTCTTTTGGAGATATTGTCTTTATTCATGTTAATGCATGTAAAGGATAAGTTCACCCAAAAAAGAAAACTGAGTCATCAGGCTTGCTCCTGGCGCACAGCGCGGAGCAAGTGTCCTTCCCAAAGCAGTTGTCATTTTTACAGTCAGCACCCACGTTGTGTGATGATAACTACTCTGGATTAATGAACAGAGAGGCCACTTTCAGTCATTTTAAACATACACACAGTAATGTCACTATGACAGATGCTGTGGTACATTTAAGCAGCAAAAACAGAAGCTGATAGACTTGACAGGACAGAGGAAACTCCAGAGGAATCAAATTAACCTGCTGAAATAAATATTTTCAGACAGAGGTTTTAAATAAGCAATGAAGCTCATCCGCTGTTCCTCGTACGCAAATGCACACGTTAAGGGAGGGATACCAGCTCTTCTGGCATCGTCCACGGTTGCAGAAGCCCCGAGATCCCAAACTGTTTTGAAAAGACGTCATGCACACTGTGTGTAAAGCCGAAATCTTCATTGTAGCTGCCAAGTTAAAAGTGTTAGTGCTTCCCCTCTGAGCTTTACAGTGCATCAAGGGTGTATATAACGTGTTTCCAAAGCATCTGGGATCCCAGGCAGAGACTTGGATTATGCCAGATGAGCTGTATGGAGCGAATTTCTGTTTTTTCTTTACTGTGAATAAATTTATTTTTTTTTACTACGAAACATCACTTGACTATCAGCATGACCGCGATTTCCATTTCTGAGTGAACCTTTTCTTTTAACTGATGCAACAGCCTTCAGCAGAGTGCTACCTGTTGACGCTGAAGCTGAGCTACAATCTCACTTTCATGTAATCTCCACATCCTGTCGTTGTCACTACTGTTTGTTTTAAGTCACTCACTCGCACTAATCCATGTTCTACTTCGGCTGTCGTCAGCGGTTATACAGTTCAATGAATGTTTTTATCTTGTCTGCTGATAACCGTCACGATGGGGTGCATTTTTGACTCAGTGGGTACTTGCCAGAGCAGATGCACAATGCACAGGGTTGAGCGGTGATCGCTGACACCCCACACTGTCTCATTTTATAAAAGTTTCACATCACACATATTTCTCAGACAACGTGAAAAAAATGTGAATTGATTCATTTGGGCCAGCTGATGCCCAACTATGATTTAAAAGCATCTTTTGTAATGACTCTGAAACAGAATAAACTTGCTTTAGAAACAGCTTTAGAAAAAGCGTCCATTGTGACAAAAAGCATGAAGCTGAACAAATTCAATTTGTGGACTCGAACCTTTGGAAGAATCGTCTTCGATGGGCTGTTTAAAGGCCGTGATGTCACTGAACGTGCACAGAAACAGGACCACTTTCTCTTGTTCGTTTCGAATGGGAGCAATCTTCACAAAAAACCAAACGGGCGTCCCTGAAAGTATAAAAAGACAAATATTCAGCTGCTTGTTTTTAGAGGACATGACAGTGAATGCACATGAGGGAGAAATCTGAAACATCCTGGACTTTCAGAACTTTCAGAACTCTCCCTGCAACACCTGCGAGGAGAAGGGAGGTCACACCTGCGAGTGGAAACAAAACAGCACCACGTTTTTCTGGGGAAGGTTTCTCTGGTCTGGCTCTCGACTAATTATCACATTTCTACAGAGGTAGAACTGTTCTGGGCTGCCTTTGAACTCAGCTGTATGTTAGAGAAGCTCTGAATACATTTGCATGACAAGAAGAGTGGAACTTCACATTTTCTCTCTTCGCTCGCACGTGGCGTCGCTACTTACTGTTCTTCTTGTACATCAGTATTTCGAACGAGTTCATCTCATAATTCTCGAATGTTAGTCGCACTTTTTCCGTCGTGTCCTTGTCCGTGAGCTCCCCGTACATGAAGCTGGAAAACACAAAGGGGAAATAACAATTTGAATATTTAATAGACTTCGACAAGCATCCTCGTTCTGGCACAAAAGAGTGCTGAGGAAAGCTCAATGTGTGAATATCTTAACGTGGTATAGTTGCCAAGCAATCTTTTTCTTACAATGTGGTATTTTGTTGCTTTGATGCACCTTTTTATATCACCTTATTGCACTTTTCCTCTTAAATCTAATTGTTTGTTTCCTGAAAAAGAAGCTCTTTTATCAAGATTCACCGCTGAACTGTGTAGATCGGTTACTGATTGCTACTTAGAGACCTTGGAGAGGTGCTCTGACGAATTAGGCCGCATTAAAAACATAGTACAAGTAGATTTAAACTCACTGAAATGCATCCTGAAACCATTAAAAGATAAATGCAGCCTGGTGTCTAATTGGCCAAACGCAAAGTTGCTCTCAAAAACAAATTAAACCTGAAGATGGGTCAAGCAAGCGTGAGCACATTTAACCACGCTGCAGAGACATTCATCTCACTTTGCTTGTTACCGCCACCCTCAGCGGCAGCCTGCTCCAGCATGATCTAAATATAACTCACAGTTTGTTATGAAATACAAAAGGGAAGGCTAAATTTAATGAGACTACGTTCTGACGCTGCAGAGACTTTTTTCAGACCAGCGCTTGATGTAATATCACCGACGACTGTCCTCTCTCTCTTTCCCCGAGCCAGGAGGAAAATGACTCTTCAAAGAAAATCATTCCTCAAGTGACTTTTCTCGTCATGCGTGAAAAAAAAATTCCCACAGGTTTGTCACTGTATGTTTACCGCATCCAATATGGAACAAGAAACATATACATAATTGAAGAGACCGAGGACACAGTAAGAGCAGTTGAGATGGAAAAAACATCTTTGATCCGCACAGCTGCGGCGAAAGAGGCTCAGATATTAAGACACTAACAGTCAGGGGGAATGAGTATACGTTTTATGTTTTTGAGGCCATAAAACATTCAGAGTGTGATTGTTTGATGTTTTTGAAGATGACTCAATCAGGCTCTGGAAGATGTTATGTGACAGAAAATAAAAAGCTGGAAGATCAAATGATTAAATGTATAGAGGGATATTCAAAGAATAATGAAAGTGGGTGGTGGTGCTTTTTTAATCTATCAATAAAGAACCAAGTGTTGGATGACTGTTTATCAAAGTACAGGTTCTAAAATATAAAGGCTAGGTAGGTTTTATAGCGATAAATGTTATGTATAGCATCAAATAAACCTGCAAAGTGAGCAAACATTATCACAGAAGCAAAAGTCAATAATGATGTGAGATTCCTCTGCATGATTGAAAAAACAAGGAGTACTCATACCTGTACGTGTAATTTGTAAGAAATGGGCAGACATTCAAAATCAAACTCTTTGCTGTAGCTGTAGCAACAGTTAGCTGTGGATCTACATCATCTATTAGCTGACGGAATTTCGTCCACACCACGCTTATCTCGACAGGGCTCAGCCGCTTCCCACTAGAAGTCTGGACACCAGACTGGGACTGAGCATAGCCTGTGAGACCACGGGGAGTTTGAAGACACGGGGTACAGTATGGAGGTGATTTACAGTGGCTCTGGTGTAAACTAAGTTTATGTCATTCTACCGTTGTCTTACTACAGTTATAAAAATTGAAACTGAAATTTCTTGTAGATTTTCTGCATTTACAGGTTTTCAAACACACTCGAACAATTATAGGTCCATTTTCCTTTTCCCTGTTATTAAGAATAAGACTCCATCAAGCACCCTAAAAATAAACCTGAAACAAACCATCTCACACTCCGTTCAATATTTGTATTGGCACGTGTTCTGAAGCTTATGTCTAGGGACCCAAGGGTCTAAATCAGTAATAGCCGCAGTGCTGGCTGTGACAAACACAATCTCCCACAACAGACGAAATCGCCCACGGTTTTCAAATCTGGCAGCACCAACTGTTTCCATGTGATCCCATTAATGTGCTGGTTACTGGCTCGCTTCTTTTACTGGCACAGTAAACACAGAGTCCAGCAACTGTTCACTCGAACAGGAATGATGCTGGTTTTAGGAGTTCCGTTTATTCCTTGAGGGGAAAGGTTTTGGAGGGAGCACCCCACCCACTCTGTCCCTGTTTGTAGTCAGTTTCAGTTGTAACAACCTGATTACATCACAGGTTTGTGTCTGAGTTCTCACTTTTTATCTTTGCAAGAGAGTATTTTTTTCTGACCTGCCTTAAATTACGGGAATATCATACCGTGAGTGGCATTCTCATTCACTGATTTTAACTTCCTCTGCTAAGATGCTCTGCTGAAGGGAGGCAGTCGATCCAATATCACCTCACAGTTGGGTCTAATATAAAGAAAGACCCATGAGAACTACAAAACTGCACTCCTCATTCAGTCACCATTGACCCTGTGGAGGAACTGTATCTGTATCCACACTCTCATAAAGTGAAAATCGAAAGTTTAGTGGGTCCTTAAAGCTCAAGCTTTCTAGCAGAATGGCTTTGGGCTAGACTGAATTGCCATACAATTTGGTACAGACAGTCAAGCTCCCCAGAAGATGAATCCTCAACACTTTGTCAATAGCCTGAATTGACTTTTCCTGCAATGTCAAGCTGAGGTTGACATTTGTGAAATGTCTCGACAGCAACTGGAATGCCATTAAACTTCATATGCACATTCATGTCCCAACTGTCAGTGTTTCCCACACATAGACTTTATTTTGCCAGGCCACCCAGATATATTAACGACCACCTGAGCCTGTAAGGAGAAACATTCCAGCAATTTTGTACTTGTATTTCTTTTTCTATCTAAGTGAATAACACCATCCGTCATAAATTATCTATCAGATGATCTGCCCACGCTCTATACCTCCCTTCTGCTGACATTTGCACATGCTCTACAGAGAAACAGAGAGAGAGATATTCTCTGTTATTAACCCGCCTGTTAACGCACTGATGTCGTGCATAATGTAGGCCTTGTTATACTGTTGTTTCTTACAAGCTTGAAATTGCACCTCGTTGTTTGACATGTCATGTGATACAACCTTGGTTTCGAAAACCACTCAGTGCAACACCACTGTGTCTGAAAGAGAGACTTAAGTAATATATTAAAAAAGTAACCACCGTTACTTTGTCGGTGGCTTCTTTGTCTCCATCCGGTGCTTGCCAGCTGCCTTATCAATATCACTATTTTTCCAACACCACATTTGTGATGACAGAAAAAAAAACAGAAGCAAACTTGTTTCCTGGCAATAGGAAAGGAGCCAATTACATATATTGTTTAGCAGGTTTAGCCTCACAGAGCTGCTGACATAGCTCGGATCGTTTACTCTTTCTCTTAAAGTCCCCTTAGATTTTAAAGTTTTTCATCTAGTTCCTGCAGTTGAATGTTTGAGCTTCACTGTGTAGAATCACGTACATGCACAGTTTGACACTCCAAGTTTCATGACCTGCTGAGAGAGTACAATTTGTCTATGATGACTGAAAAGGTAGATCCTCGTCACAAGTGAGATGTGGAAACTTTTTGAAGAATATTATGTGATAATTGGACTTTTTTCCAGCAGAAACTAAATCAGAAACACATAAGGGACTTTTTTTTAATGTAAGCTTTAATACATGTGTGAAGGGGATCTTTAACCACAACGGACTGATTCAATAGCCATATTATTGCAGCTGTTGGCCCGAACCAGAAGCAAGTCTCAGTATTTGGTTTAAAAATGATCGTTAAATGTTTTTGCAGCATTAAATCCTCCCCTGATCCCGATGATTATTAAGAAATTATGCAAAAGTATTGGAAAAAACATGACCACATGAGCAATGATGGTATAATAGTGACGATCTGAAGTATAGTCCACTGTTTCCTTTTCAGTAAAAAGAAGACATAATGCTTTATAGACAGAATAAATATGAGCACAAACAGCAGCAAAGAGAACAACTACAGTGAATCACTACCTCAAATAAATCTCAAAATAAGCTTTCTCTGCCTGGTGGAAGGAGGTGTAAATAGAAATACACACAAATAGACACATGGGGTTGAAAATGGCTTCTACAGTGGCACAACTACAAAATTAAATTCAGAAATGAGAGCTCTTTTCTTCCTGGAGGCACTTAAGGCATTACAAAACAAACCTTGTAAAGAAAGTCACCCTCCTCTCTAACTGTACTGCAACAGCATGATTATCTTCGCTTTGCCAGCCAAGCTCATCCAGATTAACAAGATAGCTGTAGCTGTAACAAGTTCTTCTAATGTTACTGGCTAATCATGCTGATCTAATACAGCAAAATAGCTGTCAAATTATAGAGAGTTTTTTTTTTTTTTTGCCTACCTGCAGGTGCTGCTCTTCTGCATCACCTCTGCTCTGTGGTACCCCGACAACTTGCAGAAGCCATCGTTGCTGTAGACGATGGGCCAGTCCACGATCTGAGCGTTTCCCAGGACAAAGTTGGTATCTGTTTGAGATGGAAAGGGAAAGAAGGCGGCAAATAACTCGAGGGACTGCAGTGCACGACAACATACAAATGCTTAAAGTACAGTTTGGGTTGGGAAAGGGGCTGAGGCATATGACGTTTTAAATGAAAGTCAAGGATTGTTGGACTCAGAAAGGAAGTAACAGTAAGACACAGAAAGGGGCAAAAATATATATTTTTCGATGTAGATTGAATTGATTTTATATTTGTGTTTGTGGATAAGAACTGTGCGAACACTAATGCAGATAACAGGAAGCAAGACCACATTTAAGTGTGCCTTGGCAGTCATATCGGGTCTCTTGTTTTTAATTTCAGGTAACAATTAGAAACAATTAGTGCCAATATTTTGGGGTTATCCCTTCACCATTGCAATTTAACACTAAAAATAAGATTTAACATTCACGTACAGCCTCTTTGTTCACTTGAAAATGTTTTTTTCTTCAAAAATGTGTTTGTCTTGTAAAGTTTCCCCATATCGTTAAAAAGATTGGGTGATCCTGCCTTTAAGAGCTACTTTGAAGACACTTAAAAGATTTTCATTAGGGTCCATGATGGTCTACGGCCCATTACACACTCCACTCAGGGCGAGCACAGGGAAAATGTGAACCAAACACAAAATCGTTGCCTGTGTAGAAAACATCCAAACATCTTCCCCCTCAACTTTTTTTTTTCATTTTTAATTTGTAATTGCTCATTAGCAGTCATTTGCATTGTGTTTTTGTGTGCTGGGTAACGGGCGTTTCAGAGGGGAAAACAGTGAGTGCTTGTGTTTAGAAATGGTGATTATCATGATAAAGTGCTCTTTATTGCCAGATGCGGTCTACGAATACAAATAACTGCCGTCGTCGATTTTTTTAAATGTCACAGAATACGCAGTACATTAATTCTCATATGGCTTATTTTGCATATTCAAATGTTGGCACGGCCTCCAAGCAAAAGACTTATTCATGATCAAAATGTAAATAAACCTACATAATAATAGAGTCGATGTATATTTTAATGGCCTATTTTGTGTCCATCATATTTTAAAACCTCAGCAGTGTAATAATGTAATGTATAATAATAACATTTACATACTGTTACTCAGTGTCATAAAGTCATGTCATAATACATTAAATAAAGGGAGGTTGTCTTTTTTTTTCTTTATTTTTCATTTTAACAGGCAGCTTTTGAATAAAACATTGTGTTATAATAATAATGGACTGGACAAAGTAATGGCTACATCAGTTTATATTGAGGTTAAACCAATTAAAGACCATCAATTTTGCCTTTTATTTGAAAAAAAAAAAAATACAATAATAGTATTTTGATAGAATACTTTGTGAAAGACGTCAAGACAAACTAGATGTGATTACTTATTTCGCACATCCGCTTTTGCTATTTGTCAAAAGGAGCGTATGTACTGGGTTTAGGTGGGAGCAAGAGAAATAATAACTGGGGATACAACCATTAAAAAAAATACAAATCTGTGTGACAGATCTCAAAGCTAACCCCCCGCTACGCACACAGACAGAACAATGTGATGACACAGGGGTGAAAGAGGAGAAGAATTAAAAACACCTGGCACAAAACAGGAACAGAAATTCTATTTTTAGACCACAAATGAGCACACACAAACCACACAAAAAAATAATAATTCTTTGATCACATCGAAACAAAACACACTGAAATGGCAACAGAAGAGAGAGTACGACGAATGAGACGTTCCATGCCAACGTGTTATTTTACAATGATCAGATGAATGCTTATCTTGCGAGTAAAGAAGCTCAATGACTGATTGATTGATTAGCCCTGGATTCATCGATTCACTGCTGTACTGCAGCAATTTTTTTTTTCTCATATAAATCTCAACATGTTTAATTAGTCGCTTTGTAAATTAACAGCATTTGGTATAGAACATTTAGTGGTACGTTACAAAGAGAAAGATACTGTAAGGAAGAACATAAGCAGCACACCAAACTAAACTTTATAGTACCTGTCTGTCTATGTGACAGTGTCCAAACTGAAATGTTTGAAAAGAAAAAGAAGGTTAACAGATTACAGTGAAGAACACCTGTTGAATGTCAGACCAAAAAAAAAAAAGATGGGAAGTGTCAAGCAAAAGAGAGACACGGTTACAACAGCAACACCTCAGCGTGTTGCTCTGACATGAACGGATGCTACTTGCTAAAGCGTGACAGTTTCTTTACAGGCAACTACTGTCTCATTCATCAAGACCTCAGACGGAGGGTTAAGATTTAGTTAACTGAAACAGCTAATCTAATCGAGAAAAAGTATTCCCTTCCAGTATTATAGAAACAGGTGTACTTTTACTGTACTGTTAATTGATCTTTTGCCACTAGGGGGGCAGATACACTCAGAAACAAGCAGACAGCCACGCAGCCACATTGCCTTATCTGTTGCAGCTAACACGTTAGCATACAGATCGCTTACTTACAGCCTCTACCGGCTTCTGAAAGAAATGCTTGTCTCTCTACCTGCTTATATACAGTAGATAGCTTTCCACTCTTTACATTAGTCACTAGATTTGTCCGTCTGCTATTCTTGCTGAGCTCCACCCTTCTCTGCCTCTGATTGGTTGACTTTGTAAGTTGAATTGTCAGGTTTAGGCATGAGCAGTGAGATTGGTTAGGGTTAGGTTCAGAGGGCGGGTTAAAGCAGGAAAAGCAGTACATGGGATCCATGATAACATGCGTTGGGCTGGTAGCGACAGTGTACGGTAGGTTTATCAGTTTCCGGAAATTTGGCTGATGTCAGCAGTAAAATTGAACAACACATTACATTTGCTCTAAAACTAAAAGCAAATAATCTTCGGAGATCTGCAAAGCCGACAGTACAACCTGTAATCAAGTGTAGTTCATTTTTCATTACACAAACATCATCGCAAGAACAGTAAGCACAGGTGTTTTTAATAAGATCAATCAAGGGGTCCCTTATACTTCTCCATACAGTTCTGTAGACCTATATAAACGTATAGATTCATTTATTTTCAAGGGCCTTTATCAACCAGTTCATGTAGATATGTAAAAGCACACAATCAAACATCCTATATAACATGGAAAAATAAGAAATGTTACTTAAAACATACCTACCCACTGAAAGTGAGTGCAATCATGCCTTCTTATTAATTATTTCTTTGACTGGTTTAGTTTTAGAACTGCATCTTTATTTTGCATGGACTGGTTTCGGGCTACTGGACTTTAAAGTATATGACTTATAATTTTATATGACAATGTCAGCAGCTCTCCTTGCCTCACAGAGCTTTGAGGTGAGTTTTCTGCTCACTGTTCAGCTGTCGACACGGAACTTTACTGTTTCAGTTCCCCATTACTGATCTCATAGTTTTGTTTTCAGCTACAGCTGGCAGCTGTTTTCAGTGAAATGGAAAGCCCACTGTACACTTCCTGCTCAGCACCAAAAGGCTGACAAACGGCAAACATAGTGAAGCATTTCGCATCACAAAAGAACATTTATATCTGAATTGGTGGAGACCAAAAACAGAGCAAAAAGAGCGTGAGTATGAACTTGAATCCACCTGTAGGCCAGAAACACGACTCCAATTGAATGACTTGGTGAATGTTTGCTAAAAGGTTCGCCATAACAACTTGAGAGGTGATAATATGTCAATTTTGTGCATTTGCAGCTGGTTTCCAGAGCCCAAAAAATGAGTTCTTATAGGTTTAAAATACTTAATGCTAGAAGTGGCATCAACAGAAAGATTAACTTACTGTATCTTCAGCTGCCAACATTTTCTTCACTGCTCCTCATTTTTAAACACTTCAACATACAAATAAACTTTACAGTATACAATAGGACTCAAAACATGTGACTGAGGATTTCAGGGGGTCCTAAGTGTCAAATAAGCGGTCCAAGATGCACATATCACTCACACAGGCTGCATTTCAAAAGCTTTCTTGTTCCAGGCCCCTAATATTGTACATGTTTGCTTACTGGCATTATTTACTGACACTACTGATAAAAATAAATGACTTAAGTCACAAAAAGGAATAACCTCCTTGTGTGTGAACGCCCACCCACCTCTGTGTCTCTCACAAGTCACTCCACAGTTTCTCAGTGGCGTCCCACAGATTATTGTCTTGGCTCTTTTGTTTCTAGCTTCAGAGAGATTTACTGCTCGCTAATCCATGGGCCGCCCAAGGTCGTAAGAAAAACATATGCATGTGCGTTCGTTCTTAAAGGGCGGATTTTCCTTCTTTTTAAAGATATCACACACCTTAGGGAGCCAGATCCTTGTGCAGTTCATCTAAAGAAAGCCCCACTCTGGAGAGACGCATTCACTCTTTTCTGAACAAGTTGTTCCTTCCTGTCATAACACGTTTTAATGTAGACATGTGCAACAGGGGCAGACTGACTGTGAGGCCCAACGAGTGCATACACAGACACACACATTGGTTCGGCGCACAGCTGGGAGAACTGACCGCGAGTGATTGGGAAGAAAAAAAAACAAAAAACGCAATCCAAACTCAAACCACACCTCATTTTAAAAAGAAGCAATTATAGCTCAAACCAATTAGCTGGCTTGATTTCCGTTTTGTCCCCGAGTGTGCCTCGTGACAGACACACACACAGAGATGCTGGTTGTGTTTCACAGTTAGCTGTCTAGCGTCATAACTCTCCAGCCTGTCCTGTCACTTCATATTGATTCTAATAATTCAGAGGCCAAGGCCAAACCATTACTGACAACCATGTCCAAAAATACTGTAAGACCTCCATCAGAGTTTGGTAAGATCCAGCTCCCAACTGTGACCAACTGTCGCCACACAACTAGTTATAGACTACTACTAATACGCTATATTAAGATTAAGAATGTATTCACATTTTAGAGAAGGACCTCATCATTAACAAGATAATGAATATGTTTTGATTACTGGTTTGGACTGAGAGGTCGGTCAATGTGTGTCAAGAGTTTTAAACAAGGTTAAAAGACAGTCATGACACTTTTTAATCAGGGATCCATTATAAATAATCAGCTCGATATTGGGGAAATTATCGCCAGTATATAGAACCTAAAATGCAAAGTGAAAATTAACCAAAAAAATGAAAATTCAGCCATTTCCTCCTCACTTCCATGCTGATGGAAAGTCGGGTGAAGTTTCCCTGTTCACAAAACATTTCTAGAGCCTCACAGCAAAAACTGTGTTTTTAAGCATTCTCCTAAATAAAACTAACTGACTAGATGTAAGGAAACAATGGAAGAAAAAGATACAATGCCTCCATACAGCTCATCCGGTGTAATCCAAGTCCCCATAAGAAATGTGATTCTAATTTGATTTGAAGGGACATTATTTAAACGTTTTAAATCACAACAGCTTCACTGTAGCTGATAAGCTAAAAGCTTTGGCATCTGAAATGGGTGCAAAAGCTCGACCGCGCCTCAACAGTGTAGATAATATCTTTTCAAATCCATTGGAACAAGCATTATGAGGCCAATTTATCATTTTTTTTGGTTGTTTTATACATTTTACAATAAGTCCCCGTCTACTGCAGTTGTTCAGGAGAATGCTGCGGCGCTGTTTCACTGTGAAGCATCAGAAATGTTTCGTGGACGACAAAACTTCACCTGACTTTCCATCAGCATGAGGGTGACCACATAATGACTGAATTTTCATTTCTGGGTGAACATATTCTTTAAACAGCTGCAGCTGGGTAGAGCCGTGCAGCGTTTCAGAGAGAGTTTGAACACAACAAATCTGCTTAAAACTGTGGAATAATAAATCATCCGTCTTTGCTCACCTTGTTGCCCTCAGGGGTGCAAAAAATACAGGTTAGGAACTTGTTTTTAAAATATATTATATATATATATATCATTAGATTTAAAAAATGTGAATTCATCCATTATCTTATTGGTTTTGGTCATAAGGAGAAAGTAATTAAAGGTTATGAAAAATCAATATAGCGTATTCCTAATTTTTACCAACTCTGCTGGTTGATGGTTATTTGGTTGGTAATGCCAGATGTTTTTTCTGAGGGTTTAATGTTGTTTAAGCAGTGTTGCTATCCATAAAATTAAAGATGCAAAGAGAAGAAATGAAGGCAGTAATCTTAATGAGGTTATTCAGACGTATTCAGGTTATAAACTAAGACAACAGCAACAAAAGCCCTGTAGCAGAAGGTGGGATGATGGAAAGAGATCATGTTAATCACTGACACATATTTTACTCAGAATATTCACAATTTACTGGTATGATGACAGTAGAAACCACAATAATCCAGAGGAGAAGTTCATGGCTCATGTCATTTTTCAATTAAGGTTTCCAGTGACCTTATGCAATCAGTAGTAAATGTAACCTGCTGTCTCTCCACACACTCCTGCAGGGAACAGCAGCTTCAGTCGTTCTGAAAAATCATTACACCATCAAATACAAATGTGCACTCTTTGCCATGTGTCTGCATTAAACAAAACCAACTTTTTTAATGCACATAAACATCCAGAGCTTCATCACTAATTAGCCTCCTGTTTTGTTTTTTTTGCTTTTTTTTAAATTCAGTCGACTGGCTTTTCATATATATATATATTGTCGCCTACCTGCCTTCTGAGACAGGCTGCATTTTTAGTTTGAATGTTGTGAATCTTTCACCTGAACGCACCACATCAATCCTCATCCTTACCGTTCGACCGCCTGACAATATTCTCCAGAAAAGTGTTCTGAGGGGCCACAAGTCCCCTCCGGCCCCCCGCCATCCTGCCGCTTCACTCAGGCGTCTGCAGGTGAATCTTCACTCCTCCATCCGCCGCTCGTCTTCATGCTCTCTCCGGCTCTGCGTGCGCGTCTTGGAGAGGCTGTTCTTGTTTGTCTGGTCTGCTCATTAGCAGCCTCCCCCTCAGCCCGGTGCGGTGCGGTGCGGTGCGTTGGCGCCTCTTTGGTGAGACACGCACCTCATCATCCAGGAGGCGAGAGAGAGAGAGAGGGAAAAAAAACAAAAAAAAAAACAACGCATGGGCGCAGCGCGCAGGAGGGGCTGAGGCTCTGCTCCTCCACACGCAGCACACACAGGACCTGCAGCGCCACATGCTGGGCAAAACCATGCATGCAAAGCTGGAGCGATTGAATGTTCTGCTACTTCAGCTCCAATTCAGAAAAGAATTTTGTTGTTTAATCGACTGCCATTATTATACAGTAAAAACAAACATTAAAAAAATAAGCTGCCTATAACATTGAAGCATTTGAATCACATGAAAGGGCCCATTATTATTTTCAGTTTCTCACATTTATTTTAGGTGACCGCTAGAAATTCTTTTTCCTAATACTATCCATTGCTGCAGCACCTCTATTCGTTTTAGTGCCTGTCTCTTTAAGGCCGCCATCAGCTCTGATTGGTCAGCTCTCACAGGTCAGAGAAGGAAGCGCCCCCCCAAGCCCTCAGGAAGAGGGACAGGTTTTAAAACCTGTGTTTTTGTAGTGGCTTAAGTGTCATCAATCATAGCGCCACCTGAAGCACGGCATTGCAAAAAAAAAACTTTTTTCCCATAAACTAACATTGTGAAAGACGCGTCTGTAAAAGGGTGGGAAAATTTATTTGAGCATCACAACCCCGGCAAAATGACTTTTTTTATTGTCATAGCTGGAGCCATTAGGTACAATAAGATTTGGAAAGTCTAAAAGACCAGCACAGTTCAATAATGTTATCCTCATTCAAGGTAGTTGCATGCTAAACCAGGAGTGAGCCTCTAGTTTGCAGGCTCTATGGGCCGCACCACATCAAACATCTGTGTATTTTCATACCCGGGAAGTCAAACTTTTCAAAACACCACTATGGAGCTTACTTGGGAATGAACAGGGCACGCCTACAAGGCTGTGTCCACATGTTATTTAACATCCTTGATCAGCTCTGCCTCTGTTTGTGTAACCACAGGTGTGTTGGGGGGGGGGGCTGCGGTACTAGTCGTGACATCACAAACGTACCGAAAGTTGTGACGGCCCAGGAGTGAGTGGTTTTGATACCTTGTACTTATATAGCACCTATAGACATGTTGAATCTCACTTTCTACAATAAGGGACCTTTACATTCTATTAGCTACATATGTTGGTCACATTTAATGCAGTTTTTCTAAAAAGTGTGACACTTTAAATTGAACTAATGTAATATAATTAGAAAGTCGTTTACATGCAGGCTACTTAAAATTCTTTTTTTGTGTGTGTGGGGACTTTATCATGTTAAATTACTCAACCTCTCACATATTTAGTTTGGTTTAAGTTTTAGTTTTGGAGAATAGAACAAAAATAATAATAATAACAATCTTAATTTGTGTGGTGAAGCTTAGTTTTCCTTCCTCTTTTGCCCCATTAATCATCCCACAACCCCTCAGATGTATACTGTGACCCATTTAACAGTAAAATGCTGCCAGTGTTGTACCAAATAAAAGTCATATTTGAGTAAGAGTAAAGATATTGTGTTAAAATATCACTTCACAGTCAAAGTCACCCATATAAACAGTACTTGAGTAGCCACATTTATCAATGAATGTAGTGGAGTGTGCTGACGAAGTTTAAACAAGAATCCAGGCTTGTAATATTTAGCTGATTAAAACAGAGAGCCGTGTCCAAACTGTTTATTTCAGTGTGAAAACATTTGGGAAAGCTTCCTGCAGTCGACCCTTGAGGGCTGTGGTTAGTTAGTGTTTCATGGATTAATCGCTTAGAGTCAGGCTCCTGAAATGGTGTGTCCCAAAGGAGCAGCAGTACCGAGGCATGTGGATCTTTTTTTTTTTTCCCCATTATAACAGCTGCAGTAGAATCGGCCCTTTCCCCGAACCAGCTCATTAATCCTGTTCAATTATTTTCAAACCCTGCAGTGCTCCTACAAAGACGGACCTCAAATAACCTTCTGGTGGCACTATTTCCATTCAAATAAAACAAATGGACAGCACAAAGGTCAGGTGGAAAGGTTTTTCTCACACAAGTGGTCTGTTTTTTTTTCCATTCTCTCAGTTTGTCCACCTGTTCTCACAGGTGTGAAGTCAGACCAGCTACTATGGAAACCAGCAGGGCTCTGTGTGCTGCGGAGAACCCCGGAATATTGCACTTTTTTTTGTTTGACCAATTAAAAATAGCTGAGCCACGCTTGTGTTTGTAAGTGTATAGTAAGTGGACAAACTGGTTCGTGCTTGGCATCACGCGCATTTTTTAAAATAGTTTTGGTTTAGCATTCACAGGCCGATATAGACTTTTGAAGATCGGTTTAAGTTCCGCCTGAGAGTGGGTTTCAGAGACCCTCAGGGATCCTTGAGATGGTCAGAACGTAAAACTATTTTGGTTGTGGGTTTCAACACATCATGTTACAAATGCTTAATATTTCATTGTCGGCTTTCTGTTTGTACCGTCTGATTCATGAGCATTTACACTCAGCAGGGGGATTCTATTGGTCCAGGAGTGATGACTTTCGCCTGACTTTTCCTTAACATGATCATGTTGACCTTCTGTTCTTATATCATTATACTGATTTTTGAGGGGTTTTTTGTAGGACGGGTTGGCCACCATCCCAAAGCGTCAGTTCATGACACACTGGGAATGAGACTCAAAAAACAGCTTTTCTTACAAAGAGCACCTTTAAAGAATTCCTGAATCCATCCCTTTATCAGGATCTGCACCAAAAGGTAATGGGGTTTATTCTGCCTGGAGACCCATTCTCCATCCAAGTTTCAGTGAAATACATTTAGCAGTTTTTGTGTGATCTTCCCAACAAACAAACCAACCTGCAAAAACAACACCTATAGTGTTTACACAAATAATGAATGTCTACTGCTAATAATGCTAAATATAGAGGGTTTAAAGTCAAGTGTTACCATGGAAGGACAAAACAGCCCCGTGTACATGATGCCATTAAAGGTCTGCGGCCTTCTGAGTCAGTGTTTTTAATGACTGCCTTCGATCCATCCTTTAAAGGCAATGAAAGTCATGCGCAGGTGACTGTGTTAAGGAGCACCTGCTGGCCCTTACTCTAGTAATGTATTTGTGCAGGAGTGATAAAGGGTATGTGATGGCAATAACTTATCAGACAATTCTGTGATAAAGTCTCTTTCATGTGAGGGTCGAACTCCCACACAATGTCCAACGCTGAGTCACCAGATACTCACAGAGCAACAGGCATTACAATGTCAGTGCAGCCTGTTTTTTTCAAGCAGAAAATATTAGATTTAATAGAATCACAAGGCTCCCCACAAAAAAAATTATTAAACCTTGTGAGAATCCTTTCATGAAGTGAGAAGAATTCGATGAACTTGAAATGTATTCCTTCCTGGTTTTTCTAACCTCAAAGGTTTAAAGGGATTAAACACTTTCGTTCCTGCTACAGCCGGACTCACTGAGTAACAGCCCTCTAAAACATGAAATGTAAACCTGTAGAGGGCATCCAGCTGTATTACAGTGAAATGAACCCTTTGTAAAATTACATAATTTCCCCCAAAACTCCCCAGACAGTTTATATAAGTCCTCCAACATTTCCCTCACAGACTACGCTTGAGCAGTTCATATAATTATAGAGAATTTATAACCAGTGGGAAGCCTGTTTTTCTCGACTTGAAAGTGTATTTTGTTAATGAGCACTAAAATAAGGACCCACAGATGAGAGAATGTTAAGCTGTTTTTTTATCCAAAGCAGCACCACTGAATGTGGAGCAATTACAGTCGTGTTGCGCTGTGGTTCAGTCGGTGACACAGAACCACAAACAGTTAACAGATTTGTAAAAAAGGACAATTGCTGACTTCATTGTCCACTTTTCACGGCAGATTTTCAGTCCTGCTTCACATGAGTTCACCAAACGATACAGCTTTTTTTTTTGCACACATTTTATATTTTTGCATCATAAGGAGTCTTTGCGCGTCGTCCCTCTGCTCACATTAACTGGACCACGTCTTGGTGATATTGAGGTGACTCAGGTGATCTGTGATGCGTTTGTGTTCAGGGAACTTGACAAATTTTGTCTCCTTGATCTTGCGCCAGTTCTCGGCTCGCCGTTCTGCCGCGTGGCCGTACTCCTGCTCAGCGGTCATGTACGGCCGGCTGATCCAGTATTCGTTCTCAGCCTCACGCTCCAGGTGAGTCAGAGTGTTGCGTTTCATCTGCCAGGTAACTTGTCGTGGACGTCGATGCTTTCCGATCCACTGCTTACCTGGGATGCCTTTCCGCAGAAGGGACAGGGTGAGGAACATGGTGGCCCGTTATTTCTGAAAGGGAAAAACAGTTAAAAAGACCTATGAGCAAAAATTACAGAAACAGATCCTCAACACAGCCATTGTGTACTTGTTATATCGTCATAACATCACACAAAAACAGTACAGAATATTTTACAGCAGACGTTTTAATTGGAAGAAGAAATGGTGTTATCCCAATAAGAGTGCCAATTTGACACAGTGGCATAACTATGCACATGTAAAGTGGTGGGAAAAAAAGGCTTTATTAATGAATTTCACCGGGACGACTGTGGGACACGCGCAAAAGTGATGCTGCGTCATGTATTTCTCATCTGACATTTTTGGCTCTTGTTTGATCGGCACCCTGTCCTGAAGATGGATATCTGTCGTCGTCTATGTTAAGTTCTATGAGTTTGTGTTAAAAACAAACTCTCCACAGTAAACCAGGTCACCTTAGAAGGGATTATCTTTACGTTAAGACCTTGGGCATGTGGAGAGAGAACACGGCGAGAAAATAATCAGGTTATATTGTTTACATTGGACAACTTTATTTTGTTTATGAAAAGGTTTTAAACTACTTCTCTGCAACTGTCTGAAAATTATTTGGTTTGGGCCTGCGTATTCTGATTGAGGTGTTCATATGGAGCATATTTATTCTGTTAAGGCTTTTCAGCGGATTCCAATTGGAATATTAGGCTCCATGTAAATGCAGCTTTTGTGAAAGAAGTAGCTGTAAAATGGTGGATACATTTATTTGAGCACCGTAATCCCTGTGAAATGGCAATCAGAATTTAATCCTTTCGGTCAGATAACATTTGCCACACGGCTAAATCACTTGATTCCCATTCAAGTAAGCTGAGGGCAAAAATGGAAATTGGCCAGCTCCTATCAAGGTAATTTTTACACTAATTTTGACTCAGTAACTGATTCAGCTACATGGGATTCAGCCATCCTAAATCGTGTCATCAACAGTTGTGCCTTTCCTACTGTAACACATGAAAAGGTCTTTAAAAAGCCTTTATAAGGCCATGGACACCCCGACAGGTGTGTCATGTTAACTGGCTTATTAGGTTAAATTTGAGCAGAGCTGCTTTGCAAAGTAACCAAAGTCCAAGTAAAGGTGAGATAAGAGGTGCAGTGAGACAGGTAATAATGTGGGCCAGTTTGTTAGCATGAACCAGCACGCCAATAAAATCTTTATTTGACAATTTATAGTCATTGACCTGCAGCCAAGCGGCCCCTCTCCTTCTGATATGCTTGCATCATTCAGGTGTGCAGTGAAATAAATAAGGCTCTAACCACCCTTTTCTGGATGAGAGGTGAAAAGCAAGCGTCACAAATTGAGGTGAAAGTACTTTTAGGCCTTTATCAGATGGCAGCAGTAGATATGACAGGAAATGATGGAGGAAGAGAAGCAACAGACGTCCACGACTCGATCTGCATTGCTCATGGTCAGCATTTTAACGCCGATCCGCGTCAAAGAGCAGCAGAGAAGGATACATTTACAGAAATAGGTGCAAATGTTGATCTGCACCTTTAAAGGGATAAAGGTTTCAGAAACTAAGATGTTGATATATAGTCTGCACAGCACACACAGCTTACAGAAGATATCTAATCAGCACAGTTAAGTGAAAACACCTGTGTGTGAGTGGCTCTTCAGTGTGGGGGGGCGTTAAGAAACCTTCCTGAAAATGATATAAAAGCCAATTAAAGACACAACTAAAGAGAAAAAAAAATATATCATCTTGATTTTTCAATCATCATTCTACAAAACAACTTTACCAAAGCCTTTCACCTCTGAATAAAGTTTTCATATGTCTCTGACATTCACCCTTGTTTCTGGATTACAGCATGTTTACTGTTTACTAAAACCAGAGAGGACTTTGAACCAATAATCTGCAGATCAAACAAGAACAAGCTCCTTCAGCCCTGGGAATTGTCCAGCAAGTCAGATGACATGCAGTAGATTAAATAAAACCTAAGACTAATACAAATATCTACTTTATGAGGATATGAATTCTGTTACCACCTGCTATGAGTAATTAACCAATTGTTGAGCTTTGGCAAACTGGTGAGTCATGAATTATGACGACTTTACAGCAGGGCATGACAATGACATCATGTCAACAACTTTATCTCTCGAGGGTTATGAGGGTTATTGAGTCAGAAGTATTGCCGTGTGTAGTGCAATACTTTATTAACAAGGAGTTGCATGACGACATGCATTTGAAAGGAATCGCGGCTTATTTAGGTTTTGGGTCACTCTCAATGTGACCTGTTAAGCTGCTGAAAGCGGTTGCTATCAGCAAAGTAAGCTTAATAAAATAAAAAAAAAGACCTGTACGCTACTTGCACACCACCAAACAGCAGACAGACTATGTAACGACAAGCTGGTGAACATAGTGAAGCATTTAGAGCTAGACAGCCAAATATTTACTCCAGGAGTTATTGGTGACCAAAACAGAGCTTTAGGGAGCGTGAATATTAAACTTGGACTCACCAGGGAGCTGAAAATATGACTCATAATAAATTTTAATGCTTCTCCATGTCTGCTGGCTGTGTATATGAGCTGCTGTTTACCAACACATTCCGCATATCAGGTCAAATAACCATAATAATGTCAGTGTTGTGTTCTGATTTTTTTCCATAGCCCATTAAGTGACCAAAAACATTGAGTTAGCTCTGATAACACTCAGGCCCACACTTTGACCTCCCATGGCAGGGGAAGCAAGGGTGTAAATGATATTAATAGTAATAATAATGGCACAGGTACACTAGGGTGTCTGCCATGTCACTGAAGGATCAACACCAGGGCCCAGGAGCTGGTGCATAATCAATCACAGCCTTAGGTTTCTCAATTACAATTGAACTTTTCCTACAAATTTGCAGACTTATTTAGCAGAACGAAAATCTTGGCCTTTCCAAAAAATAGCGTCCATTTTCCAGTCAATCTGTTCAGATGAATGACAACAATACATGAGAGGCAAAAACTTGAGCTAACATACCGTTACACCTGTTGTTCACTTTCAAGTTACAGATGCTAGAGGCCTGAAATAATGCACATACACTGGAGTATAATGTTGTAATTCTGTGTATCGCAATTGCATTACAACTTCAACTACAGCCTCCGAAATGACCAATACGGTGATTAAACGGCACTCAAACACATATGAAACCACCTATGTCATAATTGCCAGCATTATCGTCTCCCCGTAGAAAAAATATAATTAATTTTTCGTCCGAAATCACCACATGACCTCGAAACTACTGTGACAGTGGATGTGTTAGCAGAAGGCTAACTTGTGTTTGCTAACACTAGCCGTTGACGTACAATGTGAAGCTAGCTTAGCCGTAGCTAAGGGCCGCTTAGAAAGGGCATCATGTGACATTCAGCACAGGTGCGAATGTGTAAACCACGCTTTTTATCCTTACCTCACTTTCTAACTATGACAAACGTTGCTCCCTCTTCCGACGTCAAGAACGCCTAGAATCAGACAGTAAATCATAAAAGACACCACTATAGAAGTGTGAGAAACCGCGAGAGGGGGTCACTGATAGTATTTCCGGATTAACTACGGATCGGGAGACGGCTCAACAATGTTTGCGTTTGCGTTAAATAGGAGGGCAGATCCTTTAAAATAACTTATTCCACGCGAAATAACGTATTGAATTGGGTGTAATACTCGTCATACTTTGAGCTGGGTTATGGGCTGAAATATGTGCCACTAGAAACTGAATTTGAATCATCAATATTTGAAATTGAATCGCTAAACTTGAATAATTGCATTAGAAAACTGAATTTTAATCACATAATTTGAATTTGTATTGTTAAGTTTGAATCATTGCATTGGAAAACTGAATGTGAATATCATATTTTGAAATTGATTTTAGTAGTTCAACTCTCTATATATTTTTACCTTCGGTTCTGGCAATTAAAATTCAGTTCTCAAAATTCAATTCCAATTTACTGTGACTGACATCTGGGTAGTTGAGGAAGAGCAATCCAGCGCAGATAACTAGGACTCCTCTTCGGCCAATCAGCACCTACGTTTTCACCTACATAATTTACCTTGACGCTGATTGGTTTCTAACCTTCCTGTTTACATCGGGTTGTTGTAGGGTTACTTTTACATAAAATGCCTATGGAAAAGTATAAGGGCCAGGGGTGAGGGGGAGGAAATGAGAGGAGGAAGTTGAATTGTCAAGAAAAAGGTTTAAATACAATTTTACAAATAAAGTCAACATGTTGAGAATAAAGCTGGCATTTCAAGATTAAAGCCGACCCTTTTGAGACTAAATGAAACAGCTCTTGTGACGGCCTCAACAAATTGCCTTGTGCAGATTAATTGGTGATACAGTACTTTAGAATTGGGTTTAGTCACAAAGAAATCATTTCTCTTTTAGCTCATAAACACAGTGTAGTTGTCAGTATTAGGACTTTGAAGGGACCGTCACACTACACACAGAATGCTACACTCCATGGCTGTAGTAATGGCAGAGACTGTAGGCTCGAGCAGCTGGCATATCTGTCAGTCACTACCCTAACTTCGATTTGATGGACCAGAAGATTTGACTTTATTCTTGACATTTCGACTTTATTGTTGAAGTGCATAATGAGTGCACAACCAAGTTAAATAATGTCTTTCTTCAAGAAGTTATATACAATTTGAATCAAAGCATATTCAGTGTTTTGTTTTTTTTTGTTTAAGTTTATGTTTAGATTTTTAAGTTCAGGGTTGGTTCTTCTGGAGGATCTTTCTGCTCCTTTGGGAAATGAGAAAAGTGTTGGCTTGGATTCAACTATTAAATATAATAAACTTTCTTATTTTATAATTGGAATCAAGCTGGGCAACAGCAACAGAATATAATCAGAAGCCCTCGATGCCCAGGTAACCTAGATAAGGTTGCACTGGATTACATAAACACCATTATTGCCCTTCATTTATTCCTGAAGCTCAGCCTCTGCACTCGGACCGCTCCCGGACAGATAAGGTCGCTTGCTTCCCTGGCGCAGTTCCTCATTTTTCGTGCAGACCGGATTGTGTCCAGCTCTGTCTCTTTTTCTGTCTGAGTGCAAAGTCAATATGTTGTTTTCAGCAGCCACTTGGACTTTGCTGGCTGTCTTTTTCACCCTGTTGTTGCTGTGAGTACTTTTTCTGCATCTGTTTCTGAAACAGTTAAAACTGTTTTGAAGCTCACTCACTGTCCTTCATGTACAGCTGCTGTCAAACTGTCTTTGTTTTTTTTGTTTTGTTTGTAATATAGGTACAGTGTTTGGCCATTTAGGTTTTTCAAACAACTGGGAGTGCCTGGACCGAGACCATGGCCTTTTGTTGGCACACTGCTCTACCTCAGAAAGGTAAGGCAAACACGTAAACACAGCTGTGGTAACCTGCTAGGCACTCATGGCTTAACCCAAACACTTTATGTGATTAACGTTTTTTTAAATAATTCCTTGTAGGGAGTGAATGCTTTTGACCGTGACTGCCAAGCCAAGTATGGGGATGTATGGGGGTGAGTTGTTGCTCCATCTACTAAGACCAAATCCTGACTTATGTACAAACTATAGGTGTCATTTGAACTAATTTGAGGACTTTCCTCTAATTGCTTATTATGACATATTGGACAGCTTTTATTGATATTTTCTTCTGTATTTGAGCTCATGTGGATGCTTTATAGAATTTGGTGTAATCAATGTCTGTGACGTCATCTTTTTGTGTAGGTTGTTTGATGGACGATCGAAACTGTTAATGGTGACAGACCCTGAGATTATCAAACAGGTGATGGTGAAGGAGTGCTACTCTGTGTTTACCAACCGCAGGGTAAGAGCATCTCCTTGTTAAAGGTTTAAGGTTCATTAATTTGTCATTGTCTCTTAAACACACAAGTAGACGCACCAATGTGTGTACATATATTGACTGAAAGATACTTCAGCTAGGCTAAGAACTGCAGCACCCTGTTTACACAGAGAGTCAGACATGTATGGTCGAGGATGACACCAGACCACACACACAACTTTAGAGGCAACTGGGGGGAAAAAAATCAACGTTGTTTGGATTCGGCCTGTTCATATATAGATACCGACTTCCATCAAGTTAACCACAACAAGAAAGACTGTTTTTGTATATTTATTTAACTTATTTCACAGAGAGCCAAGCCTCTCTTTTTCACACTCACATTTATTTTTCACTTCCTGGCAGAGAGCAAGATAAGAAGATGAAAAGCTCTCTCATGGCTTCACATGTAAATATTAAGCTACTGTACAAACCAGCAGCTAGCTAACTTACGGTTGCATAGCACAAATGCTAGGAAACAGGAAAACGGTATACCATCCTTTTATTCATCAAACCTTTTCTCCCCTATCTGTCTTTCAGAATACTATCATGATAGGAGAATTGCAAGATGCAGTTATTTCAGTTAAAGATGAAAAGTGGAAAAGAATTCGGAGCACCTTATCACCATGCTTTACCAGTGGAAGACTGAAGCAGGTCAGTATCTGAGCTCGCCGATCACTTCTGTCCTGCAGTCTGCTCGATATAACCTCGTACAGCTATACAAATGCATTTATATATGTCTGAAGTATAATGTGTGTCTAATGTACAGAACATCATTAACATGACACAACTTTTCTGTCTTGAAGGTTTTTCCCATCATTGCTCGCTACGCGGACCGACTCGTTAAAACGCTTGAAAAGACAAATCTGAGTGAACCCATCGATGTCAAACAGTACGTCGTCAATCTGTAATATGCCACCATATCATTACAGAGAGTGCATCATTACACTTGATCCATACAAATTCCTTATGGAAAATCACCTCCGTCCTTCTGTTGTAGATTCGTGGGACCTTACAGTTTGGATGTTGTGACCAGTGCGTCTTTCAGTGTTCAGGCAGACTCCATAAACAATCCGGACGACCCAATTATTGTACACATTAAGAAAATTCTTAACTTCAACTTTCTGTTTGTTTTTCTCCTGTGTATGTATTCCTTTTACCTGTTACATCATTTTATCGAGAAATGCATCAAATGTATTGTTTTCTGCTGAAGCCTATTACCTATAATTACCTGCTTCTTGTGGCTGATACCAATAACTTCACATATAATAATCTAAATATTTATTTATATTAAATTTATATTTATATATTTATTTATTTATATTGTTTGTGTGATCTATATCACGCATCCCTGATTTGATCATATGAGCTCCATGCGATTATTAGTACGGTAACTAGTAACAGCCTTTTGGTCTCCTTTCAGTTATGTTTCCGTTTGGTATCCGTCTGATGGAGCTCCTGAAAGTTGACGTATTTCCCACAGCCAGTATTAACTATTTCTACAACATCATCAAGAGATTCAAAGACCAGCATCATGCAGATGAATCTGTAAGCATTTCATCTGCACAAGTGGGAAAGAAAAGTTTTCACTTAGAGTCGATTTTTTCGCATTAATTTCATGCATTTTGTCTCGATGTTGAATGTGATGTTCTGAATGTTCGATTGTGGCCATCTAGATGCATGGAGACTTCCTGCAGGTGATGCTTCAGAATGAGATACCGGAATCGGAGATAAAGAGTGAACAAGATCAGCCAAGTAAAGGTACGTTTTCACCACAGCAGTAACTGACGACAGAGCATCTTGCAATGGTGTGAGACCACCGTGATGCTCGCAGCATGTTCACATTCGGACCCTTTAGTACTATTATGAGTAGTATTAGTCATTACATTTCTAATACAAGTACTCTGTAGTAGGTACAACTTTATTTTATGAATACTCAATACACATTACTACGTCACTATGAGTATTCAGCAGTCATTACTACTTTATGAGTACTTGTGATTTATTTATTTATTATTATTATTATTATTATTATTATTATCATTATTATTAATGTTATGTTTCAGGTTGTTTTTTTATTTTTATTTTCTCTAAGGTTTGACTGAGCACGAGATTCTTTTTCAGGCTCTTATATTCATCTTTGGTGGCTTTGACACCACCAGTACCACTCTCGCTCTCGCCCTTTACAACCTGGCCATCAACCCTGAGGCGTTGCAGACCTTGCATAAAGAAATCGATGCCAACCTTCCGAAAGATGTACAGTAATTTTGCATTTCATACGGTGCCCTTTGTAACTTTTCAATAACTGACATCCTATAATGTTCTAATCTTTATATGTTTATTTTTTTGCACTACTTCGGCCTCCAGGCTCCCATCACATATGAGGCTCTGGTGGGTCTGGAGTACCTGGACCAGGTTCTTAATGAGTCTCAGCGTGTGTTGCCCACTGCTCCGCGGCTTGAGAGGGTGTGCAAAAAAACCATCCAGATCAACGGCCTCACCATCCCTGAAGGAACTGCGGTTGGGATTCCGGTGCACTTGTTGCACAAGGACCCGCGCTATTGGAGCTCACCTGAGCTTTTCAAACCAGAGAGGTAAGTGTGATAAATATTTTGTATTATCATATCACACTATCTTAACTTACGTTAGGGGAGTGACTGACAGATATAACTTACACACAGTGTTGAGCATTTCAGTCTTTACTTTAATGAATCTCTGAGCGTGAACCTCCACTTCAGCCACAAAAACATTTGACAATCTGGGAATGAGACTCAACGATCAATCTTCTATCTTTATTGATATTCTGTTAAACAATCTCTCAGACAATTTCAAATTGGTCTTGTTAATATTTAACTTTGATAACTGAGAAATGCTTTCGCTTCTCGGTAGCTAAAACAATGTATTCACTCATTCAAACGTAATGTCTCTTGCAATCACTTAATTCAATGCAATCAACATAATATTGGGTATGATGGGTTTTACTCACAAATGTGTTTCCTGAGTGGTGACTTCATGATCTGAAGAGTATCTGTGTTCCTGTCTGTATGTGCAGGTTCAGTAAAGACAGCAGCGAGGAGGTGAACCCGTACGCCTACATGCCATTTGGACTCGGCCCTCGTAACTGCATCGGGATGCGTTACGCTGTCCTCACCATGAAGATGGTCCTTGTTCGTCTCCTGCAGAGTTACACTGTGGAAACATGCAAAGACACCATGGTAAGAGTAACAGCAACACACACACATTCATGTGCATTCAGACTGTCACTTCTCTGCTGGTATGTCTCTGATGTTATGTTCATCTTGTCTTTAGATTCCGCTGGAGTTCAACTGGAAGTTTCAGCCGGTAAAGCCTGTAAAACTCAATTTTGTTCCCAGACTGCAACAGCAGTCCAAGAGAGGCATCTAGGAATCCACCTTGATTCAGAATTCATGTTGAACTAATTATTGTGCAGTTGTTTCAGACATTTAAAGCAAGTGTTTATCCTACTGAAACTGTTGTTAACTCAGTGCACCTTAAACATTTTTCTTGCAATGTCAATGAATCACATGTGTTTTATCCACACCAATGCTTTCCTATAAATGATCTTGAATGTGTAATTTTATTGTGTTCTAATTTGTGAAGTGTAAGAACTTGTTTCTATGTATTGTAGTACATCCTGCTCTTAATCATTGATTTACCTCAAGTGTCTTTTGTTAAAAGAAATGTATTATAGATTTATGACAACAAAAAGGGACAATGCAGAACACCTGGATCATTTCTACAGGACAACTGTAACATGTTTTAAAGGGATCTGTTAGAGAATGCACAATAAATTGATTGAAACACCTACAGTTTGTACTTGATCTCATTTTGCATTGTCTTTCTCCTTTTCATAAAGTTTCTGGTCATCAAGTCTGCAATATTAAAAATGAAAATTTAGCCATTTATTGATAGAAGCAACAGTAGATTGTTGTGTTAATATAGACATAAAAATGGTCTTGAGCAGGAGTTCCCTGGGATAATTTCAGTTTTTAATCCAATAATAAGGATTTTTTTTTTAAACCCAAAATAAAGACTTTTCTCTCATAATTTTGACTTTTCCTCCCATAATTTTATCATTCTCAATATCATTACTTTGTCTTACAATCTGATCTTTTTGACTATTTATTTCATAATAATGAATAGTAAATAATCCAATAATTACTTTTTATCTTATGGCAGCATTGAAATGCTTTTTTTATCAAAGGTAATTTGGCAGAGATTCCCGATCTTGTAATGCATTGTTTTGTTGTGTGAAGATGCTAAATCGTTGGAAGATCCGAAATTCCCTTCATAGACTGACCTGTGCAAAGTGTCACTTCCCCGCTCAGATTATCGATTCGGACCCTGTCGCCCTGCTGGCTGAACGAGACGAGGAAACAAACACCCTTTAGATTCAGAAAACGTTACGTTCAAACATTTTTGTGTACAGATGCGTCAGTGAGCGACAGCCGCCGGTCACTTCCTGCTGTCGCTCCGGTCTCTAAGCTCCTCCCACTGACCAGCAGCTCACGTTTATAAGGTCACTTGTTTCTCCGCCCGTTTCCTCATTTTTCAGGGAGCCTTGACTGTGTTCACTCTCTGTCTCTCTCTCTGAGGACAGTCAAAATGTTTGTCTTTTCATTGTTTTCGGCATCCACCTGGACTCTGCTGGCTCTCTTTCTCGCCCTGGTATTACTGTGAGTAGTTTCTGTGTCTACAACTCATTATCGGTATTTCAGACTCATGTCAAGTCGTTCCTGCTGCTGTAATATAACTAACGAACTGTCTCTCTCTCTCTTTATATATATAATACAGGTATGGCATTTGGCCGTATAGGTTTTTTACAAAACTGGGAATATCTGGACCGACACCTCGGCCTTTCGTTGGAACATTTCTTTACTTCACGAATGTAAGACACACTCACAAACAGCCCTTTGAGACTGATATGTGGAATAGATTGATTTGGTCATTTCAAAATACAGGTGTATGGAAGCCCATTTTTGGCTTATTTTAAAGACAAAATAAGGTGAAAGCCAAGCCTGATGAAATAATGTAAAAGGCTTAAAGGTGAAAATGTAATCAAAAGAGAGACTGAAGAGATGACTGAATGAACAAATAAACAAACTGACAATTTCAGTGTGTGGCGGACCCTGCCACCTTTCTAGCTTCAAACAGTGTTCTGAGACCTTACTTTCCTCTGAGAACAGCTTGTTTAGTCAGTTGTGTTTTTTTGTGTGTTTTTTTTTATTCTTACCTCACTCGTACTGTCAATATCAAGATCTGCATAGTCCCCTTTTGAAATTATGATATAGATATGATAAGATTTATCTAATAACGTAGATTTAACTCGTTAATAATGACTTTTTATCTCATAATTTATACTTTTTATCTTAAAATAATGAGATAATATGAATGATAAGGTATATTTTTCCCATAGTTCCTGCTTTTTATTCATGATAATGACTTTTTTTTAATCAAGGGTAAATGGGCTTCCATATCGTGTGTTTATAAAGTCCTCATCGTGTTTATATCTGATGACAATGAAAGGTGACCTGCCTTGGCTTATCTATTTACTTTATGAGTGTACCTGTTGGAAGCTCTGGTGACCTTAAATTGTAACACTTGTTATTATTGAATTCCTTTTAGGGACTCATTTCTTTTGACCGGGAGTGCCAACTCAAGTACGGAGATGTCTGGGGGTGAGTTTCATCCTTCAAGTCCAACTCCTACAGGTGGCATAAATGATGGAGGAAGTACTCAGGTCCCGAACTTTATTTATTACGGCTCTTCTTAATGCTGCGGAATGCTTAATTCACTTGAATAGGGCTTTCCAACGTTCGGCGGTCTGTTATTCTCGTATAACAGACCGCTGCTAAGCATATCTGACCGTCGTCAAGGAAAGTGGCCTTTTTGCCTCTAATTCACGTATTTCGTATCACTCCGCGCTCTAAAATCTTTGCTCCGCAAGTGTTCCGGTCACGTATCACCCCAGCGTCTTCGGTTGCTAAGCGATATCAGCTGATCTGTAGTCTACTTCATATCGGGAAAAACTACTCCTAGGTCGCTAGTATGGATGAGTTTCACATTAACTTTAATATGTTTGGTAAATACGGGGATTTCGAGTCTTGGCAAAAGGCTGAGTTGTCGTCAAAGGTCAAGAAAAGAAAAAGAGTGGAA
>CAEMYA010002116.1:3958561-3972111 GCA_903131615.1 Diplodus sargus | reverse complement strand
GTTGTTGTTTTTTGTAGGTTTGACTGAGCACGAGATTCTTTCCCAGGCCTTCATTTTCATCTTTGGCGGCTACGATACCACCAGTACCACTCTCACTTTCGCCCTTTACAACCTGGCCATCAACCCAGACGCGCTGCAGACCTTGCATGAAGAAATTGATGCCAAACTTCCGAGAGATGTACAGAGATTTTGAAGTTTGTAAGTACTTTCAGTAGCCTACATTATATGTTTTTCTGATCCATGTCTGTTTATTTTTTTGTTACTTGGCCTCCAGGCTCCCATCACATATGAGGCTCTGGTGGGTCTGGAGTACCTGGACCAGGTTCTTAATGAGTCTCAGCGTGTGTTGCCCACTGCCCCGCGGCTTGAGAGGAAGTGCAAAAAAAATATCCAGATCCACGGCCTCACCATCCCTGAAGGAACCATGATTGGGATTCCTGTGCACTTGTTGCACAAGGACCCGCGCTATTGGAGCTCACCTGAGCTTTTCAAACCAGAGAGGTAAGTGTGATAAATATTTTGTATTATCATATCACACTATCTTCTTCTGGAGTCACACTGTTTAAGCTTTTAATGGACACTTCTCATCCAAGTTCAGATGCTCTTGACCTTGTTTTGCCCCAATTAAGAAAATGATCTGGAATGATTTTGGCCAGGTTCTTAACACAGGTATTTTAGTCACGTGCCAGGGGCCTCCCTGCCACTAGGGGCCCCAACACAGGGGGAAAGTACATCAACTGCCTCAACTAATGTTTAAAATATATTCAAAAAATAATTTGATATACCATCACAGGATAATTTTATTTAGATATACTGTACATGTCTGCACTGGAGATTCAATGGTTATGGCAATTACATTTAAAGCTAATTTTCAAATGATGGTAACTTCATGATCTGAAGAGTATCTGTGTTCCTGTCTGTATGTGCAGGTTCAGTAAAGACAGCGGCGAGGAGGTGAACCCGTACGCCTACATGCCGTTTGGACTCGGCCCTCGTAACTGCATCGGGATGCGTTACGCTCTCCTCACCATGAAGATGGTCCTTGTTCGTCTCCTGCAGAGTTACACTGTGGAAACATGCAAAGACACCATGGTAAGAGTAACAGCATCACACACATATTCATGTGCATTCAGACTGTTGCTGCTGTGATGCCCTATCACTGACTTTATATTGATTTCTTTCTTTAGATTCCGCTGAAGTTAGACTGGAAGTCTCAGCCAGTCAAGCCCATAAAACTCAACTTTGTTCCCAGACAACAACAGTAGTCCAAGAGAGGCATCTACAAATATACCTTGAGTCTGTATCAATCTTATCAAGCACAATATTTTACAGTTGTTATAACACGTGGTATCTTCACTCTGGATAACATTTAAAGTTTGTTTTACGTGATTGTGTTAAAGTTTCTCTTTTTTATGCTGTTTTTATTTAAAGTTTCTTGCATCATGACAGTGTGAAAGAAAAAGACCAGAACATGAAAGATTTTGATGTCAAAACCTTGTTAACAACTGATTATTAATAAGATACTCTAATAGCAGAGCTCTCATATATTTCTTAGCCACTTGTTATGAGCAAGGTATAGTGTCCTTACACTTGCTGATAGTATGAGGCCAGTGTGTAGAGATCTCAGCTTACATCTCTATCTACATCTTACCATGAGAATCTTTGGATGTTTCTATTAATCACTCCATAAATCCAAAAATACTGTCAACAGACATTTAAAAGATAATTTATTATTGCCGTTTTTAGAAATTAAATGTTATACAATAAGACTCTGAGTGATATATGAACAAATCTCTCTGTAAAATCTGTCAGAATATAGATAAGAACACAACTCAAAGGTTTGGTGTATTTAAATTCAACTTAAGTGGGGAAAAAAAAATATGAAAAGGATGCAACATTTTGACTAATATAGATATAAGCTTGAAACGTACCCAGAAATCTTTTTTTGTGTCTTACCAGTTTTCTGGTTATTTTATGTTCATAAATATGCAAAGCAGGCTATCTTATTTAATATGAACTAATTTCTCTTTTAAATTTGATTTAAACTGACAGGGGAAAACAACAGGAGGGTTCATTAATTGATTCTGGGACTAAATGTGAAATCAATCAAGTCCTTTATCAAAACAGTCAGGACACAGTTAGGAATCACGGATTGTATACTTTTCTTTAATAATTCCCCAACACATCACATAGGTGGAGCAAATGGCCAACAGATCTGTCAGTCTGTCGAAAACAAATAATTGTCATTCAGACATTCTGAAATGTCAAAAGTAACATTTGAAATTAAAGTAGAAAAACACTTTATATCACATAAATATGCTGGCTTGTGAGAAATGCCATTGTTGTCACTGTGTGTCCTACTTTAACACTGCTTCTGTGTTGTGGTTAGAAAATGAAATGAAAATGAAAATGAATTAGAAATCATCTTTGTAACAGCAGTTGAAATCTGCTGAATCATCTGCCACTGCACCAAAATAACATGACTGAAGCGTTCTGGAGCTTGAGGACAAAAGGAAAAAAAAACAACCTTGGGAACACTGCTACTTTTGTTAAAGGATAAGGTCACAAATTAAGATTCAGTCATTATGTTCCCCACCCTCGAGCCAATGCAAAGTCGGGTGATGTTACAAAGCAAAACGGCGTCACAGCATTCTCCTGGATCATTCCTACAGGACTTCTTCACAACCATACCATGTTATAAAGGGACCTGTTAGAGAATGCACAATAAATTGATTGAAACACCCAGTTTTTATTTGATCTCATTTTGCATTGCCTTTCTCCTTTTCATAAAGTTTCTTATCACAAGTCTGCAATATTAAAAATGAAAATTGAGCCATTTATTGATAGAAGAAACAGCAGTTTGTTGTGTTAATATAGACATAAAAATGGTCTTGAGCAGGAGTTTCCTGGGATAATTTCAGTTTTTAATCCAATAAAGATTTTTTCATCTCAAAATAAAGACTTTTCTCTCATAATTTTGACTTTTCACCCATAATTAAACTTTTCATTATAACATAATCTTGTCTTCTTTATCTTATACTGACCTTTAATCCCCAAATAATGACTTTTTATCCCCAAATAACGGTTTTGTCTCATAATTTTGACTTTTCATCCCATAATTTTGACTTTAATCCCACAACAATGACTTTTCATCTCATTTCTATGTCTTACAATCTGATCTTTTTGATTATTTATTTCATAATAATGAATAATAAATAATCCAAAAATTAATTTTTATCTTATGACCACACTGAAATGTTTTTTTATCAAGGGTAATTTGGCAGGGATTCCCGAACTTGTAACGCATTGTTTTGTTGTGTGAAGATGCAAAATTGTAGGAAGATCCCAAATTCCCTTCATTGACTGACCTGTGCAAAGTGTCACTTCCCCGCTCAGATTATCAAAACATATTAATAATTAGGGATTTTATATAATTGAGGAGCACTTTTATCATGAAAAAAGAAAATAGGTTACATTCTGTGATATTTTTTAATTCATTATGATATTTTTCTGTGATGGAAACATCTGTTCGGGCCGCACTGAGCCTTCTCGCGGACCAACTTTAGCCCGCGGACCACACTTTGGCTAGCCAACAACAACACGCCGCTGCGATAAGGACCCTGTCGCCCTGCTGGCTGATGGAGACGAGGAAACAAACACCCTTTAGATTCAGGAAATGTTACGTTCAAACTTTATTTGGGTGTACAGATGCGTCAGTGAGCGACAGCCGCCGGTCACTTCCTGCTGCAGCTCCGGTCTCTAAGCTCCTCCCACTGACCAGCAGCTCACGTTTATAAGGTCACTTGTTTCTCCGCCCGTTTCCTCATTTATCAGGGAGCCTTGACTGTGTTCACTCTCTCTGTCTCTCTCTCTCTGAGGACAGTCAAAATGCTTGTTTTTTCATTGTTTTCGGCATCCACCTGGACTCTGCTGGCTCTCTTTCTCGCCCTGGTATTACTGTGAGTAGTTTCTGTGTCTACAACTCATTATTGATATTTCAGACTCATGTCAAGTCGTTCCTGTTGCTGTAATATAACTAACGAACTACCCTCTCTTTATCTTTATAATACAGGTATGGCATTTGGCCATATAGATTTTTTACAAAACTGGGAATATCTGGACCGACACCTCGGCCTTTCGTTGGAACGTTTCTTTACTTCATGAATGTAAGACACACTCACAAACAGCCCTTTGAGACTGATATGTGGAGTAGATTGATTTGATCATTTAAAGATAAGGTGTATGGAAGCCCATTTTTGGCTTATTTTAAAGACAAAATAAGGTGAAAACCAAGCCTGATGAGATAATGTAAAAGGCTTAAAGTTGAAAATGTAATCAAAAGAGAAAAAAAAAACTATTCATGACTGAATAAACAAATAAACAAACTGACACAATTTCATACTGTTTTCTTTGTTTAAATGTGGCGGACCCTGCCACCTCTCTAGCTTCAAACAGTGGTCTGGGACCTTACTTTCCTCTGAGAACAGCTTGTTTAGTCAGTTATGGGTTTTTTTGGTTTGTTTGTTTGTTTTTCATTCTTACCTCACTCATACTGTCAATATTTAGATCTACATAGTACCCCTTTGAAATTATGATATACAAATTAGAAGTAAAACAAACCGTTAAGATTTATCAAAAAACTTAGATTTAACTTGATAATAATTACTTTTTATCTCATAATTAAGACCTTTTATCTCAAAATAATGAGATGATATGAATGATGAGGTATTTTTTCCCCATAGTTACTGCTTTTTATTCATGATAATTACTTTTTTTTAAGCAAGTGTAAATGGGCTTCCATGTAGTGTGTTTATAAAGTCCTCATCGTGTTTATATCTGATGACAATGAAAGGCTTTTTATTTTATTTTTATTTTTTTCTTCTTATACTGGAACATAATTCAATGGCAGTGACCTGCCTTGGCTTATCTATTTACTTTATGAGTGTACCTGTTGGAAGCTCTGGTGACCTTAAATTGTAACACTTTTTATGATTGAATTCCTTTTAGGGAGTCGTTTCTTTTGACCGCGAGTGCCAACTCAAGTACGGAGATGTCTGGGGGTGAGTTTCATCTTTCAAGTCAAACTCCTACAGCATAAATGATGGAGGAAGTACTCAGGTCCCGAACTTTATATAGTTAACTGATTAGTATTAATCAGTAGTAGTAAGTAAAAGTACTTCCAGTATTTATGTTTCACCACTGTATAAAATACATTAGCTTGAAGTATTTCAAAATAATGCTTATCAGTGCATCTGTTATGTAACCTGTCTTAAAATATTATCTTGACCAATAGGATATAAAGATAAAGACCTTTGCTAACCTTTGAGATCTTGACCGTTTTATGAAATACAAGACACAGAGGCAGGCTGGTTAAAAAGACAAGGTTAGCTTTACTAATAAAGTCTATAAAAGACTGAGGATATAACCTACAAAATAAAACAGGAAATAACTAAACCAACTACCCAAACGATGACAAACACCATTTTGGGTTAATGTCATCTATTGCCTACATTAAATATCCCGATGGAATATAATAATGCAAACAACTGTAATGATAATCAGTGTTTATTGTGAAGGGATTTCTTATCCTCAGAAAGATAAACATATGTATTTTCTTGCAGAAATGAGCTAAAATTTCCATCAACAAATATTTATTTCTGCATTTTAGCTCATATGGATGCTTTATAAAATATTAGTTTTATATCTCATGTTTATATTGTGATGTTTTTGTATTTTTGTGCAGATTATTTGACGGACGAACCCCAAATGTAGTGGTTGCAGACCCCGAGATTGTCAAAACGGTGATGGTGAAGGAGTGCTACTCTGCGTTTACCAACCGCAGGGTAAGAGATTCTCCTCGCTGCATGTTTACCGACAAAGGTGCATTTGGAGTGTTGCGCTTGCTTTTTTGGGGAATTATGTATGAATAACAAACTGTCAGTTTAGTTAACATTTGCAGCAACTTCCTGTTGTTTACACCCTATCTTGACTTCACCTGAGTGGATTGGTGTCTTGTGTGGATCCATAAATATTCAGTCCAGGGCTGCGCAATTAATGAAAAGATTATCAAAAATTTGGACGTTGAAGAAGTGTAGTGCTGCAGAGATATATGTTGCTTTCCAGAAGTAAGAAAGCAAGTTGGTTTAGTTCAGACCTGAACAAATGTCACATCATTGTGATTTTAATAGATTTTTCAGTGAAAGTGTAAATTATGATGCAAAAACAATCAGTCCTACTAATCGTGAATCACATCACAGTTATGTCCGTCAGACTAAGTGCAGTGTGATTTCTTTTTTTCTTTTAACCACATCATGCAGCAATAATTCAAATAAAATAAAATAAAAATGTTCTACCCAAAGACAGGTCAGTGTATGTCCTCTGCAGTGCAACTCTTCTGTACATGAATCAAAACACTTTCTCTTCACCCTGCTCATGTGCACAGGATAACATGATTTCAGGACCTATGGAAGATGCAATCACTGTGGTTAAAGATGAAAGATGGAAAAGAATTCGGAGCACTTTATCACCCTGCTTCACCAGTGGAAGACTGAAACAGGTCAGTGTTTGAGCTTACCACTTCTGCAATCTGATTCCTGTGATTTTGTGAAACAATACCCATACATTTATCTATGTATATATCTACAGTGCCTATAAAAAGTATTCACCCCCTTTGATATTTTCTTTCCCTCTTTTATTGCTTTTATAAATGGAATGGTCAATATTATTGGCTTTCTTAACAAGAAGTTTACAAAAATAACTCTTCAATGTCAAAGTGAAAACAGATTTCTACAAGTAATGTCAATTAATTAGTGTGAATGCTGAGTCACCATTCACACTATTGTTCTTCTGGAATTTAATTTTATTCTTCTTCCGTATGTTTTTCGGCACCTATCTCCTCCTATACATTTTGAGCGATTGAAACCATTCAACCATCAAAATGTTCAGCTTTTTAAGGACATTCTTGTTATTACTTTTGGCTTTTCTACCTTTTCTACTTTTGGAAATATTCAGCTTTTTCTGCAAAAATGTCCCTATTCATCCTTATGGGGAATTTTTCAAATTTCATTCTGCTATAACTTCAGCATAAGTTCAGCTATTGAAACCATTCAACTATTAAAATGTTCAGCTTTGTACTTTTCAGCTTTTCAACTCTTCAGCTTTTTCAGCAATTCAGCTTTTTCCCAAAACAAATTAACATTGATGCTAATGCTTTGAGCTGGAGACACCATTCCAACTTTAGAACACTCACAAAACCTTGAACTATTGGACCTGTATTCAGTTTTAAAAAATCTCGTACGGTTTTGAAATAATCACAGTTCTAGTTTGAAGACGTTTTAGACTGTCTTCTGAGTTTATAATGGGTGTGTATTGCATCGGCTAGAGTGTGTGACATCATCGCTAGAGTGTGAGGTCGCTCGGAGAATGGGAGACAAATACGTCTTCAGCTTGACTCTGGATCCACATCTTTTACTTGACATAGATAATATATGCATAGAAATGTAGGAAATCTTGTTGGCTTTCAGCTGATGGTCTCATTTCAGATGTACGACTTACAGTTTTGGATGTTTAAGCCCTGGAGCGACAAGAACCCAGAAGCCACTCCATAAGCCGCAATGTTAATTTTGAGCAGAGCAGACGGTACCTGATTTGTCTCTCGCATTTCTGCCCTCAGTTCTCACTTTTCAGGAATAAAAACGACATGACCGAGTTCAGCCATGTCTCCTCTCACTCATCATGTATATATTTTTGCCATAACATTACAGTTTTTTCAAAAATCGCAGGGGTTTGGGAGGTGTTTTCCCATTCATCCTTATGGGGACCTCTTCTCTGTCTCTGCTACTTCTCCAGCGTGTGTATCTGAAGAATGCGTGTGTAGTGCCTGAGCTCAAGTGCATGACATCATCTTTAGAGTGAGGAGCAGCTGGAAAATCTGGAGAAAGACTTTTCTTCAGCTGGATTTGGATCCCACATCTTTTGCTTTACATAGACAATGCAGCCATTTTAAACTCTTTCTGCCTTCAACTTTCCACCTTTTCAGTCTTTTTTCACCTTTTTAAGCTTTTTCTGCCTTTAACTTTCCACCTCTTCAGCCCTTTTCCACCTTTTTAAGCTCTTTCTGCCCTCTTACTCTACAACTTTTCTGCCTTTTCAGTCTTTTTTCACCTTTTTAAGCTCTTTCTACCTTTGACTTTCCACCTTTTCAGTCTTTTCCCCACCTTTTTAAGCTCTTTCTGCCTTTAACTTCCCACCTTTTCAGTCTTTTTTCACCTTTTTAAGCTCTTTCTGCCTTTAACTTTCCACCTCTTCAGTCTTTTTCCACCTTTTTAAGCTCTTTCTGCCCTCTTACTCTACAACTTTTCTGCCTTTTTCCCACCTTTTTAAGCTCTTTCTGCCTTTAACTTTCCACCTCTTCAGTCTTTTTTCACATTTTAAAGCTCTTTCTGTCCTCTTATTCTACAACTTTTCTGCCTCTTCAGTCTTTATTCACATTTTAAAGCTCTTTCTGTCCTCTTACTCTACAACTTTTCTGCCTTTTCAGTATTTTTTCACCCTTTTAACCTCTTTCAGCCCTCTTAGTATCCAGCTTTTTAGCATTTTCAGATATTCATCTTTCTGCCTTTTCAACTCCTTCAAACATTCAACTTCATGTTCAGCAATTAAAATGTTCAACTTTTTCAATTCTTTCAGCCCTCTTCAGCTTTTCTGTCATTTCATCTTTTAAAAATATTCATCTTTGCCTTTTCAGCTTCTTTATACATTCTCCTTCATGTTCAGCTACAGAAACTGTTCAGCTATCAACACGTTCAAGTTTTTAAACTCTTTCGGCCTTGAACTTTTCAACTTTTTCAGCTTTTCAGCTTTTTCAGCTTTTCGGCAGTACATTCGGCAGATTTCGCTTCAGCCTTCAGCATTTACACTGTATTTTCGCAGGAAATACATTTTTTCTAGTTAAAAATAGATCATGTAAAATAAGTGATTGCATAAACATTCCCTCCTTTATAGTGATCTAATTCAACAGAGGTCCAACCAACTGGTGCTAGCAGTCTCACATTAAGTGAAATGGATATCACCTGAATTGGCTGTAATATTGTGCCTGAATGTCCAATCACTGGTTAATCAGTGCTCCTGGCTATAATTACACCATGAAGACACAAGAAAACCCAAAGCGACACTTTGAAAAGGTTCTTGAAAAGACCAAGTCAGGGGATGGATAAAAAACATTTGCAAGTCCATAAATCCATCATTAAGAATGGAAGGAAAATGGCACATGTGCAAATCTTATAATGTTTTGGAGTGGCCGAGTCAAAGCCCAGGCACCAACATGATAGAGAATTTTTGCCCGGATTTGAAAAGGGCTGTTCACGCCCGAACCGCTGCGCAACCTGACAGAGCTTGACCAGGGGGTGAATACTTTTTATCGGCACTGTAGATATATACGGTAAGGTATAAGGTCTATTATACGTCCATGTGTATATTTCTCTCACAGTACGTTACTAACCCTACACAACTTTTTTGTAGGTGTTTCCCGTCATTGCTCGCTATGCAGACCGACTCGTTGAAAAACTTGGAGAGACAAATTTGAGTGAATCCGTCGATGTCAAGCAGTATGTTGTCAATCTGTTACACGCCAGCAAATCAATACATACATCATTGCATTTAAAACCCTGTTTTTCTTTTCCGCCGTAGATTCGTGGGACCTTACAGTTTGGATGTTGTGACCAGTGCGTCTTTCAGTATTCAGGCAGACTCCATAAACAATCCCGACGATCCAATTGTTGTACATATGAAGAAGGTTCTTAGCTTCAGTCTTGGGTTTCTAATTTTCATACGTATGTATTCTTTTCATGAATATTAACTCATTATATGAGCTCCTTGCGATCACTAGTATGCAGATTGGGGTTAACAACTCTTTGGTATCCTTTCAGTGATGTTTCCCTTTGGTGACCGTCTGCTGAAACTCCTGAAAATTGACATCATGCCCAAAGACAGTGTTGATTTTTTCTACAACATCATCAAGAAATTTAAGGACCAGCACCATGCAGATGAATCTGTAAGCATTTCATCGGTACAAACAAGTTGCAGAGAATTAAAGGAATAGCTTTTTTGGTTTCTTGCCCAGTGTCAGATGAAAAGATTGACACTACTCCACCTCTGAATATATGTTAGATAAGTTAGATAACATAGTTAGATGTTCGATAAGATAATATGTTAGAGTCAGCAGTTGGTCAGCTTAAAATGCAATTCTTAATGTTTTTTAATGCAATTTTTAATGTCTTTTAATGTAATTTGTGTGTGCCGGTAAAGCATTTTGAGTTGCCTTGTGTCTGAATTGTGCTATACAAATAAACTTGCCTTGCCTTGCCTAGCTTTGCATAAAAGCTGGAAATTTATGGAAACAGCCTGCCTGGTGTGTTCTGAATATTTGATTATCACTGTCTAGATTCGAGGAGACTTCCTGCAGGTGATGCTTCAGAATGAGATACCGGAATCAGAGATAAAGAGTGAACAAGATCAGCCAAGTAAAGGTACGTTTTCACTGCAGTAGTTGTGATCAGTCGGTGAAACTCGTCTATCATTGGATCTGAAATGATTAGTTGGTAGCAGAAGTCGACAGACAGACAATTATTGGCAACTGTTCCGATAACTAATCATTAAAGTCACTTGTATGCAAAAATGTCTGAGGTTGTGATTTTTATTTTTTATTTTTTTGTAGGTTTGACTGAGCACGAGATTCTTTCCCAGGCCTTCATTTTCATCTTTGGCGGCTACGATACCACCAGTACCACTCTCACTTTCGCCCTTTACAACCTGGCCATCAACCCTGAGGCGCTGCAGACCTTGCATGAAGAAATTGATGCCAAACTTCCGAAAGATGTACAGTAATTTTGAAGTTTGTAATTGCTTTCAGTAGCCTACATTATATGTTTTTCTAATCCATGTCTGTTTATTGTTTTGTTACTTTGCCTCCAGGCTCCCATCACATATGAGGCTCTGGTGGGTCTGGAGTACCTGGACCAGGTTCTTAATGAGTCTCAGCGTGTGTTGCCCACTGCCCCGCGGCTTGAGAGGAAGTGCAAAAAAACTACCCAGATCCACGGCCTAACCATCCCTGAAGGAACCATTGTCAGTATTCCTGTGCACTTGTTGCACAAGGACCCGCGCTATTGGAGCTCACCTGAGCTTTTCAAACCAGAGAGGTAAGTGTGATAAATATTTTGTGTTATCATATCACACTATCTTCTTCTGGAGTCACACTGTTTAAGCTTTTAATGGACACTTCTTGTTCAAGTTCAGATGCTCTTGACCTTGTTAAGAAATAAGTTTGCCCCAATTAAGAAAATGATCTGGAATGATTTTGGGCAGGTTCTTAACACAGGCATTTTAGTCACGAGCCAGGGGCCTCCCTGCCACTAGGGGCCCCAACACAGGGGGAAAGTACATCAACTGCCTCAACTAATGTTTAAAATATATTCAAAAAGTAATTTAATATACCATCACAGGATAATTTAATTTAGACATACTGTACATGTCTGCACTGGAGATTCAATGGTTATGGCAATTACATGAAAAACTTATTTTGATGGTAACTTCATGATCTGAAGAGTATCTGTGTTCCTGTCTGTATGTGCAGGTTCGGTAAAGACAGCGGCGAGGAGGTGAACCCGTACGCCTACATGCCGTTTGGACTCGGCCCTCGTAACTGCATCGGGATGCGTTACGCTGTTCTCACCATGAAGATGGTCCTTGTTCGTCTCCTGCAGAGTTACACTGTGGAAACATGCAAAGACACCATGGTAAGAGTAACAGCATCACACACACATTCATGTGCATTCAGACTGTTGCTGCTGTCCCTATCACTGATTTTATATTGATTTCTTCCTTTAGATTCCGCTGAAGTTAGACTGGAAGTCTCAGCCAGTCAAGCCCATAAAACTCAACTTTGTTCCCAGACAACAACAGTAGTCCAAGAGAGGCATCTACAAATATACCTTGAGTCTGTATCAATCTTATCAAGCACAATATTTTACAGTTGTTATAACACGTGGTATCTCCACTCTGGATAACATTTAAAGTTCGTTTTACGTGATTGTGTTAAAGTTTCTCTTTTTTATGCTGTTTTTATTTAAAGTGTCTTGCATCATGACAGTGTGAAAGAAAAAGACCAGAACATGAAAGATTTTGATGTAAAAACCTTGTTAACAACTGATTAATAAAAAAAACTATTAATAAAATACGCTAATAGCAGAGCTCTCATATATTTCTTAGCCACTTGTTATGAGCAAGGTATAGTGTCCTTACACTTGCTGATGGTATGAGGCCAGTGTGTTGAGATCTCAGCTTACAACATATTATATTTTAAATATTTTACCGTGGGAATCTTTGGATGTCTCAATTAATCACTCCATAAATCCGAAAATACTGTCAACAGACATTTAAAAGATAATTTATTATTGTCGTTTTTAGAAATGAAATGTTATATAGTAAGACTCTGAGTGATATATGAACAAATCTCTCTGTAAAACCTGTCAGAATCTCTCTATAAAAGCAAGGAATCTCTGTCTGTCTGTGTGTGTGTGTGTGTGTGTGCCTCAAATATCTCTGCGGATCAGGATCAGACTGACTTGAGAGTTTCAACATGGCTGCTGTTTGGTTCAGTGGTGTGCTACTTCACATTTGTTTGGACTGCGATGATACCGTGAATAAATTATTTCATAAATGCTTTACAAATTCGGGAGCATTGTCCACCGGAGCCACCACAGTGACATGCGCATTAGAGCCAATCACTGCAGAGCTCAAGCCTGCGACACACATTAAGAAACAAGCGGATGTATACCTGCGGCGACGCGAGCTGTACCGGGAGTTAGGCGGCGTTTCGGTCCTGTTATGTTCTGTGCATCTAAACTGACTGTTGTGGATTAATGAGACTAAACGAGACCGGACCGTGTCTGTTCAGGTCTGAGGAGAGCGGATTTATACCTGCAGCAGCGCGAGCTGGGCCGGGATTTTGCCGGCGGTTCGGTCCCGTTCTGTTTTGTGCATGATCTAAACTATACTGTTGTGGATTAATGAGACTAAACGAGTCCAGACCGGGTCTGAGGAGATGCGGAGACGCGCTAACAACAAAGTGTAATCGGAATCTGTGGATGTTCGTGTGTAGCTAACGTTAGCTGCTAGCTCACCCAGACGGCCCACCTCCCGAGGCGATGGACCGGACCCACCGGCACGTCCAAAACCGGACTGAGGGTAAATAATGTCCGCCACGCTTTTTCGCGAACATTGCCGTCACGTTTGCTTTGTGCCTGGTGCAGGAAGAAACGGAAAAAATGGGGCTTTGGTCATGAAAGTGTTCAAGCAGCAAGTTTGGTTCTAGAAGAACAGGAAGTTGTGGGAGGGACTTTGGCGGATGAGTGACAGGCAATGATGGTCGGTGTACTGACAGCGATATTGAGAGTTGTTTGATGAGTCAAAACAGGAGAAGCTGAATGTGGAGCAGGCAGTGCAGCTCTTCATTCAACTGCATTTAAATGCTTACATAAAACTTTTTTAAA
>CAEMYA010002116.1:3929245-3956162 GCA_903131615.1 Diplodus sargus | reverse complement strand
CCCGAGTTTTTGCTTCCACGACTGCCCGTGCTGCCGCACGCTTGGCCTGCCGGTACCCGTCAGCTGCCTCAGGAGTCCCCCGGGCCAACCAGGCTCAATAGGACTCCTTCTTCAGCTAGACAGCATCCCGTTACTTCCGGAGTCCTCCACCGGGTTCGGGGATTGCCGCCACGACAGGCACCAGAGCCCTTACGGCCACAGCTCCGGACAGCCGTGTCAACAATGGAAGTGGAGAACATGGTCCATTCGGACTCAATGTCCCCAGCCTCCCTCGGGATCTGGTCAAAGCTCTCCCGGAGGTGGGAGTTAAAGACCTCCCTGACAGAGGGTTCCGCCAGACGTTCCCAACAGACCCTCACAATATGTTTGGGTCTGCCAGGTCTGTCCAGCTTTCTCCCCTGCCAGCGGATCCGACTCACCACCAGGTGGTGATCAGTAGACAGCTCAGCCCCTCTCTTCACCCAAGTGTCCAATCCCTGATGTCACAAATCTTTGCATCCCTGTGTTAGTGTGATCTTGTGTTTAACTTTTCTCTTGCTTCTCTCTGTGTTCAGAACAGTTCTGGAAACAATGGGCCTGCAGGGGAAGGTCGAGCCCAGCAGGCCAACAACAAGTGGGATCATTTAAAGAACATGTACAAAGTAGCTGCAGGTTTGAATGATGATGTGGGAACTAAATTATATGTGTTTTACCCATGCAAGTAAATAAAAATACTTTGCTGAAAATAGCTGACATGATTGATTTCCACAGCCTTAGGTTTGTCCTCATGGATGAGATGTTAGGACAGAGGCCTTCCACTGCTCCCTGTCGCAACTGCCTCCATCCCTGAGGACACACCAGGGCCAAGTGACCAGGAGGATGATGAAGACGATGAGGACGAAGAGAGCCAGCCAGGGCCAAGGAGGAAAAGGAGGAGGGAGGATGAAGGAGGACATGAGGCTGCAGAGAGGATGGAGAGGCTCTTCTCCGCTCCAGGACAATCCTGACATTATATATGTTGTTATTTACTTAATGTATGAGTTCTTTTTAAATTATTTGTTCATAATTGTTCATTTTATATAAATCATGAAATAAAATATTGTTCTACTGTTACACATTTTCTATTCTATTTAGTATTTACAACTTAAGTACAATTTATAACAGCAAACGGCATCAAGTGCTACGTTTCAGGGATAACAGATTGAATGTTTTCTTTTATTATTAAGGTCTGAACATTTACAACTATTTACAACATTACAGGATAAATAATTATTTACAGATTATTATTCGCTATTCACAAAAACAATTATCATTAAAACCAATATTAAAACAGTTAGAGATGATGTACAATAACAGGCAAACATTTTGAATAGGAGTAATGCCTGTAAGATTAAATGAAAACCATATGTGGTAATCAGTAGTTTACATGTCAGCATTAACCTAATGTATTGGTATGTTAATGACCCAAACTGTTAGCTAGCTAATAATGATAATATTGATAACATTACTGTGGGATCAATAACAGCTTTACCTCTCCATGGTCCTCTCAGCCGGAGATAAACCAGAGCCGCTTCTCCTCTTCCTTCACAAGGAGGAAGATTAAAAAGGAAATCAGGAATTCCTGAAGCTCGAACAGATCATCATCAACAGGAAATCTGGTGACGCAACCAGGGAATTCCCCATGGGTAGACAATCCCATTTCAGGCTGACACACTCTGCAGGGCGCAACTTAGTACACTTACTCGGTGAGACCGCAAAGGGCGGGTCCTTGAAGTGTGCACACCCTGAATTGGGACACAGCAACGGTCACTTGTGTCTCAGCCCGTTTCCTAATTTTTCAGGGAGCCTTGACTGTGTTCACTCTCTGTTTCTCTCTCTCTGAGGACAGTCAAAATGTTTGTCTTTTCATTGTTTTCCGCATCCACCTGGACTCTGCTGGCTCTCTTTCTCGGTATTACTGTGAGTAGTTTCTGTGTCTACAACTCATTATTGATATTTCAGACTCATGTCAAGTTGTTCCTGTTGCTGTAATATAACTAACGAACTGTCTCTCCCTCTCTTTATATATATAATACAGATATGGCATTTGGCCGTATAGGTTTTTTACAAAACTGGGAATATCTGGACCTACACCTCTGCCTTTCGTTGGAACATTTCTTCACTTCATTAATGTAAGGCACACTCACAAACAGCTCTTTGAGACTGATATGTGGAGTAGATTGATTTGATCATTTAAAAATACAGGTGTATGGAAGCCTGTTTTTGGCTTATTTTGAAGACAAAATAAAGTGAAAGCCAAGCCTTATGAGATAATGTAAAGGCTTAAAGGTGAAAATGTAATCAAAAGAGAGACTGAAGAGATGACTGAATAAACAAATAAACAAACTGACAATTTCATACTGTTTTTCTTTGTTTATATGTGGCGGACCCTGCCACCTTTCTAGCTTCAAACAGTGTTCTGGGACCTTACTTTCCTCTGAGAACAGCTTGTTTAGTCAGTTGTGTTTTTTTGTGTTTTTTTTTATTCTTACCTCACTCGTACTGTCAATATTAAGAGCTACATAGTATCCCTTTGAAATTATGATATAGATATGATAAGATTTATCTAATAACTTAGATTTAACTCGTTAATAATGACTTTTTATCTCATAATTTATACTTTTTATCTCAAAATAATGAGATGATATGAATGATAAGGTATTTTTTTCCCATAGTTCCTGCTTTTTATTCATGATAATGACTTTTTTTTTAATCAAGAGTAAAAGTCCCAAGTCCTCATCGTGTTTATATCTGATGACAATTTTATTTTTTTCTTCTTATACTGGAACATAATTCAATGGCAGTGACTTGCCTTGGCTTATCTATTTACTTTATGAGTGTACATGTTGGAAGCTCTGGTGACCTTAAATTGTAACACTTGTTATTATTGAATTCCTTTCAGGGAGCCGTTCCTTTTGACCGGGAGTGCCAACTCAAGTATGGAGATGTCTGGGGGTGAGTTTCATCCTTCAAGTCCAACTACAGGTGGCATAAATGATGGAGGAAGTACTCAGGTCCCGAACTTTATATAGTTAACTGATTAGTATTAATCAGTAGTAGTAAGTAAAAGTACTTCCAGTATTTTCACCACTGTATAAAATACTTTAGCTTGACTTATTTCAAAATAATGCTTATCAGTACATTTGTTATGTCACATTGTCTTGAAATGTAATCTTGACAAGTAGGATATAAAGAGAAAGACCTTTGCTAACCTTTGGATTCTTAACTTAATGTCAGTGTTTATTGTGAAAGGATTTCTTTGCCACAGAAAGACAAATATATTTATTTTCTTGTACAAATTGGCTAAAATTAAATAAAAGTACCAGTACAAGAATAGCTGGTTAACAATACATTATTTTACTGTTAAAAAAATAAACCAGCAACTGTATCTGTCAATTAAATGTAGCTTGAAGTACTTCAAAATAATGTTGATCAGTGCATCTGTTATGTAACCTGTCTTAAAATATTATCTTGACCAATAGGATATAAAGATAAAGACCTTTGCTAACCTTTGAGTTCTTGACCGTTTTATAAAATACAAGACACAGAGGCAGGCGGTTGAAAAGACAAGGTTAGCTTTATTGATAAAGTCTATAAAAGTGTTTGTATATGTAGTATGTCTTGTATGGTTTGTTGTGCTTTGTCGTGTCTTTTTGTTTGATTTTCTTTTCTGTGGTTGTTTGTGGTTGTATTGTTTATTTTGTGTTGTATAATAATAAAAATGTTAATAATGATAAAAAAAAATAAAGTCTATAAAAGGCTGAGGATATAACCTACAAGATAAAACAGGAAATAACTAAACTACCCAAACAATGACAAACACACCAATTTGGGTTAATGTCAGCTAATGCCTACATGAAATATCCCGATGGAATATAACAATAAAAAAAAAACTGTAATGATAATCAGTGTTTATTGTGAAGGGATTTCTTATCCTCACAAAGATAAACATATGTATTTTCTTGCAGAAACTGGCTAAAATTTCCATCAACAAATATTTATTTCTGCATTTTAGCTCATATGGATGCTTTATAGAATATTAGTTTTATATCTCGTGTTTATAGTGTGATGTTTTTGTATTTTTGTGCAGGTTATTTGATGGACGAACCCCAAATGTAGTGGTTGCAGACCCCGAGATTGTCAAAACGGTGATGGTGAAGGAGTGCTACTCTGCGTTTACCAACCGCAGGGTAAGAGATTCTCCTCGCTGCATGTTTACTGACAAAGTTGCATTTGGTGTTGCGCTTGCTTTTTTTTCAAATTACACAACACTGGGAATTACCGGTATGTAAGAATAACAAACTGTCAGTTTAGTTAACATTTGCAGCAACTTCCTGTTGAGATTTCCTCAGACCCTTTCTCCCCTAACTTGACTTCACCTGAATGGATTGGTGTCTTGTGTGGATCCATAAATATTCAATCTTGGGCTGCGCAATTAATGAAAATATTATCAAAAATATGGACATTGAAGTAGTGTAGTGCTGCAGAGATGTATGTTGCTTTCCAGATGTAAGAATACATGTTGGTTTAGTTCAGACCTGAACAAATGTCACATCATTGGGATTTTAATAGATTTTTCAGTGAAAATGTAAATTATGATGCAAAAACAATCAGTCCTACTAATCGTGAATTACATCACAATTATGTCTGTCAGACTAAGTGCAGTGTGATTTTTTTTTTCTTTTAACCACATCATGCAGCAATAATTCAAATCAAATAAAAAAATTGTTCTACCCAAAGACAGGTGACATTATGTCCTCTGCAGTGCAACTCTTCTGTACATGACTCAAAACACTTTCTCTTCACCCTGCTCATGTGAACAGGATAACGTGGTTTCAGGACCTATGGACGATGCAATCAATGTGGTTAAAGATGAAAGATGGAAAAGAATTCGGAGCACTTTATCACCGTGCTTCACCAGTGGAAGACTGAAACAGGTCAGTGTTTGAGCTCACCACTTCTGCAATCTTCTTCCTGTGATTCTGTGAAACAATACCCATACATTTATCTATGTATATATCTACATTGCCTTTAAAAAGTATTCACCCCCTCTGATATTTTACTTTCCTCTTTTATTGCTTTTATAAATGGAATGGTCAGTATTATTGGCTTTCTTTACAAGACGTTTACAAAAATAACTCTTCAATGTCAAAGTGAAAACAGATTTCTACAAGTAATGTCAATTAATTGAAAATAGATAATGTAAAATAAGTGATTGCATAAACATTTCCCTCCTTTAAAGTGATCTAATTCAACAGAGGTCCAACCAATAATATCATGCCCGAATGTGCAATCACTGGTTAATCAGTGCTCCTGGCTATAATTACACCATGAAGACACAAGAAAACCATAAATCCATCATTAGGAATGGAAAATGTTCTGGAGTGGCCGAGTCAAAGCCCAGACACCAACATGATAGAGAATTTGTGCCGGGATTTGGAAAGGGCTGTTCACGCCCGAACCTCTGCGCTTAACCAATTTTACAAGGAAGAATGTAAAGAAGTTGCAGTGTCCAGATGTGCAAGCCTTATCCCTTTCCAAGGGGTCGCGGGGTGTTGCTGCTGAAGCCAATCCCAGCCTCGTCTCAGGGCAAGAGCAGGGTACTCCCTGGACAAGTCGCCAGCTCATCGCAGGGCCCTCACTGATGAGCAACGTGGGGTTCAGTATCTCGCTCAAGGACACTTCGACATGCAGCTCAGCCCTGCCCGGAGCTGGGATTTGAACCAGCCTTCCGATCACTAGTCGACCTGCTCTACCAGCTGAGCTACAGCCACCCAGCAATCAGAGGTGCATCTACTAAATACTGACTTGAAGGGAGCGAATACCTATGCAATCAATCAACCATTCATAAAAGCAAAAAAAAGGTGAAAATATCCAGGGGGTGAATACTTTTTTTGGCACTGTAGATATATACTATAAGGTATAAGGTCTATTTTACGTCCATGTGTATATTTCTCTCACAGTAAGTTACTAACACTACACAACTTTTTTGTAGGTGTTTCCCGTCATTGCTCGCTATGCAGACCGACTCGTTGAAAAACTTGGACAGACAAATTTGAGTGAATCCGTCGATGTCAAGCAGTATGTTGTCAATCTGTTACACGCCAGCAAATCAATACACACATCATTGCATTTAAACCACCTTTTTTCTTTACTGCCGTAGATTCGTGGGACCTTACAGTTTGGATGTTGTGACCAGTGCGTCTTTCAGTATTCAGGCAGACTCCATAAACAATCCTGACGACCCAATTGTTGTACATATGAAGAAGGTTCTTAACTTCAGTCTTGGGTTCCTAATTTTCATACGTGTGTATTATTTTATTTTATTATTAGTATGCAGATTGGGGTTAACAACTCTTTGGTATCCTTTCAGTGATGTTTCCCTTTGGTGACCGTCTGCTGAAACTCCTGAAAATTGACTTCATGCCCAGAGACAGTGTTGATTTTTTCTACAACATCATCAAGAAATTTAAGGACCAGCACCATGCAGATGAATCTGTAAGCATTTCAAAACAAGTCGCAGAGAATTAAAGGAATAGCTTTTTTGGTTTCTTGCCCAGTGTCAGATGAAAAGATGACACTACTCCACCTCTGAATATGTTAGATAAGTTAGATAACATAGTCAGATGTTCGATAAGATAATACGTTAGAGTCAACAGTTTGTCAGCTTAGCTTAGCTTTGCATAAAAGCTGGAAACTTATGGAAACAGCCTGCCTGGTGTGTTCTGAATGTTTGATTATCGCCGTCTAGCTTCGAGGAGACTTCCTGCAGGTGATGCTTCAGAATGAGATACCGGAATCAGAGATAAAGAGTGAACAAGATCAGCCAAGTAAAGGTACGTTTTCACCGCAGTAGTTGTGATCAGTAGATGAAACTCATCGACTGATCATTGGATCTGAAATGATGAGTTGGTAACAGAAGTCGACAGACAGACAATTATTGGCAACTATTCCAATAACTAATCATTAAAGTCACTTGTATGCCAAAATGTCTGAGGTTGTGATTTCTTTTGTTGTTTTTTTTGTAGGTTTGACTGAGCACGAGATTCTTTCCCAGGCCTTCATTTTCATCTTTGGCGGCTACGATACCACCAGTACCACTCTCACTTTCGCCCTTTACAACCTGGCCATCAACCCTGAGGCGCTGCAGACCTTGCATGAAGAAATTGATGCCAAACTTCCAAGAGATGTACAGAGATTTTGAAGTTTGTAAGTACTTTCAATAGCCTACATTATATGTTTTTCTAATCCATGTCTGTTTATTTTTTGCACTCCTTCTGCCTCCAGGCTCCCATCACATATGAGGCTCTGGTGGGTCTGGAGTACCTGGACCAGGTTCTTAATGAGTCTCAGCGTGTGTTGCCCACTGCCCCGCGACTTGAGAGGAAGTGCAAAAAAACTGTCCAGATCCACGGCCTCACCATCCCTGAAGGAACCATGATTAGTATTCCTGTGCACTTGTTGCACAAGGACCCGCGCTATTGGAGCTCACCTGAGCTTTTCAAACCAGAGAGGTAAGTGTAATATTTATTTTGCCCCAATTAAGAAAATGATCAGGTGTCTGCATTTTGGCCAGGTTCTTAACACAGGCATTTCAGACATGTGCCAGGGGCCTCCCTGCCACTAGGGGGCCCAACACAGGGGGAAAGTACATCAACTGCCTCAACTAATGTTTAAAATCATCACAGGATAATTTAATTTAGACATACTGTACATGTCTCCACTGGAGATTCAGTAGTTATGGCAATTACATGAAAAGCAAATTTTCAAATGATGGTAACTTCATGATCTGAAGAGTATCTGTGTTCCTGTCTGTATGTGCAGGTTCAGTAAAGACAGCGGCGAGGAGGTGAACCCGTACGCCTACATGCCGTTTGGACTCGGCCCTCGTAACTGCATCGGGATGCGTTACGCTCTCCTCACCATGAAGATTGTCCTTGTTCGTTTCTTGCAGAGTTACACTGTGGAAACATGCAAAGACACCATGGTAAGAGTAACAGCATCACACACACATTCATGTGCATTCAGACTGTTGCTGCTGTGCTGCCCTGTCACTGATTTTATATTGAATTCTTCCTTTAGATTCCGCTGAAGTTAGACTGGAAGTCTCAGCCAGTCAAGCCCAAAAAACTCAACTTTGTTCCCAGACAACAACAGTAGTCCAAGAGAGGCATCTACAAATATACCTTGAGTCTGTATCAGTCTTATCAAGCACAATATTTGACAGCTCTCCACACTGGATAACATTTAAAGTTTGTTTTACGTGATTGTGTTAAAGTTTCTCTTTTTTTATGCTGTTTTTATTTAAAGTTTCTTGAATCATGACAGTGTGAAAGAAAAAGGCCAGAATATGAAAGATTTTGATGTCAAAACCTGGTTATTGAACTGTATGAGCATCATATTCAAACAAAATTACAACCAGGTAAGAAGCTTCTGGTCGGTGACATACAAATACAAAGATGGTACCAATTGGTCACGTTGCTCTTTGTGAGAAAGTTCTCTGTATTCTGGAAGATATTAACATGGACATTAACATTACTTATTGAGATAAAGAAAATTAGTTTTTTTGAAAAATGATAAAATAGCATGATGCTGCTTAGTGTACAAATGAAGCATTATCTAAATAAACATGTGATCAGTAATGACCATTTGCATTAAGCCAGGTTCCAAATTCTCTCTCATAAGACCGTGCAGCTGCTTCCAGTAGCACGTTGACATGCTGGTCAGCTGTTGTTCCTCTTTTCTTTCTTTTTTTTCACAACCTCATTTTTACATCTCGACTTTTACCTCACTACAGCTTGTATATTACGTTTGTCTGATTTATCACTTCTTTCGATGTTGTAACTTCCTCTTTTTTGTAACTTCCATAATAAGTTCACTGTAATCATGACAACAATCATTAAACATCTGATTATTAATACGCTAATAGCAGAGCTCTCATATATTTCTTAACCACTTAGGGTTAGGAGCAAGGTATAGCGTCCTTACACTTGCTGATGGTATGAGGCCTGTGTGTAGAGATCTCAGCTCACAACATATTATATTTTAAATCTTTTACCGTGGGAATCTTTGGATGTTTCTATTAATCACTCCATAAATCCAAAAATACTGTCAACAGACATTTAAAAGATAATTTATTTTTTCAATTTTTAGAAATGAAATGTTATATAATACGACTGAGTGATATATGAACAAATCTCTCTGTAAAACCTGTCAGAATATTGATAAGAACACAAAATTTTGACTAATACAGATATAAGCTTGAAACGTACCCAGAAATCTTTCTTTGTGTCTTACCAGTTTTCTGGTTATTTTATGTTCATAAATATGCAGTTGTACAGTTGTACTTATTTTTTTTCGATTTGCACTGCGTATTGTTGTATATTGGATTTACCTACGTTTTTACTACAATTTTGTTACATGTTATATTGAGTTACTGTTTGATTTATGTTAAGTTAGCCTCTATTTTATTTTTATCTTACTCTATTTTATCTTATTTATGTTATCTCTACTTTCTTCTTCACACTGTGTATTGTAATTGTTGCACAGCAATTTCCCTTGGGATGAATAAAGCTTCTTGAATCTTGAATGCAAAGCAGGCTGTCTTATTTAATATGAACTAATTTATCTTTTAAATTTGGTTTAAACTGACAGGGGAAAAACAACAGGAGGGTTCATTAATTGATTCTGGGGCTTAATGTAAAATCAATCAAGTCCTTTATCAAAACAGTCAGGACACAGTTAAGAATCAGGGATTGTATACTTTTCTTTAATAACTTCACAACAGGGTACAAATCGGGTCCACTTCTCTGAAGGCTCTGTGAAAGTTCACTGTAAAACAGCTGAAGTCAGTCTTTGAGGTTTCCCAATCTACATTCATAGCTCACATAGGTGGTGCGAATGGCCAACAGTTGATGATTTGATAGGACATTTTATATAATAATTGACAACTAGTCAAAGACTGAAGGGTTTTATACCAAGATGAGACATTCGTTTAAAAAGTTGGACACCAAGTGGTCACAATTGAACAGCTGCTAGCTAAAAACAGCGACGAAGTGAAGTTGTAGCTTTCTTTGGCCTCAGTAATGGTGAAATGTGAAATGTCGAGACATGAACATAAACGTTTCTCTTTCAGCTTTTTGAAATGGAAGGTTACAGTTATTGTCTAACGGTTGAGCTGGTGGGTAATTACTGTCCGATGAAATATTGTTCATGACAGCAGGAAACAAAATGAAACCTCAGGGGAAACCTCAGTGTCTGTTTGAGGAAATACAGACAAGTAACAGTTCAAATAACAGTCAGTAGAGGGCGCCAACATTTGGAGTAAGTGTGTGTGTGTGTGTGTGTGTGTGTCAGTCTGTGTATCAAAAATAAAGTATTTGTCATTCAGACTTTATGAAATGTCAAAAGTAACATTTGAAAATAAAGTCAAAAAACACTTCATATCACACAAATTTGGTGGCTTGTGAGAAATGCCATTGTTGTCACTGCGTGTCCTACTTTAACACTGCTTCTGTGTTATGGTTAGAATATAAACTTCTTGAAAATCATCTTTGTAACAGCAGTTGAAATCTGCTAAATCATCTGCCACTGCACCAAAATAACATGACTGAAGCGTTCTGCAGCTTGAGGACAAAAGAAAAAAAACAACCTTGGGAACACTGCTACTTTTGTTAAAGGATAAGGTCACAAATTAAAATTCAGTCATTATCTTCCCCATCCTCGAGCCAATGGAAAGTCGGGTGATGTTACAAAGCAAAACAGCGTCACAGCATTTTCCTGAACAGGGGCGCTGCCAGGGATTTTGGGCCCCATGAAAAGAAATCTAACTGGGCCCTTGTATAGCAAAAACATGTTATGCTTTTTTATATAAAACTATGCATTTTAATGATATTTTTGACTATCATTCCCACATTTGTGAGGAGAACAACATGACAGTTACTTGGTTACTGCTCACTGTTTCCCTTGTAGTCCTGCATGCAGGTCTAAGTTATCTCCACAACTGTAGACTCACAGGTGGTGGCATTGGATTTGGGGTGAAAAAATACATATATGAGGCTATATGGTCATTGCGATTTAATCTTCTGATTTCCAGAAAATATAAACATGTCTCTGATTGTATTGAGTCACACAGTCTGCATGCACCAAAAATGCTCTCCTCTGTTCCTGGAAACATCTGGTGGGCCGCACTGAGCCTTCTCGCGGGCCAACACTTTGGCTAGCCAACAACAACACCGGAAAGAGGACGCTGCTGCGGTAAGGACCCTGTCGCCCTGCTGGCTGCATGAGACGAGGAAACAAACATCCTTTAGATTCAGGAAACGTTACGTTCAGACGTTCTCTGGGTGTACAGGTGCGTCAGTGAACAACAGCCGCCGGTCACTTCCTGCTGTCGCTCCGGTCTCTAAGCTCCTCCCACTGACCAGCAGCTCACTTGTTTATAAGGTCACATGTTTCTCCGCCCGTTTCCTCATTTTTCAGGGAGCCTTGACTGTGTTCACTCTCTGTCTCTCTCTCTGAGGACAGTCAAAATGTTTGTCTTTTCATTGTTTTCGGCATCCACCTGGACTCTGCTGGCTCTCTTTCTCGCCCTGGTATTACTGTGAGTAGTTTCTGTGTCTACAACTCATTATCGATATTTCAGACTCATGTCAAGTCGTTCCTGATGCTGTAATATAACTGTCTCTCCCTCTCTTTATATATATTATACAGGTATGGCATTTGGCCATATAGGTTTTTTACAAAACTGGGAATATCTGGACCGACACCTCGGCCTTTCGTTGGAACATTTCTTTACTTCATGAATGTAAGACACACTCACAAACAGCCCTTTGAGACTAATATGTGGAGTAGATCATTTAAAGATAAGGTGTATGGAAGCCCATTTTTGGCTTATTTTAAAGACAAAATAAGGTGAAAACCAAGCCTGATGAAACAATGTAAAAGGCTTAAAGGTGAAAATGTAATCAAAAGAGAGACTGAAGAGATGACTGAATAAACAAATAAACAAACTGACACAATTTCATACTGTTTGTCATTGGTTATATGTGGCGGACCCTGCCACCTTTCTAGCTTCAAACAGTGTTCTGAGACCTTACTTTCCTCTGAGAACAGCTTGTTTACTCAGTTATGTTTTTTTTTGTTTTGTTTTTTATTCTTACCTCACTCATGCTGTCAATATCAAGATCTGCATAGTACCCCTTTGAAACTAGGATATAGATATGATAAGATTTATCTAATAACTCATTAATAATGACTTTTTATCTCATAATAATGAGATAATATGAATGATAAGGTATTTTTTTTCCCATAATTCCTGCCTTTTATTCATGATAATGACTTTTTTTTTATCAAGGGTAAATGGGCTTCCATATAGTGTGTTTATAAAGTCCTTATCGTGTTTATATCTGATGACAATGAAAGGTGACCTGCCTTGGCTTATCTATTTACTTTATGAGTGTACCTGTTGGAAGCTCTGGTGACCTTAAATTGTAACACTTGTTATTATTGAATTCCTTTTAGGGACTCATTCCTTTTGACCGCGAGTGCCAACTCAAGTACGGAGATGTCTGGGGGTGAGTTTCATCCTTCAAGTCCAACTCCTACAGGTGGCATAAATGATGGAGGAAGTACTCAGGTCCCTAACTTTTATATAGTTAACTGATTAGTATTAATCAGTAGTAGTAAGTAAAAGTACTTCCAGTATTTATTTTTCACCACTGTATAAAATACTTTAGCTTGACTTATTTCAAAATAATGTTTATCAGTGCATTTGTTATGTCACATTGTCTTGGAATGTTGTCTTGACAAGAAGAACACAAAGAGAAAGACCTTTGCTAACCTTTGTTTTATGCAAGTTTTAAGTATGTCAGTGCTTATTGTGAAAGGATTAACCAGCAACTGTATCTGTCAAATAAATGTAACTTGAAGTTTTTCAAAATAATGTTGATCAGTGCATCTGTTATGTAACATGTCTTAAAATATTATCTTGACCAATAGGATATAAAGATAAAAACCTTCACTAACCTTTGAGTTCTTGACTGTTTTATGAAATACAAGACACTGAGGCAGGCTGGTTAAAAAGACAAGGTTAGCTTTACTAATAAAGTCTTTAAAAGGCTGAGGATATAACCTACAAAATAAAACAGGAAATAACTAAACTACCCAAACGATGACAAAACACACCATTTTGGGTTAATGTCATCTATTGCCTACATTAAATATCCCGATGGAATATAATAATGAAAACAACTGTAATGATAATCAGTGTTTATTGTGAAGGGATTTCTTATCCTCGCAAAGATAAACATATTTATTTTCTTGCAGAAACTGGCTAAAATTTACATCAACAAATATTTATTTCTGCATTTTAGCTCATATGGATGCTTTATAAAATATTAGTTTTATATCTCATGTTTATATTGTGATGTCTTTGTTTTTTTGTGCAGGTTATTTGACGGACGAACCCCAACTTTATTGGTGGCAGACCCTGAGATGCTTAAAACGGTGTTGGTGAAGGAGTGCTACTCTGTGTTTACCAACCGCAGGGTAAGAGATTCTCCTCGCTGCATGTTTACTGACAAAGTTACATTTGGATTAAGTGTTGTGCTTGCTTTTTTTCAAATTATATATTACTAGGAATTACGTAAGAATGACAAACTGTCAGTTTAGTTAACATTTGCAGCAACTTCCTGTTGTTTACACTCAGACCCTTTCTCCCCTATCTTGACTTCACCTGAGATTGGTGTCTGGTGTGGATCCATAAATATCTGGGGCTGCACAATTAATGAAAAGATTATCAAAAATATAGGCATTGATGAATGTGCGACAAAAAAGCATTATAATCAAGTAGTGTAGTGCTGCAGATATACAGTATGTTGCTTTCCAGATGTAAGAAAACATGTTGGTTTAGTACATCACAATTATGTCCGTCAGACTAAGTGCAGTGTGATTTTTTTTTTCTTTTAACCACATCATGCAGCAATAACTCAAATCAAATAAAAAAATTGTTCTACCCAAAGACAGGTGACATTATGTCCTCTGCAGTACAACTTTTCTGTACATGACTCAAAACACTTTCTCTTCTCACCCTGCTCATGTGCACAGGATAGCATGTTTTCAGGACCTATGGACGATGCAATCACTGTGGTTAAAGATGAAAGATGGAAAAGAATTCGGAGCACTTTATCACCCTGCTTCACCAGTGGAAGACTGAAACAGGTCAGTGTTTGAGCTTCTGCAATCTTCTTCCTGTGATTTTGTGAAACAATATCCATACATTTATCTATGTATATATCTACAGTGGCTATAAAAAGTATTAACCCCCATTGATATTTTCCTTTCCTCTTTTATTGCTTCTATAAATGGAATGGTCAATGGTAAGGTATAAGGTCTATTTTACGTCCATGTGTATATTTCTGTCACAGTACGTTACTAACACTACACAACTTTTTTGTAGGTGTTTCCCGTCATTGCTCGCTATGCAGACCGACTCGCTGAAAAACTTGGACAGACAAATTTGAGTGAATCCGTCGATGTCAAACAGTATGTTGTCAATCTGTTACACACCAGCAAATAATTACATATATCATTACATTTAAACCACCTTTTTTCTTTTCCGCCGTAGATTCGTGGGACCTTACAGTTTGGATGTTGTGACCAGTGCGTCTTTCAGTATTCAGGCAGACTCCATAAACAATCCCGATGATCCAATTGTTGTACATATGAAGAAGATTCTTAACTTCAGTCTTGGGTTCCTACTTTTCATACGTATGTATTATTTTCATAAATATTTCTTCATCATATGAGCTCCTTGCGATCACTAGTATGCAGATTGGGGTTAACAACTCTTTGGTATCCTTTCAGTGATGTTTCCCTTTGGTGACCGTCTGATGAAACTCCTGAAAATTGACTTCATGCCCAGAGACAGTGTTGATTTTTTCTACAACATCATCAAGAAATTTAAGGACCAGCACCATGCAGATGAATCTGTAAGCATTTCATCTGGAAAAACAAGTTGCAGAGAATTAAAGGAATAGCTTTTTTGGTTTCTTGCCCAGTGTCAGATGAAAAGACTGGCACCACTCTGTTTCTTTATTTCTGAATATGTTAGATAAGTTAGATAACATAGTTAGATGTTCGCTAAGATAATAAGTTAGAGTCAGCAGTTGGTCCGCTTAGCTTAGCTTTGCATAAAAGCTGGAAACTTATGGAAACAGCCTGCCTGGTGTGTTCTGAATGTTTGATTATCGCCGTCTAGATTCGAGGAGACTTCCTGCAGGTGATGCTTCAGAATGAGATACCGGAATCAGAGATAAAGAGTGAACAAGATCAGCCAAGTAAAGGTACGTTTTCACCGCAGTAGTTGTGGATCTGAAATGATTAGTTGGTAACAGAAGCAGAAGTCGACAGACAGACAATTATTGGCAACTGTTCCGATAACTAATCATTAAAGTCACTTGTATGCCAAAATGTCTGAGGTTGTGATTTCTTTTGTTGTTTTTTTTTGTAGGTTTGACTGAGCACGAGATTCTTTCCCAGGCCTTCATTTTCATCTTTGGCGGCTACGAAACCACCAGTACCACTCTCACTTTCGCCCTTTACAACCTGGCAATCAACCCTGAGGCGCTGCAGACCTTGCATGAAGAAATTGATGCCAAACTTCCAAGAGATGTACAGAGATTTTGAAGTTTGTAAGTACTTTTAATAGCCTACATCATATGTTTTTCTGATCCATGTCTGTGTATTTTTTTGTTACTTGGCCTCCAGGCTCCCATCACATATGAGGCTCTGGTGGGTCTGGAGTACCTGGACCAGGTTCTTAATGAGTCTCAGCGTGTGTTGCCCACTGCCCCGCGGCTTGAGAGGAAGTGCAAAAAAACTATCCAGATCCACGGCCTCACCATCCCTGAAGGAACCATGATTGGGATTCCTGTGCACTTGTTGCACAAGGACCTGCGCTATTGGAGCTCACCTGAGCTTTTCAAACCAGAGAGGTAAGTGTGATAAATATTTTGTATTATCGTATCACACTATCTTCTTCTGGAGTCACACTTTAAGCTTTTAATGGACACTTCTTGTTAAGTTGCTCATGACCTTGTTAAAAAATAAGTATGCCCCAATTAAGAAAATGATCAGGTGTCTGCGTTTTGGCCAGGTTCTTAACACGGGCATTTTAGACATGTGCCAGGGGCCTCCCTGCCACTAGGGGGCCCCAACACAGGGGGAAAGTACATCAACTGCCTCAACTAATGTTTAAAATCATCACAGGATAATTTAATTTAGACATACTGTACATGTCTGCACTGGAGATTCAATGGTTATGGCAATTACATGAAAAACTAATTTTGATGGTAACTTCATGATCTGAAGAGTATCTGTGTTCCTGCCTGTATGTGCAGGTTCAGTAAAGACAGCGGCGAGGAGGTGAACCCGTACGCCTACATGCCGTTTGGACTCGGCCCTCGTAACTGCATCGGGATGCGTTACGCTGTCCTCACCATGAAGATGGTCCTTGTTCGTCTCCTGCAGAGTTACACTGTGGAAACATGCAAAGACACCATGGTAAGAGTAACAGCATCACACATATTCATGTGCATTCAGACTGTTGCTGCTGTGCTGCCCTATCACTGATTTTATATTGAATTCTTCCTTTAGATTCCGTTGAAGTTAGACTGGAAGTCTCAGCCAGTCAAGCCCATAAAACTCAGCTTTGTTCCCAGACAACAACAGTAGTCCGAGAGAGGCATCTACAAATATACCTTGAGTCTGTATCAGTCTTATCAAGCACAATATTTTACAGTTGTTATATAACGTGGTATCTCCACTCTGGATAACATCTAAAGTTTGTACTGCAACTGTTTCTACTATGGGACTGCATATACTTCGGACTTATCGTACCTTATCTGTTTACTCTTGCAATGTCGATAAAATTGAGTTTGTTTTATTCACTTCTCAGCTGTTTTATAAATCAAATGTGTCATCTTTATTTTGATGTTTGCAAAGCATGAATCCATATAACGCTTCTTACATTTCAATGGCACAGTACATCATTTAAAGTGATTGTGTTAAAGTTTCTCTTTTTTTATGCTGTTTTTATTTTTTCGAGTTTGTGAAAGAAAAAAGCCAGAACATGAAAGATTTTGATGTCAAAACCTGGTTATTTGACTGTATGAGCATCATATTTAAACAAAATTACAACCAGGTAAGAAGCTTCTGGTCGGTTACATACAAATACAAAGATGGTACCATTTTGTCACGTTGCTCTTTGTAAGAAAGTTCTTTGTATTCTGGAAGATATTAACATGGACATTGATATTACTTTTCTCTCTATAAAAGCAAGGAATCTCTGTCTGTCTGTGCCTCAAATATCTCTGCGGATCAGGATCAGAGTGAGCTGAGGGTTTCAACATGGCTGCCGTTTGGGTAGGTGGTGTGCGACTTCGCATTTGTTTGGATTACAATGATACCGTTAATGAATTATTTCATAAATGCTTTATACATTCTGGAGCATAGTCTATCGGAGCCCCCACAGTGACATGCGCATTAGAGCCAGACACTGCAGAGCTCAGGACCACGACACACATTAAGAAACAAGCGGATGTATACCTGCAGCAGCGCGAGCTGCACCGGGAGTAAGCCGGCGGTTCGGTCCGTTCTGTGCATCTAAACTGACTGTTGTGGATTAATGAGACCAAACGAGACCGGACCGTGTCTGTTCGGGTCTGAGGAGAGCGGATTTATACCTGCAGCGGCGCGAGCTGAGCTGGGAGTTAGCCGGCGGTTCGGTCCCATTCTGTTCTGTGCATGATCTAAACTGAATGTTGTGGATTAATGTGACTAAACAAGACCGAACCGGCCTGTTCGGGTCTGAGGAGATGCGGAGACGCGTGGACAACAAAGTGGAAACGGAATCTGTGGATGTTCGTGTCCAGCAGCTAGCAGCTAGCCGCTAGCTAACCTACACGGCCCAATTCCCGAGCTGACGGACCGGACGCACCGACCTGTCCAAACCCGGACTTAGGGTAAATAATGTCCGTCACGTTTGCTTTGTGTCTGGTGCAGAAGAAACGGTAAAAACGGGCTTTTGTCACGAAAGTGTTCAAGCAGCAAATTTGGTTGTAGAGCAACAGGAAGTTGTGGGAGGGACATCGGCGGATGATTGACAGGCAGCGACGGCCGGTGTACAGACAGCGATATTGACATCTAGCGTGCTTGGAGTGTATAGTAGTGTGTTACATAGTGTTTGGTGTCGTGTGTTAAGTGTGTAGTGGAGTCGGTTTTTTGTTTAATGAGTCAAAACAGGAGAAGCTGAATGTGCAGCAGGCAGTGCAGCTCTTCATTCAGCTGGAAGGAGCTCAGGCAGACCTGAGCATTGCCTGCATTTAAATGTAAATAGTTAAACAGAACTTTGTACATTTTTAAAATGTATGCACATATTCAACAACAAAAATGTATATTTGCATTATTAGTAATAAAGTTTGTTAAACATATTTGTGGTTTTCACAGTAAAAAATAACTTTTTCTACTCGGATTTTATGTTTTTTTGTGATTTTAGGTCTATTGTGTTAGTACAATATGTCAAAATGAAAAAAATTACTGTACAGTCACACATGTGAGGTTGTGCTGAAAATAATCACACCAAGTAAATAGTTTTTAAGGTGAAATATAATGGCAAAATCAAAAACAACCAGTTATACCCTGGAATATCGGATTTCATAACAAACCTAAATATATCCGACGTTCCACCTTCAAACAGCCTCATTTGGCCATCAGTGAAAATGCTTCATAACCTCCCACTTTTCTATAGGAACACATATTTCCTACGGGCACTGCACTAGTTGAGATAAAGAAAATTACCTTTTTTTAAAATTAATAAAATAGCATGATGCTGCTTAGTGTACAAATGAAGCATTATCTAAATAAACATGTGATCAGTAATGACCATTTGCATAAAGCCAGGTTCCAAATTCTCTCTCATAAGACCGTGCAGCTGCTTCCAGTAGCACGTTGACATGCTGGTCAACTGTTGTTGCTCTTTTCTTCTTTTTTTTCACAACCTCATTTTTACATCTCAACTTTTACCTCACTACAGCTTGTATATTACTTTTGTCTGATTAATCTCTTCTTTCGATCTTGTAACTTCCTCTTTTTTATAACTTCCATATTAAGTAATCATGACAACAATCATTAAACATCTGGTTATTAATAAAATACGCTAATAGCAGAGCTCTGATATATTTCTTAACCACTTGTTATGAGCAAGGTATAGTGTCCTTACACTTGCTGATGGTATGAGGCCAGTGTGTAGAGATCTCAGCTTACAACATGTTATATTTTAAATCTTTAACCGTGGGAATCTTTGGGTGTCTCTATTAATCACTCCATAAATCCAAAAATACTGTCAACAGACATTTAAACAATGTTTTTTTTGCCGTTTTTAGAAATGAAATGTTATATAATAAGACTGATATATGTACAAATCTCTCTGTAAAACCTGTCAGAATATAGATAAGAATACAACTCGAAGGTTTGGTGTATTTCAGTTCAACTTAAGTGGGGAAAAAAAATTGAAAAGTATACAACATTTTGACTAATACAGATATAAGCTTGAAACATACCCAGAAATCTTTTTTTGTGTCTTACCAGTTTTCTGGTTATTTTATGTTCATAAATATGCAAAGCAGGCTATCTTATTTAATATGAACTAATTTCTCTTTTAAATTTGGTTTAAACTGACAGGGGAAAAAAACAGGAGGGTTCATCAATTGATTCTGGGACTAAATGTAAAATCAATTAAGTCCTTTATCAAAACAAGTCAGGACACAGTTAAGAATCAGGGATTGTATACTTTTCTTTAATAACTTCACAACAGGGTACAAATCGGGTCCACTCCTCCGAAGGCTCTGTGAAAGTTCACTGTAAAACAGCTGAAGTCAGTCTTTGTGGTGTACGAATGACTGAGGTTTCCCAATCTACATTCATAGCTCACATAGGTGGTGCCAATGGCCAACAGATGATGATTTGATAGGACATTTTATATAATAATTAACAACTACTCAAAGACTGAAGGGTTTTATAAGAGGAGACATTCGTTTAAGAAGTTGGACACCAAGTGGTCACAATTGAACAGCTGCTAACTAAAAACAGTGACGAAGTGAAGTTGTAGCTTTCTTTGGCCTCAGTAATGGTGAAATGTGTAATGTCGAGACATGAACATAAACTTTTCTCTTTCAGCTTTTTGACAGCTTTTTTTACAGTTATTGTCTAACGGTTGAGCTGGTGGGTAATTACTGTTCGATGAAATATTGTTCATGACAGCAGGAAACAAAATGAAGCTATGAAGGTCAGGGGAAACCTCAGTGTCTGTTTGAGGAAATACAGACAAGTAACAGTTCAAATAACAGTCAGCAGAGGGCGCCAACATTTGGAGTAAGTGTGTGTGCGTGTGTGTGTGTGTGTGTGTGTGTGAGAGAGTCAGTCTGTGTATCGAAAATAAAGTATTTGTCATTCAGACTTACTGAAATGTCAAAAGTAACATTTGAAATTAAAGTCAAAAAACACTTCATATCACATAAATATGCTGGTTTTGTGAGAAATGCCATTGTTGTCACTGTGTGTCCTGCTTTAACACTGCTTCTGTGTTGTGGTCAGAAAATGAACTCCTTAAAAATCATCTTTGTAACAGCAGTTGAAATCTGCTAAATCATCTGCCACTGCACCAAAATAACATGACTGAAGCGTTCTGGAGCTTGAGGACAAAAGAAAAAAAAACAACCTTTTGTTAAAGGATAAGGTCACAAATTAAAATTCAGTCATTATCTTCCCCACCCTCGAGCCAATGGAAAGTCGGGTGATGTTACAAAGCAAAACAGCGTCACAGCATTCTCCTGAACAACTGAAGTGGATGGGGACTTATTTTCTGTCGGCATGAGGGTGAGAAGATAATGACTGAATTTTCATTTTTGGATGAACTCATCCTTTAAAGTGGATTTAACTTTGCAGGAGTGTCTGTGTGCGTTTCTAGTAGGGAGATGCGGCCCAGTTGGCAGCTTGTTGAAACCTAACCGTTTATAATACATGTGTGCGCACACACACACACACGCACATTCATGCACAGACAGGAAAAACAAAAGAGCAGCACAGGCTCACATACAAACATCCAGGTTGTAAACAAAAGCTCTTTTTCTTATCAAAGAGTATAAAACTGCACTGCCACAGTGCGTCCTTGAAAAGCTCTATTGAGTGACTACTGCATTAGAAAAAGCAACGTTGACGCGAACATAAATCGTGGGATAAAAAAGTTTAAAGGATTATATATTACAAAGCCTTTTGGAGTCCTGAGTTTATCAAAAAATAAACGAAACAGACAAAAAGGCCAGAGTCCATACATCATAGAAATACATTAAAAGGAGAAACAAAAAACAAGATATTTTTTTTCTTAGACAAGATTTGACAATTTCCTGCTTGTTCTCACACTTCCAGCAAAACAGGCCAAAAAAGAAAAGATCGATTGACAAATGCGTTTTTCAACACATCCATGGCTCTTGTTTAAGACTATCTAGATAATGCAGCACACGTGTTGTTGTTGTTGTTGTTGTTGCATGTTCAGTTTTCAGATGAGGTGCTCGTCATTTGGGAAAAAGCAGCATCTTCTTGTAGAGTGTAAAATTATACTTCACACATTTTCAAAGATAATGGAGAAGTTTTCAGAGCTATCGACAGTACACGACGTGGCCGGTGAGTTTTCACATGCAGAAAATCAAAAGTATAATCTCTTGAAAAAATACAACTTTAAAAGGTGTAAGTGACGCTCCAAATGAAAAATAAATGCGTTTCGTCCCTAACTGGACAAAGATGTGAGACTGTCAGGAGTGCAGGCGGCTGACAGGTCAGTTAAAGACGGATTTGGTTCTCATTTTAAGACACTCTTCCTGTCAGATTACAAACCGTTAAGGGCAGACGTCGTGTCCTTAAAGGTGCACTATGTAGTTTTGGGGAAGAAAGTTTTACCAGAAGAGAATCATCTTCATTGACTGATTCTTTACGTCTTGAAAAACCAAATAAACAAACTCCCGTCTTTTTATGGCTGAATAAACTGAACAAACAAACTTAAACCCTAAAGGACAACACAATTCCATGCTTACTTTGTTTATATTTGGCGGACCCCGCCACCTTTTCTCGCTTCAAACAATGTTCTAACTGACTAATTTTCCTCTGAGAACAGCTTGTTTATTCAGTTATTGAAAAGATAGATATTTCTGAGTTTGTGTTAATATTAAACTCCTGAGTGTGAATTTCTTCTTTTAAAAACTACATTGTGCCCCTTTAACGTAAACTTGAACCTTGAACTGATCAGGTAAAGACAAAACATTTTACTTTACACAAACTAAGATGAACACAACTGGGAGCAGTCCAGTACAACCACAGCCCTCTACTGTTGGCCACTGGAACACTTGTGGGTTAAGTGCCTCGCTCAAAGGCACCTTGGCAGTTGCTACTGAGAAAGAATTTACTCTCTTATATTCTGGGATTCAAACCCAGAACCTTCTGGTAACAAAAAGTCTTCTCTAACCTTTAAGTCACTGCCTGCCCTGCTACTTAATCTTAAATTATTCTGAAATAATGAACAGTATTACATTACTGGTGTAGAAATAACTTTTTCTATATCATAATTATTACATATTTTTAGAATCCGCCTCATGGGGATCAGATTTCTTAAAGTCATCTGTGGTTAATCCGCGAGGGACAGGTACAGATTTGACATAAAAAAAAAAAAAAAGGGGAAAAAGAAATAAACTTGGGTAAAACAAAATGAACTGGACCTGAACCCTTCAAGGTGTGTTAAATGATTTCACTCATTTAGACACTGGTGCTAGATCAGCTTATTTGTATCTATGTGAAGTGAGGCTGATTGATTGTAGTTCTGGCTTCAGTCTATCCAGCCTGACGTGAGAAAAAAATGAGGCAAAGTGAATGGATTCCAAACTCCAGCTGCTGCTTTCAAAATTTTACCATCCAAATATTTAGCACATCTTAACTACAGTTTGCTGAAACATTTACCAGCCACAAATCAGATTATACTAGCGCTTGGCTAGTGGTCCTTTAACAAAAAGAAAGTTCCGGTCTGGAAATCTTTGCTTTTCCATCCGTGTCCTGATGTGAGCCAAAAGGCAACTCCCATAACTGAGAGTTTAGATCAACGCAGTAGTGCTTCAAGAGTCCCTACATTCCCTTAAAATAAATCTCAGATTATGTCGATGTTCAAAATGAAAAACTATCCTTAAGGTGAACTCACAGTTACGACAAAAAAACATGGGTCTTGCGCAGCATGTTTTGTACTGGTCGTTCAAACCATAGATTTAATGATCGCAAAGATTGCGCCTTTTCAAAAAGATGAAGATTGATACTCAAAAAACATTACGAGCTTCCCGGTGATGCATCTCACTGGTTCCCACCATAATAAAAGTCAGGATTAGCACCATCCACCGACGAACTGGTGGTACAATCTCAATGTGGCTGGTAAATTATGAGACACTTAGATGCGTAAACATCTGGCCTTCCTTCCATCCTGCATTCTTAGTTGGCTGGTAAAATGATGAAAGACACCAGAGGTTTGTGTGGTTAGGATGAGTTGTTGGAATCCATCAGCCAGGTTCGCTGAGAGACGATCCTGCCTTTGTCAGCAGCAAGAATTCCTCCTTGTGAGTAAAAAATCCACCGCTCTGGATCATCGTTGAGATTCGGCTGACATTCTTGCGACGAGCAGGCAGCAGTTCGGTGCCTTGAGAACAGTCTGACAGGACTTTTGGCCGTGGCTTGACTCATCACCTGCTGCAGGTATTTCTGCCACCTGACAGTCTTTGTCCAGCTCCGGGTTTCCCAGCAGGACTTTCAGCTTCTACCGGCGGGGCTGGTGGTGGCGTGAATGACGAGGCAAGGAGGAAGGGCTGGAGGAGGATGAGGGCGAGCACGGCGACATGGATGCCAGGGAGGCCGTGGCGGCGGCGTCTTCCGCCTCCTCCAGCTCCCCTGCTCCGTGGAGCTCCTGGCTGACGCTGGACTGTAAGGCCGCTGGGGTCAGCCACTCTTTGGGCAGGCAGCTCTGGAGGAATGGCACGCAGGAACTGAAGTAGGCCAGGCGGTTGACCCAGCGAGGGATCTCCCTGCCACACAGGATCTTAAGAAAGGAGAGGGCGAGGGAGGTGTGGAAGAGAGAGGAAAATGTTACATCTTATATAACCCCTTTATCCTCTTATTCACACATTCACACATTGATGGTCTTGGGCAATGATACAATTTGTGGTTCGGTGTCTTGCTTACGGACAATTTGATATTTCAACAGGAGGAGCTGGTGATTGAACTTCTGGCTCTGCGATTAGAGGGCAACCTGATTTAACTCCTGACATATGTAAAGATGGTGAATACGTCTCCATTCCCTTCTTGCGTACATAACTTCAGAGCATTTGAATAGACACTGTGGTGGCAGATAAGATACTGGGTCATGATCATTCATATGAATAGGTTTTGGAACATCCCTTGCAGTCCTGGCTGAGCTCTAACATTCAGCTTGAGTCTGATAAAGACCAATGTTTGATGCAACCTTTTATAATGACAGTGTTGAAATAAATGAGCAACAGGTGTTGCCACAGATCGCCCAAGGAAGGAAGGGGCCTGGGTGAGGCATTTGCAGGTTTTTAAGAACACATCCAGCACGATCATAATGATAGAGGGAAGCTCCAGGGCGGTCTCAAAACTATCTCAGTTCACTCCGGGGTGGCTCATGCATGCGTGTTCTGTGTTTGTGAATAAAACACCTTTTGGACTGAAGACCTGCTGTTTCACCTCTGACTTGAGACTCCAACTGTGAGTCTATTGTATAGTTAGTAAGTAAGTTTATTGTGAAGTTATGAAAAGTAGTTCTCCACTATGACACCAACTTGATAAGAACTACCTTGAATGACAGCAATCGTCAATACTGCAGCCAGCCACAAGGGGGCGATCAGGACAGCTTCAAGTTAGTGAGCTGACGTCCATCTTTATTTAAGGTCAACATGATGAATTGCCATTGCAACTCAAACCCTTTTGTTTGCATATTTGTTTTTTTTCAAAAGGCACATTTCTCTATAACGTTATTTTTCAATCGAGATAATGTCCGAAAAGAGGAAAAGGGCACGCAGCAGGCACAGTTTTGTAGTGCAGTTTGAATTCCTCAAACATGAAATCAACACTGTGCCAAGTTTGAAGCAGAGAGAATCTGTTTCTGATCACAGTGAACTCTTCTCTTTATAGCTACATGTGTGCGAGGCAACTTTCTGCTTTGCACACTAAACCAAAACGCTTTCACGGTCTGGATTTGACTTCTTCCTGGTTTGTTCATTTTGTGTTTTTTAGGTCAGAATCAGAGTAATCAGTCCTTTTCAAGATCTGGATGTGGAAGAAAGAAAAAAAAAAAAGCCCAGAAACAATGAACGAATAACTGGAAATTACATCCTGCTATTGTACTGTGAGGTGACTCAACTGAAACGTTTCTCAGTCCTCCAGGAAACTTCCTTACATTTCCTGTCTTTCTTTATCTTAAACAAACATTAAAAAAACAAGACATTCCAGAAACTCTATGATCGACTGCAGCTCAGATGGAGTGAAATGTATTTACTCATCTACTGTAACTACTGCTCGTACGTGAGATCTGGCTCAACGCCCCCTCTCGAGCATGCAGGCACAGGCAGCAACACTGCCAACGTTGGGGTTAATCATCATCATCATCATCATCGTAGCTCTATCCAGTGCCATTACAGCATTGTGGGACGAGTGGCTTCCAAGAAACTCAAAGTAATTCCCAGTAAAAGGGCTTAATTGTGCTTTTATCATAACATTAACCAAAGCTGCTGAAAGGCTGTTTTTAAAAAGATGCACAGGGAGACACGAGGGGACACTAGATGTGCTTTTAACCACAAAAATGTCTGACAAAGCATGCGGCATGTTGTGCTCAGAAAATGTGGGCATTTGCAGAGGACTGGTGGATTTTATAGCATCACAAGATACAGCAGTACAAGAACATCTGCAGAGTCCTGCTGTGTTTAAAGGCACATATTCAAACAGTACAGAAGGAACTCTCAGTTTTGAGCGATCATTGAAGAAATATTTAGAGTCCTTCACACAAATGGCCCTGTTGTTAATGCTTAATACTGTTGAAAGAAGCTTAAAGAAGGGTAAAAGCTAATTACATAATAGCAAAACATCAATATCTAACAAAAGCCCTGTTTTTCATACCACAAAAGAATGCCAGACCATCCAGAGAAATTTGGGTTGTCTTGTTCAAGGAACCCTGTATGTATGGACACGAAGAGCTGAGGATCAAACCACCAACCCACTCTAAAGCCTGAGCCACGGCCGTGCCTGTCGGTCTCTGAGACGAAGAACAGAGCTGTGAGACATAATCTACTTACACAGTGAAACAGAGCCAAAGTGTTAAAAGGCTACCGTATGCTGGTTTGCTTTTCAAGAAGAGGACCGACATCAGAGTCACACAACGTTTTCTCGGGAGAATTCATTATCATGGTCTGTCTTTCAAAGCTGCAACAACCATCCATCCACGTGTCCAATCATCTTCTGCTCAGGCGGTCTTTTAGTCAGCCTCCCATATTGACAAGGTTACAGTAAACATGAGAATCAAATCCTCAGGGCCAGACTGCTTCCCTATGGAGTCAGCTCTGTGTTTGTGTCTCTGTGGTCGCGTGTATATGTCTCAACGTGTGTGTACAATACTATAGTAATGCATTTGTCGTTCATGTATGTGTGAAAGTCTTCATTTTGTGTGTGTGTGTGTGTGTGTGTGTGTGTGTGTGTGTGTGTGTGTGTGTGTGTGTGTGTGTGTGTGTGTGTGTGTGTGTGTGTGTGT
>CAEMYA010002116.1:3895995-3929225 GCA_903131615.1 Diplodus sargus | reverse complement strand
GCTGGCTCTACGTGTCCAGGCTTGTATCGGTGTCTCTTAATCCCCATCTCAGTTCTAGATGCTAACTGCGAGACTCCCTGCTCATTAGTCACACCAGGATAAGCCGATTGAAAGTACACACTCATTCACGCACACAAACACACAAACCCACACACAGACAGTTCAAGCGCTTACACACAGAACAGGAAGGAAAAAATCAAGACACGGTTAGTCGTTCAGCTGACCGTGTTGCGTTTTTTTTCTGCACCACGTGTCAGGTCGGTTTTCCTGCAGAAATGGCGCAGAGCTGTCCAGTCTGTGTCTGTGTGCCTACCTCTGACAGTGCTGAGGAGAAGTGGTTGCAGTTCTTGTGCATGAGGTGGTAGGCGTTGCCTTTGTACTCCTTCCCCATCTCCTCCACTATCCGCTCCACATCCTCCTCTGTGAAGTCGGTGCTGCCCAACACTATGGCTTCTCTGCAAAGACGACAGGGGAAAGGGTGTGGAGGCAGGTGTTACTACGAGATACTCTTACTCACTGATGAAACATCAAGAATGACTTCCTAGCATTGTGTTTCAACCTCTTTTGCACAATCATGCATGAACCAACAACTCATAGAAACAGACTGGTTCTTAAGCGGTGCGTATGAGTCATTCAGTCATAAACATGGTGTCTTTTATAAATAAATACGGTTGCTTTTTAATGTACCAATGGTTTTGACAAATTCAGGGAAAAACAAATGTTCATACTATGCACCTTCGTCATGGAAGAACTTGCGGAGATCTAAAATTGGACACATTTATATCCATTGATGAATTTAAAGGCATATATAAGGAATTTGGTGAGGGAAGCATGTTGTTGTTTTTCTTAAAAAGGACAGTGTTTCGTCTGCAAATCATGTTTGATATGTTTGATTTATGCATTCCATTGTGAACCGCTGCTCCCTTGGCCAGGTCACCTTTGTAAAAAGAGATCTTGATCTCAGTTGGACTTCCTGGCAAGACAAAGGTGAAATAAAACATAAAATACAACAATTCTACAGAGACTTGGGGATCACAAACCCTCAGTCTGCATGAATTTGGAGTAGGGACAGGCCGATTGTGAGAGTGGTCGATTCGCTCTCCATTTGCCAAAGAGACATCTCAGTGGGTCTGATATGTCGGCATTTGTACCAGAGGATCCATACTTATGGTCCAGTGACCTGCATTGAGACAGTGTGTCTGTGCAAGTGTGTGTGTGCCAGCCAGAGTCTGTCTAAGCCACAGGGCAGATCAACTAGAGCAGAAGTAATGCACAGCATCACAGTAGCTCAGGGTAGACGCACACTCACTCACACACACACACACACACACACACACACACACACACACACACACACACATTCATACATAAACAGACCCTGGGCTGATTCTGGGAATCCAAAACGTATTGAACTGGCTGGCTGCTCGACTGTCTCACCACTACAACAGACTCTTATTCAACTGCAGTTAAAAAAAACAAACAAAATGACCCGACACAGCACTGATGTGTGAGAATTATTGCACAATTAAAAGCATTAAAAATGTCTGCAGTTTAACTAAATTGACTTATTTTAAGTTCAAATCCTTTGACTTTCTGCAATCACACAGTGGGTTTCCTACAGTTGGGTTTCACTGGTATAAACATAATGCAACTTGTTCTCTTCCACCGCATTTACTTACACGCAGGATCAAAAATTGTTCAACAGACTGCAGTTTAATGCAGCACCACACAGTGTTTAAAATGACACTGGAGTTTAAAACCTCCTGAAATATAAATATATATACACACGTATAAGGGCCATCGTAATATTGCAATATTCATGATAATTGTGATGTTACAAACATGAAATATTGATACTGTGTTAATAAATCACATGATAATCATCTGAATAATCCAGCGAAGATGTTATGGCTAATCCATCATCATGTTTATGACTGTAACTGTTCTTTCTGTGCACATTCTTTAAAGTTTACAGATTCTCTCCACATTGGTTGGTTTTCTCTGCTCTCAGTCAGCTGCCATGAACCGTGAGGACAAGAAGTGTGAAATCATAAAATGTCTGTCACATGCTGTACTCCCTCAGCTCTCCACCTATGTCTTTTTCTTTAAATAGCAGGAACGTAGCAGCCAACTGAGTGACCGATGCACGGAACAGGCTGAGAAAATCCGTCTTGCATCGTAAAACAAATTAATGATTTGCCAACAGAGTGACAGCTGTATGCTGATTATTTAACTGAGCGTTGAGTCAGTAACTCAAGCCCCGGGCATGAAAACATCTTTGTTTGATTGTTAACCTGAGGTGACCGACAGACAGGCTGGTTCACCTGCCAGAGTGTATCCCACAGTTCATGACCAGGTCAACAGACTACTCATTATGTTTACATGCATGTAATCGTTAAAACATGATACTGTAAATCAGGAATACATGCAGCAGACTGGTAGACTTTACACTGTGTTATATTGGAAGCAAGGTTTTATTATTTAAACTGTATTATTGGTAGTAGATGCCACTTCCTGGAGGGTACTTACTTGAATTTAAAGGTATCGCCGAGTTCAGTTGCATCACCCGGTGTGATCTCAAAGATCCCTGAGAATGGGTACGGGTGCCCGCCATAGGCAAACTCTAAAACACACAGACAGGAAGTAAGAAGACACATTTGAGTACCAACCACTCTCAAGCAGAAAGTCTCTATAAGCCAAATAATAATTGCATTGCATCATCTTTGAAACACCATTCACAGGAGGTCAACTGATATGTGAGGCGTCATATTTCTGGGTAATCTTACCTCTTCCATAGATCTCAATCCCTGAGTGAAAGACTCCGATACCCAAAGAGCTGGTAAACTCATTGATCCAGTACTGAGGGCAGAAGAAGACAGAAAAGAGGTCAGAAAAGTGCTAAATCTATTCAGGATCCATTATAAGAGTCACATAAATAGACCTAATGCAGAGAAATATATTAGCATAGTGGAATAACATGTCAGCCGTCCCATGATCTCAGCTGAGATCTGTGAGCTTTGTTGTTTACACACGATCTCTTACACACACACACACACACACACACGGACAATGACAGCCCACACACAAACACCAGGAATAGCACACAAAATCAATACTTGCAGCAGCAGAGATCTCTAACATTATTGTCCATCTTTTCAGTCGTGTGTCTGTCTAACATCCTGAGGCTAAGAGGTGATTGGCACGGGCTGTTGCTAGGCAGAGTTCGCATGTGTGGAAAAAGAATGATCTTTTATCACAGGCGATGGAGCGGGGGAGAGCGGTCGAGAGGCTGATTGGATGTTGGAGGATGCTGAATAATTAGTAGGCTTGTATCATATTTGCTAACATTTTCATCACAGTTACCAAAATCACTCTCGCATGGATGACCAGTGTTTGGGTCAGCCAATACAAAATAGTAAAACACCGTTGTCCAATGTTTGGCAAAGTTAACCATGAAGTTATATTAAAATAAAAAGAGCTCTAAGGCCCTATGTTGGGACAGTTCATTGATGATGCATTCTTTTTTGGTTAATCTATTAATCATTTCATATACAAACTGTCAAAAATAGTAAAAAGGTCTATCTTAAAGAGCCGGTGAAAAGAGTTGAAACAATTAAGTGCTGAATTGATTCGCTCAAAAAATAATTGGCAAGTATTTACCACAACACCATTTAAGTCAGGGGTTATGTAGGGGGTGCTCCCTCTGGCAAAAATCAAGACAAGATGCGCAAAGTGGCACCATTCAAAAGTCAGCTGAATTAGCTATCAGCAGTTCCTGCGGGATGAAGAAAACTTTAAAAATGTGATGATTCTAAGGAAGTTCTACAGAAATAGGAAATAGTACTTTTCTACTGATTCTCAGATTTGAGTTCACATAAGTTGACACTGACAAGAAGTTCTAATTCACTTCACAACTTGACTTTTGCCCCAGTGACACCAAGGGAAGACGCAGATATTTCCCTGCGGTTTGACCTCTCATTTACACGGAAATCCCTTTTTATCACAGAAAACGATTATTTCTAAAAGCGCCGGTTATGTGTTGCAGTGTCAACTGGGAGAAACAGAGTTTTAGGTTCTCAAACGTCACATTATGCGCCAGAAAAAGCTTAATGTCATGTGAGCGCCCTATGTTTACAGTTTTGGCCTAGTTATAATGGCGCTCGACGGCGTATTTATGCGGGTTGATGTAAATGACAACTTTTTTGAAAACGATGTTGTGTGCGCAATGTTATTATTGAAAACGGGGGGGGTATATTAATTTCTCTAAATACCCGGCTATATGTAAATGTGGTAAATTTTCCTTCTTTTTGTAACAGTGCCACTAGCGCACTGCACCACAGATCACACAATAAGATCCAGATGGAGACAACTGAACACAATATATATTTTGCTACAACACAGGAGCAACATCAGGCAAATGAGTGTGCATTGTACTGTGCACAGGCAGACTATTTGCAAAACATAGCAGCCTGATAACAGCCTGATAACCAAAGCACACTATTTAAAACCATTCTCACACTATTTTTATGCAAATTCGACATGTGGCTGCACAGAATCAGTAAAGGCACATTTGGAGGTTTTGGCCTCACATCTGCGAATTGTTTTAAAACAAACACAAGGTGTGATCATAAGGATGCTGAACATGCCCGTTAGAGATATTAGATCATTAGAGTGGAAGCTGCTGTACTGACTGTGAGTAAAGCTCAGAGTGTCGCCTTTCTGACCTGAGCCAAAACCTGAGATGCAAATTGTGAAGGATAGTGCAACTAGGGCGAGCAGTACAGTCTGACGACTAAATTAGAGCCGCAACGATTAATTGATTTGTTGTCAACTACTGAATTAATCGACATCTATTTACACATTGGATTTAACAGTTTGAGTACTTTTTTTAAGAAACTCCAGCTTCATAAATGTGATTTTTTTTTTCCTGGTTTCTTTACTCTGTCAGTAAATAGAAACATCTTTTGGTTGTGGACGAAACAAGACATTCGACGGCGTCATATTGGAACTGAGAAACACTGAATGACATTTTTCAAAACTTTCTGACACTGTTCCTCTATTGAAAGTTTTTTTTTCAATATGGCAAGTTTTTCAAGTTTTTCTAGGATGTTGGTGTAACTGAATCATCCAACCAATCAAGTCATCAAACACTTATCAACCATCTCGTCTCTCTCTACCCCTTCTGCCTTTCTTCACACACACACACACTGACAGCCCACTGGTTTGCATTTAAGATTGATCTGTTTTCATTGGAAAATGCATTGAGGAAGTAATGACGCAGTTTCAAGCGAGATTTCAAGAGAATGACCTGTTCTTCCTCTGTCGAAGGACCACAATATGACATCTTTGCACCAAATGACTGAACAAAAAGCCAGTCACACTTTAAACAGTAACCTCCTGTACTACTGTCCTGCGTCATAAAGACACTTTTTTTTTTCTTCTATGAATACAGTTATGTGTAATCTAATCTGCCAACACTGCTATCTGCTGACACACGACACTTTACCCACCTCCGAATTGAATTTCCTTAAGTGAGCCTCCTTTAATTTGAACTTCCTGGTCATCTCACTTAATGTGACTATTTTTGTCTCAATACATTTATTTGCTTCTATTCATGTTGGTGCATACATCGTGCTTTAGAGTATATTAGATGTCCGTCACACATCTATGCATCTGTACTCTCGAACCGCGAGTTGTATCATGTCAGCACTAACAAATTAGATTTCTATAAATGTTAATTTGGGGGTTACTGCCTCCACTGTGGGCATAAAGAAGCAACAGCAATGATCCCCCCCAGAGCAGAGAGGTGGAATATCGATGCAAAACTGCTGCATTGAACGGACTGTTTTAAGGAGGGTAATGGGAGGTAAAGGCAGGAACAGTGTTAAACTCTACGTTGAGTTGTATTTCACAGTAATCTGAGTAATACACAACACTGTGAATACACTGAATTCTGACATGTGACAACTTGCACTCAAAGTAGCTAACAGTGAGTCTGCTCGAATTATCCAACAGTGGCAAGGGAAAAAAGATGGATGCTGACTTCAACTCTGTTACAAATGCTCACCACATATGTAGGATAATCACCAGTTGAGATCTGAATATTACCCCACATTTTATTCAGTTTTTGACGGATAAATGCAGTAAATGCTAAAACATCAGCGACAACTGCTGAGCTCAAGAAAGTATTCTTGCGCAACATTTCAGCCCAGCGTCTCACACTGCAGCACGTCGGTTTCCTGACCTATATAAGGTTGAAATGTTGCACAGAAAAAAGCTACTGCAAGAGTCAGCGAACGGCTTTACTTTAAGACCAGGAAAATCCCCTTTCAGATCCATTTAATTGGACTTCAAAAAAAAGTATTTTACCCCACGGATTTCTGACACCCAACACCGTCTCTAATCTGCTAACACTTTAATGGAAACCTAACTTGGATGATGCACCAAAAAGCGCTGGGCGTGGGTCACGGAATTTATCAACTCACCCATCACATTTGAAAAAAAATCATGCTGATAATTACAGGAGGATCAACATTTGGGCCAGAAATCATCTCATCGTGTAATTTCCGACATTGCCATTGGCAGGGGTTTTCCCGCACATAAGATTTCCAACAACAGCTGATCGTATCTGTTGAAAGAAGTGAGTAATAACAGACATAGTATGATCCTGTCTGTATCAGTTTTGATATCTATGTCTACAACAGCTGGTTCTCAAAGACAGAGAATCCCTAGTCTGCTGGTTTTCACAGTCTGTTACTAAGAAGTTAAGAAACTAAGTGCATCAGCTTGTCCTCGCTGCTTCAATCCTCCATCCAGGGCATTTTCCCTAAGAAGCAAGACCGGATCCTGTTCAGAAAAAACGAAAACTCAAAAAACCCACAACAGCATTTAAGGAGCAAAAGAAACTCGAAGCTACTGCAGACATCAGAAGCCATGTCTGAAGACTCTACACAAAGGGAACACCCTCAACACGAATATTAGCTTATCTCGCTGTTGCAATTACTCAAAATCCAAACAAGTAATTACCAAAGCAGCCGCTGGATTTGTCCGTGTGTGTGTGTGTGTGAAAAAATATTTTAAGGAAGCTGATCTGCTAGTTTGGTGCGCAACCCCCCACCGTCAGTAGTGAAATAAGGCTCTTATCTTAGCCCTCATTACTTTAAAGCTCGTTAAAGCCTGCCTCCTCCCCAGCACAGTGAGTGAGCTGAGTGAGTGTGTGTGTGAGCATGAGAGTACATTTGTGTGTATGAATGAATTAAAGACAGAAGAGGCGAGGGAGGAAAAGAGAGATGGATGAACAAAGGGAAATTGGCTGCTGCGGTTGATGCCTGTGCACTGGATCATCTCGCTCAGTGCCGCTGCCGTCATTTTCCCTGTTAAGCATCATCATTAAACACAACAAATCAGTGGGGAGATATGAAATGCGTTTCGTTTTAGCGTGAATGTGAGAAACAAGTGGACGGAAACAAAACTGAAAACACAAATTGAGGGAAGGAAATGGCTACCAGCCACAAGCCAAATACGGGTACATTTTGTCTGTGCCCCAAACATTAGTCTGCTCTTGAATGTGCGCCGCTGTAGTAAATGTTGTTTTGGTCTCCAAGTGACGAATTACTTCAGTGTTAATCACAAAAGTTCATTTTGGACAATGCACTAAAAAGACTTAAGTTTATATGATGTGAGAACTAAATTCTTCTAAAGATTGGACCTAAAACTGGAAATGTTGCAGATGCTTCAGAGCTGCTTAAAGTAAAAATACCAGTTTTGTTTTTGGTGATAACACAACAGCCAAACAAACAACTCACCAAGAACAACAAATACAAACACTAACTATAATGATACCAATGTGAGCATCCACACCAATGAACAATAATGTTCTGTAAACTGTGGCACCACGCACATGCTTCACACTCCAGCTGTGTCAGCAACTCAGGAAAGTGAATATCATTAACCTGTTATTACAATGGCTTCTACCACTTTGCTTCATTACCAGTGGATTGGAGTCCCAATGAAACACGGCTACCTGTCTTACTTATTTCTCTTGTCTCAGCACACCTTACCTGAGGATACAAAAGGGAGCTCTGGAATCATGACTGCTGCATTGATCCGACACAGAATAACACAGCGCGCTCTGCTGATTATCTGGCTACGTGCCGCTGTTAAACCTAATACACTGACACACACTCACAGTGGATACAGTAGACCTCGATGCTGGCTGGCAGGCAGACAGGTGGTGTGCAGATAATGCTGTCTCATTAGAGGAGCGTACTAAAGCACTCAGAGCTGGCCAGGAAATCCACTTAGTAGAGATGGGAGCAGGAACGGCTGGGAGGACCTAAGAGAATGGGAGTTGTGGAAGGAGAAAGGGTGGCGTTGTCTGTAGCCGAGTCAGCACAGATATTCCTGAAAGTCACGTGACCACATTGATCCTCAAATGGAAACGTTTTGAGTAAATGTCCAGTGTCTAACTCACACCGCAGGGCCGGCGGTTTAACATGCGGCCCAAAACGACAGATGCTCTCACTGAGCCAACGTGCTGCCCCGCTGCCCCCCGGCCAGTGACGGCGACACTGTTCGTTACACGGTGTGGACAGTGAAGACATCACTGTGGGGATCCTGCAGGGTGTCGCCACTGTCCTGACCTTTGCGGTTAATCTGATATTAATGACTTCCTCTTAGACAGTCAGTCACCTTCACGGTCACTCAACTGTCCATTGGGCCAATAAACAACGCTCTCATCACACTGTCAAATTTTGCTGCTGTGACTTTGTTGCATGTATCACTAAGCATTGTGCTAATTCGACTATGAAATACAGTGGAACGGTTATTCAATTTATGACAACAAGTTTATCAGCATCAATTTTTCAGGTCATGCAAAACATTCCCTGATTAAAGGTTCTTCACTGTGAGTATTTTGCGCTTCCATTTGTCTGACCCGATATATGAAAAGATGATCTCCAGTTTTGAGACTCTCAACCTCTGATGCAGTCAACTTGGGCATAAGGACAAAGCAAAAAAAAAGTTGCACATTTCTGAATCCTGGTGGTTAATTGTTAATATTTCCTGGATTCTTTACTCCTCTATGACGGAAACTATATATATTTGGGTTGTGAGGACGTCACAATTGTTCTATCTTTAAAACATTAAACAACTTATTGATTATTCAAGAGAAAACTGACAGATCAATCAACAATGAAAATTATTCTTTGCTGTAGTCCTAAAATATGGCCTCACAGGAGTAATCGTACAAGAGTAAATGAAAGGACAGAGGCCAAAGATCTTCCCTGACTGATTTTCTTCGTGCCAAACAAACTCTCTTTGTTTTCAAGACTGAATAAACAGAATAAACAAACTGACCTTAAAGGACAACCGAATTTCAAACTGGTTTCACATTGTTTATATGTGACAGACCCTGCCACTTTTTCTAGCTTCAAACAGTGTTCTGGGGACCTTATTTTCCTCTGAGAACAGCTTGTTTAGTCACTTATGGAAAAAATAAACATTTCTGACTTTGTATAATTACCTCAATCAACAGTCAGAGCAGACCCATCAGTCTGTCCACCTGCAAAAAGCAAGTCGGTCTACGAATTGTTAGTCAGCCAAAAAATGACTCACATATTCAGTAAGCGAATCATCTCACGCTCACTTAAAACTGACCTTTATGCAACAACTGAAAAACATTCAGGCGCCATCAACCCCTGCTCAGAGTCGGCAGACAGTCAGCGAGCGAGCGTGCAGCCAGTCTCGCAGTCAGTCGGTCACTTTTCCTCCTAGTACTCAACAGAGTCTAATCAATAGACAGAGGAGGTGTTTAAAGTAGAGGAATGAAGGAATGAATGAATGGAACGCAGCCATCAGCCCATTATGTTCAATGAGTGCTAGACACCACTGTAATCAAGCCAAAAATCTCGTTCCCACAGTAGCACATAAAAAAATACAGACACCAAAAATATGTTTGGGTGTGAGTCAATCTGCATGCACAAGCACAAACCACAAGATTCCTTTAATAAGTCACACACACACACACACCCCCCCTCAGTCTCTCACACACTCGTAAACACAACACAGCTCTTAACATCAGTATAGATATCAACTGCAGCATCATTTAGGAAACAACATCAGTTCACCAAAAGAACAAGAATGGCCTGTAACTGTTATGTGTGTGTGTGTGTGTGTGTGTGTGTGTGTAGATGTATAGTGTTTGTAAGCCTTTGCATGTGAAAGTGTGCCGAGGCCCCAGCAGCCGTTCATACTGAATGTAAGTGAGACAGAGATAAAAGCTCTTTACCGAGAAGAAACTAATGTGAACTGCAAGTCGAGCGAAAAACAAGAGGAAGCGAAAGAAAGAGGGGGAGGAGACAAGAAAAAAGGAGAGTCTGCATGAGAGGAGAAGAAGGACAGAATGATCGAAGAAGGTGGGGGTTGATGGATCAGAAGTAAAGCAGAGAAGAAGAGTCTGAATCCATGGCCGAGGAAAAAGGGAAGGACGGAAGAAAAGATACAGTGATTATGAGGATATATATACACGAGTAAAGCCAAGTCCTGATTTCACACAGTTATGCTACTACAGAAAATGTACACTGGTCGACTTTATTTTACAAGGAAACATCTTTGTAAAGATTCTCAAAGACTCTTTCCGTTTCAGTGTAAATCCATATGACACAGCCTCTAACCTCCTGACCTACAGCATGTGATGATATATTGACCATCAGCTACAAGGGGACACAGCTGCAATAAATCTGATTAAAACAGAAGGAAAACAGGAGCAGGCACTTTCTGCTGCTAACATGGAACAGATCTTATTTGTGGCGACAAAAAAACAACAATATTTTTGATAGGAAGTCAGGGTGTCTCCAGTCCCGTTTGGGCAAACTGGGCATTTTTATCGAGACCTCGGGACAATTTCCAGCCAACAATAAAACTTTATTTTTTTTGTTCACTGGCCGTATTTGTGGTAATCAAACTGGATGTTCTTAAACGTGACCTCAGGACAATTTGCAGCCACATTTATACCGACAAAAAACAGATATTTTTGACAGGAAGTCAGGAGACCTCCAGCTATGTTTGAGGAGACAAAACTGCTTTTTTTCTTCTTTTTTTTTTAAACAAGCCCTCTGAACATTTCCCCACTGCATTTGTTGCGGCCAAAACAACTATTTTAACCCAAAACATGATCTTTTCCTAATCCTAACCAAGTGTTTTTTAGTTGCCTTAACCTAACCAGGGCATGCGGACAGCATTGTCACAAAATAAAATGTAAAAATGTTTTGATGTAACATCATTCTTTCAACCACAATACTTAAATTCTCTGAAAAAAAAATCTAAATATGTTTTTTTTCTTCTGGTTCTAAGGAGGTTATATCCAAGTGTCAGTGCATATGATCCTAAAAACACTGCCTCTGCCCGTTTAATAACCCCTAACAAGACAATTCCCATCTTAAGTGTAATCTGTCCGCCTCTGGTAATCCATATCAATCAATGATTCATCAACAGATCAGTCAGTTCCCAGCCCCCCCCCCCCGTCCCTCCCACTGACTCACCCCTCCATGGTGACAACACAATGACTCAAACTCACCCTCTGCCTCATTCTGTAACAAAGAGAGACACGTTTCCTCCCTGCAGAAGCGCAGACTGGGTGAAATCGTCAGTTGACTTTCACATCCACGTGTGGTTTAACACAAGCTTGGTGTACAATGCTTTGCCGTCTGCTACCTGAGCGAACTGAAACCCATCAGAAGGCAAGACTAGACTTTATTTACAGACTGACACCGGTGACTGAACATAAGATGTAAAAGGATCGGCGACTGCCTGGCTCACCCTGTTTTACTGACCACTGTAAATGTGTAGTTTATGTCCCGGTTCTGTCTTGACAACAGCAGCTTAGAATGTCCAAAGAGGATCATTTTGCTCCACTCCTGATTTACTGTCAACGTTACACATGTGCACCTGTGTAGTTTTGAGTCAAATGTGTGTTTTAAAAACTTTTTGAGCTGCTTTACCTGACTCAATCTGACAGCACTATTTTTTTTTAAGCGGTGTTATCTGGTCCAAGCACGCCATCTGAATAGTACAAAGCCTTTACCAAACGATGTTTAAGTCAAGAAAACTTCCTGCAGTTGATGCTGCCACTTGCTGCTGCCATGTTTCACTTCATCTGAACCAGCAACTAAAGCTCGTGTTGTGTTTAAATGAGCCAAGTTTGGTGTTTTAAATGTATGCCGAATTGAAAACTAGTTAATAATTATTAGAAGGGACCTTTCAGTTTTTGACTTTCATCTTTATAAACCTGCTGATAAGTAACGCAGCGTTAAATCGAATTATTTTATAATGGAGTTTGGCTTTCCATCCTGCCATCGTTGACATTAAAAACATAAAGATGTAAGAAAACATACAATGTTAAGGCTCTCTTCACCAGGATCTACCTTCCTACTTACCATATCATAGACGTTCAGGATGATCGGCTCGTTTGCCATCACGGGCATCAGGATGTTCTCCCCCTACGTCCCTTCTTCTCTTCGGGTCTTCCTTCCCCCGCACACCCCCTATCCCCTTCCGTCGGTGCGAGATCCAAACTCTCGCCCTCCAAAAATAGACCTTACTCCTCCCCTTATCCCTGGCACATTCACGACAGATGATCAGCTTGATAATTCAATTTCACAACCCGGTGTAGAAAACGTTTGGGGTCCGCGGATGTTTTTTTACCCTCCAACATCTGACTGGCTTTGTCCGAATCGCCCCGGTCGCGGAGCAGCAGGCAGCGGCGGACAGATGAGCCACTCGCTTGTCAAAACGATCTGACTTGCTAAACCCGTTCAGCTACCGAGGTCGAAGTGAAAAGGCGGACTTCACCGAGGGATTCCTGTCTTCTAGGAGGCGCGCTGGCACGACAAAACCGAAAATTCATTTTCCCAAACGAATTATTCAACAGGAGGACATAACGCCGAGGTATCAAAACAGTATTTCCTCAGCAGAAATGACTTGCTACTCCCTTATTAGCTAGCTAACGGTAGCGCTGGAGCGGGCAGGCAGGATGCGACTGCTGGGAGAAAGCTGGACGCTGAGAGGAGTGGGCGAGCGGAGCGCTCCGATGACTCCACGCTCGATTAATCAACCTTGGTGCTCCTTGTGCATCATGGGTAATGTAGGTTTTCAATTAGATGCAACAAACAAAAACAGCGTCGAGCAACAAGAACTGAACCAAAAACGAAAGAACTTCACTATCTGGCCAAAAGTATGTGGACACAATTCAGTTATTATTCGGTCTGAGACTGTTTGAAGGGTTTGGATGAATTCCTATAGTTCTAATTTAGTGTGGCAACACAGAATAATACTTGAGCTGAAATGATTAGTCTATTATTTGATTACTTGTTCAAATTAAGCAACTATTGTAATAATTGAATAATCACTTGACTAATTTTTAAGCAAATATACCAAAACAATACATATACACACACATATCACTGGTTCCAGCTTCTTATATAATATTTGTTGAATATAAATGTTTTGCTTCAACAGGACACTGAAAATCTTTGAGTTGTGGGCTTTTGTTTTGACACATGAACTATCCAATTGGGCAACAACCAACGATCATTTTAATAATTAAATTAATGCAGATTATTTTCACTATGAATCGTTTCATCTATAAAATGTAAAAATAACAAATACATAGATAAAACAATTTCACAGAGCCCAAAGTGACATCTTCAATCGCTTCTTTTGACCAACCAACCAACCAACCGTACAAATCCCAAAGACTCTTCATTTACTCTCATAAATGACAAAAAGCAGCAAACAATAAATCGTTTAAAAAAAACACACACAAAAAAATAATCACCAAGTATCATAAAAAATAGCCATTATGCAGTTTCAATTTTGCTCTTTACCATTTCCACACGCCACCTACTTGTAAGTAGGTGACTCAAGTAATCAAAATGCCCCTGCAAACAAAATCAGCATAAAGAAATGTTTTCTCCAGTTTGGTGTGGACGGAAGCCCCGAACTCAGAGGAGTGGAGCCTGTTACAGCCGCAAATTGATGCCCAGTGTTTTTGAATGAGAAGTTTAACAATCACATGAGTGTAATGTTTGAGTGTCCACATACTTCTGGCTACAGAGTGTACATGAGTTTGCAGCTCTTCAAGGTAAGGCAGCGCACATGTACCACTAATTTTAAATTAATAAATCACATTCTTTCTGCCTGAATACTTGGAAACAGTACAGTCATTTTATTAGCCACTTTTCACTCTTGGTCATGTATATGGTAGCTAAAATGTCAATTTTTTGTTTGTTTTTTCGACAGACAGATAATATTAAGACTCGGTCAGCCTTACAGTCCATCACTGCCCTTTTCCTCGTTTTTTTCCTGCAGAGTAGGAATGACCAATATTACAGTTAGTTCTCTGCTCGGACACGTAGCAACAAGCTTCCATTCATTCATGAGCCTTGATCCTCAGACTCACGAGCTGTCCTGGTTGCTTTCTTCTAGCAGTTCCATGAGCGCCTCCTGGTTGGAGAACTCCTGTAGAGATGAGTTCATCTCCTCCAGCAGATCCTCTCCCAGCAGGAAGCTCTTGATGTCGTGCACGGTCATCCCAATCCGGTGGTCTGTTATACGGTCCTGGGCGAAGTTATAGGTTCGAATCTTCTCTGATCTGCCTCTGGTACCGATCTGAAGCAGGAAAAAGAAGAGATGGGAATGAAAAATCTGTATTTTTTTTTTTTTTATCCAGTGGTTGTAAAACAAAGTTCCCTTACCTTCTTAATTTTAATGCTGTATTTTACATTTTACCTTTATTTTGAATGCTTTTGGTTTTACTGTCTTTACTTGGCATTGAAATTCAGTATCTTCGATCTTTCAAATATAAATGCGACCAATATTCTGCAATTAAACCCCTTGTCACACCTATTTTATATAATATTTGATTGACATTATGGTGCATATATCTCACCTGTACTTTACGCTGGTTGTAGCGTTTGCTGGTCGCCTCCTCCAGCTTCATGCTGTACAGTTTTGCTCTCAGAGCCTGCATGGCTTTCTCCCTGTTCTTCAGCTGGGACCGTTCCTGCTGGCACTCTGCAACCAAACCTGACAAACACACACATACTCTTTTTATTTGGCAATCCCATTTAACATGTAATCATTTGACTTATTAGTCTTAAGTGAAAGACAAACCCATGCAGGCAGACAGCACTAAAAAGCCTCTTAATCTTACTGTGATAGTTACACTCATTTGTTACACAAAACTACTTACAGCAACATAAACAGAACCTCCTGTTGTGAAGAAACAACAGTCTTATCACTAAAAAATCGAAAATATTTTGGTGCACTGCTGCTAAGTTGGATACATTTGTTTCTAAAGTTTGAAAAAACGTTTATTTGTTTGGTATTAAATGATATATGTTGGTAATCTGGTTTCAGTCAATCAATAAGTCCCACGTTAGAACACAAACATGCTGTTTTTAATACCTAAACATTCAGGAAATGTCATGGGAGGAGGAAGAAGGAGTTTCCAGTGTTGAAGAAACTTAAAATTAGATACACCTATGACAAACGGCTTGTACTCACACACATGCATGAACAGCAGTGTCAGTGAACAGAACTGTAACTTTTTGTCTAGCTTTATTTACCTGTTGGCAGATGGACCATTCTGACTGCGCTGTCTGTGGTGTTGACATGTTGACCTCCAGCTCCACTCGCTCTCTTAGTCTCTATCCTCAGGTCCTTCGGGTTAATCGTGAAAGAAATCTGACAAGACATAAGCAACGCTCATAATTCGCTTCCATCTAAATTGACATCTGATGAGCAAAATAATTCCTAAATGACCTTCCTGCATTACAAAAAACAGTATTGAAAAGAGAAACAGATGTTGAACTGTTTATTTACATGATCTGTGATCATTTCTGTAGAAACCAAAAAAGTTATTTTAAAAGCAAGAAGGAAAAGAGTTACATTACATACATTAATTAGACTATAACCCAGTGGTCGTGCAATCCATCCACCATGTAAAGTTCTACCTCAGTTGGTTGGGGCAGCACAGCCACAGTCATGGTGCTGGTGTGCATTCTGCCCTGTTTTTCGGTCTTGGGAACCCTCTGAACTCGATGGACTCCGGCCTCAAACTTCATCTTCTTGTAGCACTGAGGACCACTGATGCTGGCCGAGGCGTGACGTAGTCCACCTGGTCGTGGGTAAATAAATAACAACCAATAAAAGAGAGTTACAGCCAAATGGTGGCAGTGACGTGCAGTTATTTCAAATGTTTATCTCAAAGTGAAGGGCCTTGACATGTGTATTTAAGTGTTTGTAGAAATGTTTACATTTAGTTAAAAATGTGCTAAATGTGCCACTTCTTCTGCTGACATTAAATGCAGGTTAACGACAGTAGATGGCTCCCCCCAGTGTTGAGTGTCACTCACTGCAATAGTGGTTGAAGGGTACAAAACAGGAGGGGTTGGCATTTTTTAGTTGACATACACAGCTCTGTCCAACTATTTCATCCATACTTATAGTCACTCGCTTAAACACCAAAATGTGTGTTTGTTACACATCACTCACCATTGTTGTCATGTAGAAACATCAGGTGATGTTTAGTTCACTCTGTGATGTTTCTGATGTGTTTACATGACCCGGTAATCCAGAGGAAAACCAAGTAATCAAGCTCTCTTAACAGATTTATCCTGATTCCTTTAATTAGACTATAACACGATAGCTGCATAAACAACCTGCTTTATTTCGTCTCAAGTAAGAAAAGCCACAAATTGAGCCAGTAACAGTTTTATTTGGCAGGGTTTCATGATGTTGCCACACCGATGCAATGGAGGTGAAAAATGAAAAGTGTTGGAAAATTGTCTGTTATGCTGCTGTTTGAGACCCTTAAACTGGCTGTAATTACAAGCAAATTACAAGCGTCCACTAACCTATGTCGCTGGTCATGTGCTCCAGGAGGTCGAAGGTCCAGCCGTGGTGCTGAGCGTAGCCCTGGTACATGTCAAACACCTTTGGCAGAGAGGAGACATTACAAGTCAATTTGTTAATACACAGAAAATGAGGCAGGGTTTTTGTTTTTGTTTCTTTTGTTCACATTGCCACTCATTTCCTTCATTATTTCAAGGATCCTTCTGATGTCAAATTTAAGGGCATATCTGGAAGTGAGGGCATCCCTGAGACATATAAATATTACTTTCTGGTTTTCTGTCATTTACAGTGTTCATGGATCCTGAATTTGTAATTGTCTCTACCTTATAATAATAATAAATAATTTCTTATTCAGGTTTTATGTTAAAGTCTACAATCTCAACAAGAACAGTCTGAAATTATTAAACTTATATGTAAATACTTCCAGACCTCAGCAGTGAACAGCATGGCCTCCTGACCCCCGACACCAGCTGTAACCTCCAGGACGAGGTCGCTCATATCTGCGTCCTCCTCAGGGATCAACAGGTCCAGGATCTGATGCGTGAAGCAGGTTTATTTGAATAAAGATAAACAAGACAGGTGTGATGTGTGAAGAACAGCACACAAAGTAAAGGACCAAAGTATGTGTCACAGTTTTACCTTTTGACTAAGATCTTGGATATCTTGCAAGCAGCCTTCTCTTTCCAGCTCTGCCAGCTCTCGCAGGGCTGGGTCTTCATCTATGAGGAAAAACAAAAGACATACAGTCAACAAGGGTTATTCGATAGGACGATATGCACATTGAGACAATATAAATTTGTCAGCCATCAGCACTGTGGTTAACTATTAACATAAAATAACGTAAAATAAATGGAATTGTAGGTTTTGAATTAGAAATATTCAAAGAAATACCCACATTCAAACTTTTTTCTGTGGCAGTGGCAGAGAAGACTAACCTTTCATGAGCATCTCAGTTTCGGTGACCTCTTTTTGCTTGGCCTCCAGCTCTCTGATGCTCTGGATGAGAGGAGCCAGCAGGGACACTTTGGTCCTCTTGGCCCTCAGTTCGTCTTCACTGACCTGCTCCCTCGTCTCACTGCTGTTGACCTCTTTCAAACATTCACTGTACTCCGTCTCCATCTTCTTCAGGTATCCTTGCAGAGACCTCATGGCAAAAAGCTCCTCCACTGACAGTAACTTGGCCACCATCAATGGTGTAGCAGTGTGAAGATTTCTTGTTCTGCTACACTGATTATTAATGTGGAATCTAAGAGTTTGACTGATGGCATTTGGTGGTTTCTGGAAAACACTAAATATACACTGCTTTCCTCTCGGAAGAAGGTTGAGGGCTCTTCTGTAAGCCATCTTCTAAGCAGATGTCTTTAGAAGATTCACTGTGGCAAAAAAATTTTTTTTTTTAATCCAGATCCCGAAATGACTTGCCTCTGGAACGTGTTCCTCCCTAGTCCGGAAGAAACATGCCGCCAAATTTCATTCAAAAATGTTAGAATTGTATACGTTTTTATTTCTAATAAAGATGTGGGTGCCTGGAGTTGCTAAATTAAGAGGTATTATGTATCCAACAAAGTCATTCTTGAAATCGGCGTGACAAGCAGCGCTATCTTCTGTTGAAGTTTAAGATAATGATATTTCAGGGGATGTATACGGAAGTCGACAACCACAGCCCAACCTTTTAATTAATTATTTTTCTTTAAATGGTGGTCTAAATGAACTGCTACCTTGTGTTGTTGCGATTAAGGTTTGGATTTCAACCTACGTACCAAAATGAGTGCATTTAAGAAAGTAAACAACTCACTTTATATAATCTTGCAATCAAATAACAAACGTTCAGCTGTATCCGTTAGGGTTTTCCAGTTATCTTAAATATCGGTGTGGCTCTTACGAAACAGGTTTAATTCATAAATAGTCTAAAAACTGTCTAGTTACAAGTTGTTAATGCTTATTAGAAAAATACTGTTCCTTTACCACCTTGCTGTAGGGCGCAGACATGTTGAATCTGTTACGCATGCGCAGTGAGTAAGACATCTTCTTCTACGGACAAAATTACAGCCGCGTCCCAGACATGAGTTTTACAACTCGCAACAAAATAAAATCAGGGACGGTTCATATGTGGTTACTTGAAAAGGACTAATTAAAATGAGATTATAATGAGATTGAGATGAGACTATAAATTGTATACTATGAACTATTATATATAAATAAGATTGTAAATTAGATGTTTATTTTAATGTATTCATAAAGCATAATTTACCCGTGTGCCATGTATGAATCCCTTAAACTCAAATATCTGTGTGGTAATTGTAGATCGCACCTCAACATTATGTTTTATTCGTAACGTGGGCTACTACCTGTCACAAGTTTGTTGTGGTAATTTCTGTAAAAAAAAAAAAGAATATGCACCATCTACGGCAAATAGAATAAACGTTTTACAACTTGGGAGTGATGCAGGACTTAAGGCCTTTTGCATTTGAGTTGATATTTTGTTTCACTGGTGCATACTCAGTTGGCTACTCTGCCTCTGCTGCCCTGAATTAAAATGTGTGTGGAATTGTAAATTTGACCCTGAACTGAAAATAGGATTGATGCTGGGATCATCATTTAATTAGCATTAAGCACTCCAGGGTGCAAAGGTGTTAAGCTGTATGGTTCAAAAGGGCTTCCTCCTCACCTCTACATACACAACTTCACACATTATCTGTCTCTACCTGTCTGTCACAGGCCTCAGAGAGTTTTCTTGTCTTCCCTTTCAGTTGTTAGATATTTACAACACCCAACAGAGTCTGGTTATGACTTGAGTTGGGATTGTTGAGTTGTCTGGTCGTCTTTGCCTTGACCGGATAACTGAGATCATATAATTAAAGCAAAAAGTTTAATATGAAACAAATGAAGGCCTGTATTTTAACTATCCCAACTTCCCCCATGTCTGGTTTCTATGAAGGAGCAATTCACACATCCCAAACAGACGTGTGAACAGAACTGTCCTGTGAATGAGAAGGCTTTTAGCTCTTTTTTTTTTTTTAGACAAACAGTGGGATTCCTGTCAGAACTGAAGTCCCCTTTTTTGTGTTTTCTTATCAGTTAGCAGTTGTTACTTAGGTTAATTTAGATTTTTCTTGATTCAACTGAATAGTGTGATGCAACCTGAAACTGGGTTCTGTGGGGGAAATGTGGTATTTCTTGCCTAACACATCCTGTAAGTTTCCATTATAGCCACTTTTATGAACATACTGCTCAAAAACAGTGAATAGCCTGAACAATTTGAAACTGTATAGTAAATATACACTCGTCATCTGAATAATGTTAAAGTTTATTTCACAATTGAAAACAATTAAGGTACTTTAAACATGAACTCCTTTAGCAATATTACATTTAAGAGATTATTTTGATTTTTTGAGTATTTCTCGTTCACTACTACCACCAATATATCTGTCTATAGTATGATGTAGCCTAATGTTCAATTCGGCTGAGGTGTGCTGACTTCAGATAGGTCGGTTCTGTAGTTTTAACTCTGTTTATGTAAACTATGTCCACTGTAGCCAAACGCAAAGAGGCCATTTTCATCCGTGTTTCACGTCAGATGGGAAATACCATAGACATATAAATGTCTATGGGAAATACCAGCGGAAACACGTCGACTGCGTGCTGACGTCAACATTGACAACGTCAGCTTCCATTGGTTCATGTTTTAAAGGGACAAACACCCACTTCGCTCCGATTGGTTTGCGCCTTTTGTGCACGGATTTCAAACAAGAGGGAGCCACTGGCGGATTTTCAGTTGAGGAGTATTTAACTTTTGCGGAGCGGGTGTCAGTCGAGAGTTAGCTCGGCGAGTAAAAGGAGGGAAGCAAGAGTCTGCTTTGGATAACGATATAAGCAAAGGTAAGAGGCTCCACTTCACATCTTTCAGCCTCCGAACGACAAAAATGTTTATCTACGTGCACTATGATGTTTTTTGATCGATGTTAGCTTGGCGGGGTACTAGCTGGGATAGCTAGTGCTAGCTGCCGGTCGGTCGACTGGCTTGGGAAATTAAATGTCGACTAACAATACAAACCTACACTGTTAGAAATGTCTGGATACTGTATACTAATACTTGACTTATGTATTTAGTTGCATACGAGCTGACAAACTTGCTTCGTAGTTTCAAGTTACTTTGCATACAGCCACTGTACGCGCGTAAAGTCAGCTCAGTAATGCTAACAGTGGATATCTAAAATGGAAAATTCACCTGTTTAACAGATTATATCCCGAGATGTTCTTTATCCTAAAACACAATTGTATGTATTTAACCTAAAGGCTGCAAACCGATGTCACTTGTCCGAGTATCTTTACGTCACTGCGACCTCACCGCCAAATCTGCATCGCGCCAAAATCGACCATTTGATTTGCAAAATATTTGGCGGAAGACTTTCTAACTAAAATAAGTGTTAATGTTAACAGTTTAACATCAGTGTCGTTGTGTGTTATTCCTTTCTTTCATGTCACAAAACGTACAAGTCATCTCTGTTTGGAGGTAGCTAAGTTATTTTCCATGAGGGAAGCCATTTTGCTGTGCAGGCTTGGCAGTCACATTCGAAACCTGACACATTCTCTCCATTTGTCTCCTTCTTGTCTAGAAATCTACATACTGCACAGTGTGTATGTTGCATTCCAAGGAAGTCACCATGAAATGCCCTCACTACAAGGCTGCCATGGCCAGTAATCTGGAGAAAAGCTCTGCTTCTGTGGCTGGTGCAGAGTCCAGGGTGCTTCACCTCAAAGCTTCCCCAGTAAAAGAGCCCAACCCAATCAAACCCCAGTGTCCACCTGTAGCGGTGACCACGGTGCTGTTTTCTCTCAATGACAACACCAGAGCAGTGCACAACAAGGAAAACAGCTCCAGCAGGGAGCATGATGGGACTCTGGATGAAGGGTTTGAGGACAGTGGCTATCTTTCTCTGCACAACAGTCAGATTGATGATTGTCACGGGAGTGAAGAGGATGACCACATACAGGAAAAACCCACACCTGCTGCACATCAAGAAAAGACAGTATCACCAAGGAAATCTCCCTCTAAATATCAAGGGAGGAAGAACTCAGGCCATCCAGTGTCTCTGGTGGCAGCTTCCCCTCCTGTAGTTTGTCATAGGACGAGAACGGCAGCATACTCGCTGTCATCCACCCCATCGGATCGTCACAGCAACCTGCCCATACTGAAGTTCCAGCAGGCCGTGTGTGAAGAGCTTGCCAAGAGCTATAAGAAGAATAAGAGGTAGGAATACAACCGCATATTGTGATGTAATAGCTGCCTGTACCACAGCCTTTTCTTCCCCCTGTTGTAAAATAGCTGCTTGTGCTCACACAGTAATTGGTCACACATGGATATACCCCATATTTTTAAGTTAAAATTTGGTTCTTAGCTTTTACTATGTTCAAACTTGCATTACTCTGACATTTTCAGTAAATACATTTAAATTGTCTTCCTGTCTCAGGTATGACTGGAGCATCATCACAAAGGTAGCAGAGGATCATCTGTTGGATCGGGTGATTGGAGGCCAGATGGGCTGCGAGTACGTCGACATGTTTTCATCTCTCATGTCCAGGAACATGAGAATCATCCTGACGAACATCCTGTCCCTGCTGGGAGACATGGACCTCATTAGGTAATATACAAATCCTTCACTATGTGGTGGGTGGGTTCATACCTACAAGGGATAAATAACCACTGTCAGTCCTGATTCTGTTACAAGATGTTGAACTGTGTTTTATCAATCTGCTGAATACCGAATGGAGCAAGCAACTGCTGTAAACTATGAGACTAATTTGTATCTTCAAGAAAGTAAGCCAGTTGGTTTACATCAGAAATCAATGCTAATTTTTGCCCAAAGTTTATACTTTACTGTCTTATCAAAAGCAAGATAGCTTTTTTGTGTGAGTTAAGATTAAGACAAGACTCTTTTGAACAATGATACGAACCATGAAGGATCAAAGAAAAATTAAATGAAGAAATGCATGTCAGTAATTCTTTATAGTTTATATTTTTCTTTTGATACTCATGTGTTCACCTTTTCTCACCTCACAGCTGCAAGAAAGTGAGCAAGACGTGGAGGAAGATCATCTGTGATGATACAGCAGCTCTGAACAGGTGTCAGCAAGCAGAGTACGCACTCAGGGTGAGGAACGCACACAGACCCACACAAAATAAACACAAGCTTTTTGTAGAAGTTTTTATGCCTTTGACTTTCATGTTCTAACAGGTAACATTTTTATTCTTATTCAGGAGTCAAGGAGCTCTCTGAGACAAAGGGCCGGTGGCCTGACAAGAGACGTGGCCGTGTCAAGGGTGGTGCTGTCCTGCATGCAGACCCTGGCCTCCTCAAGCACTCAATCATCTTTATCCTCTTCCTCATCCACCCCAAGCTGCAAGGTCAACAGACGGACGCTCCCCGCTCAGAAGAGCGGTACACCCAACTGTACACGCTTTAATGAATACATGCAGGTGAGCGTTGGTACAGATCAAGATTAACAATTTTCATCATCATTAAATCTGCTGATTTTACCAGCAGAGTGTCTGCAGGTCCTTAAATGTTATTTTGTAAGGTCTTCATTGCCACAAACATTTTGTGTATTTTGTTTTGTTTAAGCAAGTGTCCAAAACCCAAAGTTGGTAACTTGTACTATATCAAGAAAAAGCACATTTCTTTCTTTGGACTTTAACAAACCTGTATGCATTTGTTCTTCCGCCCAGGCTGCCAGCAATCTGAAGCAGCACGAGTCTTTGCGTCCCTGCAAACACTGCGGGTCACCAGCAACACATTTCACAGAGGTTCAGAGGGCCAAATGTATTCGCCCAAGCTGCCTCTTTGACTTCTGCACCGTCTGCCAGGAGTCCTACCACGGCTCGTCCCCCTGCAGAGTGGTGCAACCCCGAACCAACTTCTCCTCCACCAAGAACACACCAATCATACCAGGCAGCGCTCGCAGCAAGAGGAGCGTCAGGCGCCTGTGACGGAGCTAAACTGAGGTTTTACCCACTGACTCTTTTAACTGGGCGGGCCTTGTCAGCTCTGTCAGCAGGGAATGTTTTTATACAAGCTGGGTCTGGAAGGGAGGTTTGTGCACCGTGGCACTAAAACTCTGTTACATGCTGAACTCTGGCTCTGCCTTACTGAATCAGCTGACTGACGCACTTGATGAAACACTACTGGGACAATCAACCAGAAAGTGCCATCTGGCTAAAACTGTTGTCGTCTGTGAGCGACAAACATGTGCCAAAAAAAGAGAAATGCAGTCTAATAGGCTTTAAATTGTAAAGTTTTATTTTATTTTAAAATGAAATGAATGTACAGTTATTGTATTTTAAATAGTTTTGCAAAGGTTTTTTAATAAATGTTGATCCTCAGGAGGTCATAAAATGTTCATATTTGCTGTATTTGTATTTCCTGTAAATAGACGTTTCATAAAACCTATCTCGTGTTCTTGTTGTTCTTCAACGCTGCATTTATCCCAGAGCTGATTGCAGACTCGACTTCAGTTTGTAGTGACAACAGATCCTGCATCCATCAGTCACTGAAGCAGTTACATGAATATGAGTTTCTTTTCTTTTCACTAGAAGGAACAAATAAGTAATTTGCTTTGACTTGATTCTAATTTTGTTCAACCTGATGGTTTGTTTGAAGAACCATAATCAAAATGAAAATGCCTTAGATTTTAAAACAAACTCTTAATATAACTAAATATGACAAGGTTTATTTCACAGTTCTTTCTTTTGTAAGTATGTCATCTTTGCACTTTTAGGACTATTAAGATGACAGAACAATTCAAACTTAATGTATCCAAGTTTGATAAACCTGGATACATTTGAGAATGTGGTCGGCAAAAACATTTACAAAGTCAGGTGCTTGAATAACGTTTTCTGCAGTTTGTAATATTTTTAATCTGGTTCATGATGAAAATAAATCTATTGTACTGTGTGGAAAAAAGGCTGCACACAACATTACAGTATTTAAGTTGTGTACTAGGGGCTTGTAGGAGAATAATAGTGTTTATGTGATATGGTTGAAAATCTTTGAGTTTGACAGTAAACAGACAGCCTTAAAGATTTTGCTTGTTTAAGTTTATTCTCCACTTAATCACGGCAGTTTGAGTTCATGAGTTGATGCCCTGTTGCAAACCAAAGCCTGTGATTATAATTATTACATGGAGAGGAACAAGCTTTTGGAGCTTTCTTATTCTGTCCCACAAATGGGAACACAGTGTTATTGTTTGTGTCATCCAATCCTTAAATTCAGTTTTTCGTTTCTAATATATCTAAATCTAATATGAATGAAAGAAAAAAAAACACAGCATGACAGTCTTTAGTTAGATCATCTAAAATGTCAGTGACTTGCAGGTCTTGATTTTCTTCACCAGATGGCACCATTGATTCCCTCCTCTCAAGCTCCTCATCTGTGATGGAGTCTCTCCTCGCTATGACTTCCTTGTTTTGTACGTCACAACTTTTGTTTCAGTACAAAACCTGAAAGTAAAGTTTTTCCTGCTGCATACTATGATACAATTAACTGTCATTATACAACAGACTGCATAAAAACAGTATCACAGCAGTGGTCATATTCATTTCCAAACAATTAGTCAAATACATACATATGATGATGAATTTATATTCTGCTGGGAAAGACTGAAAAATGTGATAATAAATGAGTCAAGGTCACATTGTCCCTGCTGGATTCCTATCATAATTTCATATTTTATTACATTGCATCTGGTATTAAAAAGATAAAAAGTCTTTAGCATTAAAATTAACTGCTCGTCCTAATGTCTCTTTAACAGCACTCAAATTGTCACCAACTTGTGATTTTTCATGCCAAAGCAAATCGTAATATTTCTCTGTAAATCAGCAGATTGATTTAGAGTTGGCTTTGATTTTAAGAGAGAGAAAGGACATAAAAGAGTGACCTTTCGCAGTATAAAATCATCTTTCATCGCTAAGAATCTGACCTGGAGCTCTTGGAAAACACCCATTCAACACAGTCACCGCAGCCTTTTAAACATGTCCTCCAGGGATGAAAATAGCCTCTGCGAGTTTCCCCTTAAAAAATAAAGTTTGCTTGAATTCTTCATCACTTGTTAATGAAGCCGCAAATAGCACGACTGACATTAGATGGTTACCTCTGACATTTACAGGATGAGCCACTTGTCTCTCGTGTGTCTCTCTTACAGCGCAGTCGCTGTGTGCGATGTGTGTTTTGTTGTGGTGATGACGCACATAAACATCAGTCAGCTTTCACTCATGTGTCAGCTCTCGTATGGACATCCTTCCTGTTCGGCTGGATGTCCTGCTCTGCTCTCAGAAAAGTTGCATCACACACTTAAAGACCTCACCATGAAAAACTGTACCACCTAATGTTAACTTTTTATATGATATGGGTTAATGTTAGTTCTTTCACTTTTTTTTCCAGTTGAGTTTGATTTATTTCAGTTGCTGGTGTAGCTGAAAAAATCCTTCCTACCACTCTCAGGACAAGCTTACGTCTCCCCTCTCCACATAAAGGAGAAAAGAGCAGCAGCTGCACACCTAACATGTAAGAAAATGTCAGGATGATGGAACTAAATGGACTATTTTGTAAAACGTCAGAGCTGCTGATTAGTCTATGCTGTGGCCTTTCACCGCCTCAGAGACTCAGGGTAATTTATCTGGCAGATTTATTGATCGGCTGCTGGACTGAGACACATCCCCAACACAGTCAGACCTGCTGCTAATTGTAAAAGTCATTAGAGCTGGCTGCCACATCTGTGTGTGTGTGTGCCATCCAGGTGTTTAGCAGGAGGATCTGCACCATTGTGACTTTCACACAAATGCAGATGTGTGTTGAGGGGATGTTGCGCTATTCAAGCAACTTTTTCGCAGATGAAATACGTTTATTTTACCTGGAAAGCAATATTGTTAATGAAAGGCGGGAAAATGTAAATTTTTATTTTGTTATTTTGTGACACGTTTTCTGTTGCTATTCTTAGTGTCCCTGCTTAAAGTTCACTCGTTTTCTGCTCTTTTTTTCTCTTTAATAGCTAATTTCAGCCCAAGGATAGAGGACTGAGATTGATGTATGACAGGGTAACATCCGGACCATGTGAGCTGTGAGTGTGTGTGTGTGTGTGTGTGTGTGTTTCAGGGTTGATGATCTTGATGCGCAGTGACTTCCACAAGCCAATCGGCTGCATGTCACCAAAGTTGAATTGTAAAAGCCCCAAAGAGAAGCTGTCTCACGAGCACCTGCAGGGAAACAAGAACGAAGCAGGAAGTGAATCAGTTCTTCAGTGTGACACTTGTTTTTAATCTAAAAAAGGGCAGAAGAAATCCAGGTAACGCTTTAGAATAAAGCACACAAAAATGCCAGCAGTTACTGAGGAGCAAGTTAGGAATGAATCAGGAATGACGATTTGAGGGCTACATAGTAGATAATGATGAGTTACTGAAGAACAGACTGGGAGACACTGCATTAATTAATCATTGGGTCATAATACGTTCATAGATATCTGTCAATCAATATATTGGCCACTTCTTCATGAGTTGTTCCTGTATGGCCTGATTTATGAGTCATATCTATGGATGTATTGGTGTTTGCAGCAGAGCTACTTGAGTTTTTCAATGTAGAAGGAAGAGCTCACAAACATACACAATCACGCCCATGTACAGTGCCTGGTGCTAAAGGCTGCAGCCCTCTCTCTGTCTGTCTATTTTTACTCTGGTCCATTAAGATCAGCGGTGATGAGAGTTAATGAGTGAAGCCTCTCCACAAAGCAGGCAGTAATCACAAATGTCCTGGAGAGTGGACACACACGCGCACACACACACACACACACACACACACACACACACACACACACACACCTGCAGAACATAGATATATACACACATGGACAAAGACAAATGTACACACAACCACAATGCTTACACAAAAACACACATATTGATCAGAGCTGTTTTTATGATGGCAAACCAGCCTCACTCAGGGACCTGGGACAATAGATTAAATGGTCACACACAAATACACACACACACACACACACACACACACACACACACACACACACACACACACACACACACACACACACAAATGAACGAAAACATAAGCACATGTTACAGCTCAGCTCTTGGACTGCAACAAAAACAGCTACAACTGAATGAGAGGAATCTATCATGTAAGTAATTGAGAGTGGATGAGTGTAAATGTAATGAATGGATGTTGTGTGGTATCAATAAAGAAAAGGAAACAAAAAAACATAACACAGACGTGTTGGGTGAGGAGTCTGCCACAGGATGGACTTACATGCATGGGGCCAGGGCCAGCCACAACTGTTTTGGTGCCCTAGGAGAAATTGGGATTTGGTGTTTGGTGTTGTAACTCTCAAAAGCTGAGGAAATTTGTTTTACGATAAATGTTAACACAACTTCAATTCTATGGAAGTGGTAAAGATGTATCCAAAGCGACAAATATTACGATGGTTTGCAAAATACCTCTGTCGGTCGATGCAGTCGAAGGCAAAGCAAAGACAAGCTAACTTTTGTTTTATTTTGAAAGATAAGGCATGTGAGACCACTTGGTTTTAATTACCAGGTGAGAAGTTTCCATGCTTGGTTATATCGTGACTAATTTCTCTAAAGTCCTCATATGAAAGTTCATTACTTTGATTTGATTAATTGATTTGAAAAGACGCTATTTAAAGCTGAAATCTTCAATGTAGATGCTAAGCTAAAAGCTATCCATTATCTACCCACTTAATAGGATTGTTGATGAATGTCTTCAACTATTTCATGGATTACTCTGAAATTTGGATCACTCATAAACATCCCCCTTCAGAATTAACTGTAATAACTTTATCCTCTGACTCATGTAGAGCCACCACTAGCTCAAAATTTTACATTTTTCAGTATTTATGATGAATAACTTAATACCTGATTACGTGATTAATTCACACTAAACATCATTGTGAGTATGTTAGCACATTTACGCTAGCCTCTGTTTATTGCACTGCTGTGGTACACTGAGTGACTAGCATGGCTGTGGACTCAATCAAACTGGCTGATTGCAAGTAGTGAAATCATTATGAGCCAATTCAGCTAAGTCCTTTACATCTTTCAGCGCCACAGAGTGACACCTTTGCTTCTAATTATAAGATAGCCGGATGTGGGTGTAGCCCCTGCAGAACATTGCTTATGACATTTATGAGTCAAATATCCGCTGACATATTGACACTTATAAACAAAGTGAGTCACGACAGAAAGAGTGAGAGGCAGTAGGCCTAATCTTATTTTTAAATCAACAACAGCGTCTAGTCATTTGGAGGAAACCCTGCCTGATTGCATGAAATGTGATAAATTGTATAAAAATGCAGCGTTTTTTTCTGGGGTTTTTTGTTTGTTTTTTTAAAACTCTTTTGTGGCGTGCAGATTAAAAATGCAAAGCAAATTGTTGCCTGGCAAGACCTTGAAGGACACAAAAGTGTGCCGCAAACAGCCAGAACATTGTACCCTACATTAGCTGTTTGCTAGCGAGCAATGGCACACATCAAGGTGTTATCCATGTGTTAAAATTCACTTGACCCCCTCAATGAAGTCACTCACCAGAGACCCCGGTCCTCTCTTTTCATTTCCTCTCTCCTCTGTGTGTTGAAATAATCTTAAAATAACATTTCCCCTCCAGTTCAAGCTGCATTCATGAACACACAGCAATGGAGGCAACCTCCACGGATCGCTGCTGCAGTCAGGTTGATAAGTGGGAATGAAGATGAACTAAGCCCACGATATAAAAAGTAACCTCCAAGCGGCTCTGTGTCTGATGTGACTCTGGGTGTTTATTCCTCCAGAAGATTTCCATCTGCACAAGACTCTGGCTGGCTCTGAGCAGTTTAGACGTGGCTGTCCCTCACTCGTCACTCAATAAAGCCCTGCGACTCATGCAAATTTTTTGTTAAATGTTCAATGAAAGACATGAATTTTGCATATTCAAGTGATGCAAATGTTGCATATTTGCCATGTCATTCGCACTGCCTGATTTGAGTAAATGCAAATTTGCATCTTAGTGCCTTTTTTTCATCGACTTTATGTAAGATGCATGCAAACTTAGCTTAACTTTGGGAACACAACTCAAAGTCACAAATGGAATAACTTTAAAGATTTGCATATACGCTGAATCACTATCGTGCCATTAAATAGACATTTCCAGAAATGTCAGACTATGATTTAAACTTCACATTGTGGCACGTGGGGTCCAGTGAGGTTATATCACCCTGAGATCACCACCATAAAGTTATTAAAGAGAGAAACCTTTAATTAATGCCACAAACCAGTGAAGAACAGAGAGGAAAACGAACCAGTCCATTTGCACCTCAACTTCTTTCATCACCTGCCTCTGATAGACATTTTCCTCCTACACTGGGAGCCATTTACAGAGCAGAGCTGTGGAAACTCACAGTTGGATGATCGAGAAGACTGCTAATGGTGTGAAGCACGAGGACATGACTGAGAGCACGGCTACTTTCAGACCTTTATACATCACACAACTGTCCATTAGCAGTATCCAGTGTGACCTACTTCTACTAAAACTGTGAAGGCCGGCCAAATAGAATCAAAGGTGTAATATCGCAGACAATATGGTGGACACATTTTTATCCAAAATTTCTGGATATTCTGATTATATCGACTGTTTTGTCACAAATCATACTGTACTGAAGCTGAATTTATGTTACTAATAAGAATGTTTGCGACAAAATATTCAACATTTACCATTTTTGTTTGTAACGACTCTGAAACTCACACACCACACTGACGTTTTTAATCTCTCCTCCAGATAGTTAGAACTGAAGAAGCCTCTTTGGTGAGAGGTGAAACATCTTCAAGAAACCGAAACACGTCCAGTTGCTTGCGATACAGCCCTGCGAAAAAAAACATTCTTGTTGTCAACAAACAACAGTAAAAGATGAAAAACAAACTGATTACGTGCATGTGGCCGCTGGAAAACACAAATCTTTAAAAACAGCCTGGCCACATATACTTTTATTTCTATAAAAGGATATGTTATTTTCAAAAACTCTTGGGCAAAGTAATGCATTTTTCGGGGGACTGTTTTCAGTGGTGGATTAATACACATTTGGTGCACTGGCAGAGAGTTTATGTGGAATGGGCTCACAGTAAACTACAGCACCCTTATCCATCATAATTATTCTATTTAATCCTTTCATGGAATTTGTTAGTAATACGTGAAATAAAGAAAACAACAGACCCGTCAAGGCCAACCTGGCCGTAACTTTAAACACTGTTGACCAGTTGCCTCATCCCAACAAAATGTCTGTTTCAGTGGATGAGTTTATTATCAAGCTACTTAATCATCTTAAGAGAGAAAAATGACACACACAAATTAGATTTAGACAAACACAGGGAGATAGTTTGAGATACAAATCTACTGACAAACCTGTTCGTTACCCATCCTTGTTTCTGTCTTATGTCAGTTTGCTATGAGAGGCTGCATGTTGTGTCACATTTCTCTCCACTCCACCGGTGATTTGAGCCTCCTGTCAAACCCTGAGCTAAAACATTATGACCCATTTTTCCAATGGTCTGGTATCAGCAAGTGTCATAGAACAACTTCTAAGCTGTTAACTGAAGCTCACATTTAAGAGTTGAACCTTGTAGAAAACAATTTGTGAGCAAACCTCGCCAATACTGTCCAACTACTGGCAAAGTGTCGCTGTCCGTGGTGCTGAAGTTGTTGTGCAGTCCATCCAGAGTTGCACAATCGTTCTGTTGTGTTTCTTTGTGCTCATGTTTTTTTTGTTCTTTTCCTTCCTTACTATTTAATGGCTCCTATCACAAACTTGATTTGAAGGAAGTGAGCAAAAAGATTACTCAAATCTTCATTGTATCTGAATTGGAGGCAGTGTAGCAAAGAATCAAAAGGAGCAACAAATCAAGACACTGTCGTAAAAGAGATATTGAGCCATTGTTACATTTTCTATTTGTTTCTATAATATGAAGCAGGATTCTTTCTATGTATCTATATCTATCTATATCGATATATGGATATCTTCTTAAGTGATGTCAAACCTGCTACCGGGTCAAAGAACTTAAATTAGTTTCCTGGTTGGTACGGAAAGAAGGAAGCTCACTGACCTGTTACTGTAACTGAGCTTCATGTTAATCAGCTGACTACCATGTGCTTGCTGCTTTGTACTCATACGTTGCAGTTAGTGTGTTTGTATGACACTTGAGCAGGCTTCATCTTTAAAGGGCTAGTAAGACAATATTAGCCAGACAATCAGTGGAGACATTTGGTATCTCATAATAGATTTTAACCCATAAAAGAAAAGACCTTGGGGTTAAGACTCAGTACTGTGCTATGTTTAGAGGCTTTCCAAATATCAGACATCAGCAGCTTGAATTGTACATGCACAATCTTTCAAAAGCCCAACGTGAACAAATTTGTCTCCTAAAACTCGAACCGTCAAACAATCAGCCAGACAAAAGACTCAGCTTTGAAAAATAAACCAATATCTTTTATTTGGTGAGTGGTGTACATCACTATATGCACTAAAGGCAGGTGTATGCTCAGTTATAACGTCTTTGCTCTACATATTGAATAGTATAAAGTGATTATATGCATCTGTGTCCATTCAAAATGTGTTCCACTTCCTCTTGCTCCTCCTGGATCTTTTCATGACCATGTTTGGGTTCTGTGAAACAACTCTGTCAGCGTTTACGTCATGACTGCACCATCGAAAATTGATGCCACTGCCAACTATTGATATTCATTGACCCATGTATAATTGAACAATACATGTATTGAATGTAATCCCAATTAAACAAAATCAATCATGTAATTGTATTTTCATGACACTATTGATCTATTAAATGGAAATGGGACAATAGAAATTTTATAAGGCTGCTGTTACATTGACGTTTACAGGTCAGATGTTTAACTGAAAGTAAATGGGATAAATACCAATCAAATTATTCCATTGAGCATTATAAGGAGAAATATGCCCGTTGAAAGTCAATAGATCAAGTTGAAAATGACAAAATTCTGTTGAAATTCTTTCAAAGCAGTGATCTCACTGAAAGGGTCGGACGTTTAACTGAAAGTCAATGGGATTTGTTTCGATCACATATATTGCAACAGTTGTTCCAGTGAATGTTGTAAGCAAAAAATATTTCCATTGAAAGTTAATAGAAATCAGTTATCATGAAACAAAAAGTCTTCCATTGAAAACTAGTGGCACAAGTACTCCATTAAATCGGTAAATGGAACTACTGGTGAATTTAAGAATTCAAGCACACATTC
>CAEMYA010002116.1:3855676-3887399 GCA_903131615.1 Diplodus sargus | reverse complement strand
TGTAGATTTTGTGGTCACAGCAAAAGGTGGTCTTTAAAGGTGGCCGCAATCATTTCCTGAAAAATATGAGTCATTTTTGCCTGTATATGTGGTTGCGTACCTGATGATGATCACAAATTTTATTTCCCACTACATCATGACAACAGCGTCTCTGGCCCCCCTGGATCTTTGATATCTCCTCCCAAGTCAGCAGATGACTCCCTCCTCCTCCCTCTTCTTAACCATGATGGCACCATCTGAACCATAATGTGATCAGTCCAGAGAGAAAGTGGATTACGCAGAAGTCCATGGGAGAAGGAGCTGGTCTAATTGACAGCAGTGATTGGAGACAGATCCCTGCAGGAAGAGGAAGCTGATGGAGGAAACATCAGCGTTATTATGTTGATGGAATGTACGGATGAAGACGTTCCTATAGACGACCAACGGGACGCCTCACCTCTGTACGCAGGATGACACAGTGGACTGAGGACAACAGGATGTAATGTCTTTTTAGCTGTGCTTAGTCTACCCAGACCAATGAAAGGGCATACCTCTAATACTGAGTCTAGGTTATACTTCTATAGCTAGCACATTGTGGTTTGATTCAGGGTCACTGGAGCAAAAAAGAAAAGATCAGTGATCCCCCAAAACCAACAGCCAGGTTGATAAAATGAAACGTAAGCAGTTAACGTTTTTGAAAATCAAAGATACATTCACCTTTGTTGGCGTCATAATCTATATACCATATTACATTTCTACAAAACATCCCATATCATACTCACACCTGTATTTCATATCAGGCAGTGGGAGGGGCGATGGTGGGATTATAGGCAAGAAGGATGACAAGTAAGTAACCACAGTTCAAGACTGGATTTCAACATTTGTAAGTGTGACACAACTGGGACAGTTTCCAGCTGTGTTTGTTGCCCAGCCCAATCATCAGAATAAACATTAACCAAGTAAGTTAAAACCAAAGAAAGGATAAAACTGAACGTTTGTTTAGGTTGAATTTTCTTTTCTCTCTTGTCACATCACTTTACTTATGCTCTGGTTGGATTTATACCCAAAATCCACTTGGTGAGGGTCAGGAAATGATTGCCATCATGTATTCAGGCAGCTGGGTTAGATGAGCGAGTTCCCCATCTGTATCTGTTCATCCAACTATATGATCTGCTAACCCAAACCCTAACCAGGAAATGGGTGGTATTTACTGGAAGTTGTTGATGTAATCCTAAATTTGATCAAAGTTGGTCAGAATGACTTATGTTAATTAGAAAACTCACAGAACAGCCTAAAAAAAATTGAGCTTCAGATTCATGTTTTGATAACAAAGTAGATCATCTGTGCCGCGTTCTTGTTTCAGTCGAGTACTTGGCCAGTCGTAGTTGTCGGTACAAAATACAGAGTAGTGGAATCTACTTTTTAGGTCCAAATGGTTGATGTCTTTGTATTTAAACGCTTTGCATCACGACTCTCCCTCCAGCCAGTGCGATGAGGGGAATCCCCTGGCTTGCCGAGTGCCTCCTCTGCAACACATTATCCAATTAGCAAAGCATAGAGTGACGACTCCGATGGCAGATTACTGCTGGCAGCCTGATGGGACTCAGTGGGGTGTCTTGCTGTCGTTTTTCCTCCCTCTCTTATGTATGTGTTTTTGTGTGTGTGTGTGTGTGTGTGTGTGTGTGTGTGTGTGTGTGTGTGTGTGTGTGTGTGTGTGGCGGGTGGAGAGATGGAATAAAAATACCGAGATAAGATACAAATAGATGATGATGGATGGAGTGTGAAAGGGAGACTTTATCCGAGACAGAAGCCAGAAACCTAGGCAGCGACAAGACTGGAGAGTGACTGACTGATCTGAGGGGATGAAATAAAACAGACATTACAAGCAAGTCATTCAAATCAAAGATAATCTTCTTTGGTATCTAAAGACTTTGGTGAATTATGAATGTTTAATAGATGTACTTTGCAGTAGGATGGTTCGACCATGAAGTATACAACTGCGAAGTTATTATTATTAAGTTATCCAAAAAAATAGAATTGTTATTAAGAAAGCGTCATACTACCAGTATTTGTGCAGAGATGACAGTACCATGACATCCCTCCACAGACAAATGACAGGCCTTTACACTCATCTGAAATGGCATCACAGGTGCCAGTGTCAAACAGGTTTCTGTCTCCCATGTGGGAAGACTCTTCTCCTCCTGGCTGACTGTGGACCCAGTTGGGTTTGGTGATGGATCACCATCCACAACAAGAGGAGATTAGTCTGACATATTACAGCTAAACTCCCCTGATGGCCAAACCTGGTTTACTGCAGCAGGAGGCCGGCTGCATTCAGAGCTGAAAACAGAGACAATAGGTCAACACAGCCGGATGGAATTTGGGAAATGAGCAGCATTAGCGCTGTAATGCAAACAACATGTTTACAACACAAATCGTGAGTAACTTCCTCCCCAGTGACTTGGATATTAGCATCTACTGGACAAACATTTTCACCATTTTAGCTACCAAACAGGATCAGGCATTTGCCCACTCTGGTGGGGTTTGAGGAAATTTGTCGTCAAAGTCAAAAAAATTGTTCAACATATTTAGAAATGTGCCTGTTTGCTTTCTTTATAAGCATGAGCTGAGAAGCGGGATATCAATCTCGTGTCAAGATTAAAGACGGAGTTGGATTCAGCTTTTAGCCAAGCTTAGCACAAAGTATGGAAGTAATGGTATTTTTTGGCTTTCTAAGCAGCTGATTCGCGCAATATCAGCAGAATGGGAAGAGCACAAAAACCTGAGGACACAGGAATGTTTACATGTTTTATACATACATCTGACTCAGGATTAGAGGCTATTCTTCCATTTTTCTTTGCAGTTATTCTTTCTGAAAACCACTGACCTCATCAGTTTGTCCCGGCGTGGCAGCCTGGTGCAGCAGGGACAAGTGGGCTACCTGCTGGAAGGAGTGTCTTCAACCAAACACATCCTATAATCTCCTCACAATAACAACTCTCATCTTATTTAGTCACTTAAAAGGTATTATTATGAAGAAGCATTACAGGAAACATTGCATTTTCACCAGAAGTAACAAACGTGACTACTAAAACATCTAGAAGCAAACACAATGAAGCAGTAAAACACAGCAGATGCTTGAAAGTAAAAACAGGATGAGTGAAACTAAAGACATTAACTTAGAAGCTACAAAAGTACAGAGAACTGGGCAATCTTTAAAACTTTCTCCCAGGTTTCCTACACAGATATGAGTTGGGTATTGATTTGCATTGGTTTTAAGGCAAAAAATAGCTTAAACAGAAAACTCATTATCATTATTTACATGTTCTGTTTATATATAAATAAACCAAAAAGATATGATGACTTGTGACCTTTCTGGTCTTTATGCTGAACTATAGGCTACTCACATCTGTAACGCACAAACGTGAGACCGGTTTTGATCTGCTAACTAACTCTCAGAGAGAAAGCAGGTATGTGTACTTTCCAAAATGTTGAACGACTCCTTTTGAAGGTTATTATGACCCTGTGTAGTGTAGAATCTTCACAATAACTGATCCTCACACACAATCCTGTCAGTGCTTTGACTTTTCCGCTGGATTCAGTATCTAGCTACACTTCACTTCCCACAAACACAGTCACACACACCCATAGAGACTCACCTTTTTCACTAACTTACAGTACGTACGCACAACCCCCCCCCCCTCACACACACACACTCGACACACTCATCAGAGCCCGGCTCCCTCGAGGTTCCTTTAATGGAGGCCGTGTGTTTGGTGTGCGGCCTCCTGTACGGATCAATTAGACCACCAGAGCTCTTCGTTGCATCCTAAATTAACTAAATACATAAATACATTTGGCCTGGATTCAGCCCCATGGCAGACATTACGTACTGCAATGCCATCCCGAGACTTTAATTAGCGGCAGCACACACTCAAACACACACACACAAACACACAGTCACATTTCCATCATAGCTGTCATTAACCAGCAAAACCCTACCCATGATGCACTTGGGTCCCCAGCTCTCATGGGGACCGACCAATCGGATTACGTTGATCTCTGTGTTCGGGAAAACAATGTTGTATGACATCTATCTATCTATCTATCTATCTATCTATCTATCTATCTATCTGTCTCATCGTACCCAGTGGTGGAAAGTATGGCGGCAGCATCTAAGCGATTTACACATTGATGCAACAAGGTAATTGAACTATCCATTTCCGACTACTTTAAACTTCTACTAGAGAACATTTCAGAGGGAAATACTATACTTTTTACAACTCTATATTCTACATTCATGTGACATCATCAGTTACTAGGTTGACCTTAGTTTCTGTCTTTCTATTTCTCTGGTCAGTGACCTCGGGCGTTGTACGTTGGTTGGTAACTGCTACCGCTGGGGACTCATAGAGCAGAGAACGAGTTTCACAACATTTTACATCATGTGATTGTATGTGATCCATTTAGATTCTTCTTCTTCTTCTTCTTCTTTTTCTTCTTCTTCTCCCTCGTCTTCTTTGCAGATACACGATAAATGGCTGCGTGAAATCCCCAGTTGAAGCCATTTCTCTCTAAGTATGAATGCTACCACCAGAGTGCGACTCTATCAGCCAGCTGCAATGCGTCAGCACAGATGCTTTAGCAGCCCTGCAGTAATGAAATCTGAGCGCCTGTTATGGCAGGATGACCTCACCTCAAACAGCCAACCTGCCACAGCTAAATGAGTGTAATGAGGTGTCTGTCATGGTTGTATGGACGTAAGTTGTTGAGCTACAGTATTTTTCTGATGGATTTGCTATTTTTTTTTTAACATTGAGCAAGTCTGATGGTGTCAGTATGTCTGGTTTATTTGCATAATACATTTTTAGACTTTGCAACATTTCAGAGAATGTGCTTATTCACTGCTGTTTCTCCACAAGTTTTTATAGTGCAGGTTTCCTAAGGCCCAGGAGGGACTTGAACCAACTTGAACCAACCCTAACCCAACCATAATCCCAAACTCCAGAGGCTGATGCCTTATCCACTGGGTCATACATTGTTTGTCTAAAGGTGCAGAAATGTTCCCTGCAGCCAACAGAATCCAACTGAACTGTACAAGAAAACAATGATCTCACAGTGATGATGACACAAGTGATCACCCAGTGATTTGGACATTACAAATGTTAGAAACAAAGAAAAACGAAGAAGAAAATAAATATATATCTAGTGTTTCCTGCCTCGGCCTAAAGGATAAGTCCATCCAAAACTGAAAGTTCTGAAGTTATCGAACCACTCCCATAACGATGTAAAAGCAGGCAAATGGTCGTGGCCCACAAAACATTTCTGGAGCTTCAGAGCAAAACTAAATGTGGCCTTAACTTAATGTAAAACAAACAAGTGAAAAACACAGATAAAATGGCTTCACACGACTCACCTGACATAGCCCCAAGATCCCAGTTTGATTTGAAAAGATGTTACTTACACCCTCGACTCGTGGTGTCACTCGTGTACCCACGCTTTTATCTTAGAAGCTACAGTGAACATTTTGGCTTTGAAAAGGGGGATATGAATTCTGCAGCAGTCGCTGTGTTGCTCCAGAAATGTTTTATGATGAGGGGTCTGGTTGCCCCTCTTCTTCATAAACAATGGTACAACACTCTCAGCCAATTCATTTTGAAATACAAAGTAATGATTTGTTGTATCATTTTGAGTCAGACCTGTGAGGAAAAACTTTCCCTTTTTGCATTTCTCTCTTGTCCCTTTGACATTTCCCTTTAGATTAAATACATAAAGCATTCTCACTCTCTCTTTATTTATCTCTCTTTCTCTCTCTGACTCACAAGCACACCACCCAGGGAGCCCCGCTGATATTGTCTGGGAGCGTTAACTGAGTCTGATCATACCGTGTCTGTGCGACATCCATCACATCCATCTGCACCTGTACGGCCCGGACTCACGATTTTCCACTTAGGTGTAAATTTTCATGACCACCTTTTGCAGAATTTGATTTCTTAGAGGCAAGAGGAGTTAAATGATACAGTACAGTATGCCATCTGTCCATTAAGCACACACTCCTGTTATAAAGATGACCTGATTATTGGAGGACCTTGTGACATAGCGGCTATATTAAGCGATTAGAGGAAGTTCATGCACACGTGTGAATTAAATATTATCCGTATTAACAATTGTAATTAACAATTTGACCAAAACTAGAATCATACAAATAACCTAATATCTGAAAAATCATACAAAATGAAAAAAGAAGCAACATAAAGTCAGATAAAAACGCAATCTAATATATAATAGAGTGTAAAATAGGTAATATTTGTTGCCTGAGTCTGAATCTTGGTGTGACTTTAAACGGACCCTGGTGATTACTAACCACTTCCTCATATAAATATCATCTTATTTATTCTTAATTGGGGTGACAGTGATTCTCTCTGCAACATGTTTTCATATCCTCCACATTTAACCATGTTATCCAGTCTGAAAGTCAAGCAAAGTTCACTGATTGAAATGTTTATCGTCAGGAGTCATATCAGTTGGCAGTTTACATCTCATTCATTTCATCATATAGTTTATTCAAAATCGAGCTCGATTTAGCATACTATTTACAAGCTGTTACTTAGATAGGTGAGAAAAGTAATTCATACAAAATCAAATGACAGGGAAAATAAATAATAATAACCTGACCAGGTTGTTTACATCAGGATTGTTGTGTTATCTCAACAGTTACCTGCAGTTCCTCAGGCTGGACTTGACATTTGGGTCTCATTGGTAGATTGCAAAAGTGAAATCTTTTTAGGAAACAGAATAGAAAGGAATTCCTTTATTGTCATTGCACAGACAAGAACATTTAAGCAGCAATCCAGATTTATATTCACATACTGAAGCATTCACATATGAAAAGCAAGCACAAATAGACAATTGAGGCTCAAAATGAAACCTGGCAGTGGCACAAAATGAAGATTTCTGAACACTATGGCATCCTGATAAGATTGTGCTTCAGGGTTTGCTTTAATTGTGGAATAACGAGTTTTCTGATTTTCCCCGGTGAAGTTCACATAAAAAAAGAAAGAGAAAGACAATGAAGTAAGAAGGGCAGCAGTGACAGCACATAACTAAGTACTGTGCTTAACTTCAGTTTTGAGGTACAGGTGCTCCTGTATACATCCATTGCACTACATTTCGGATGCCGATATACTTTTTAACCTCTGCATTTAGTTGATAACTTTAGCTACGAGTTACTATTGCATGCTATTGCAGTGCATTTTAAATGTATTTATCTTAGCAGCAATTGGATATAAAAAATATACACACGTGCATATATGCCTATATTACTTTTACTTGTAGCCTACTTTTGGCGCTGAAATATGGCCTGAGAAATACTTAAAAGCAAAATTTGTCCTGACCCTCAAACAGGAGGGATGAAGGAGTTCAGAGAGTGATTTTGGAGCGTCTGGATGAGGGATGAAGAATGAAGCCTCCCTGATGAAGGCAGCCTATCAGCTCCGTCCTCCCGTCCTCCTCGCTGCTGATTGGCTGACTCGTGGAGGAAGTCAGGAAGAGGATGTCGGGACAGCAAAGATGTCCGCGCTCATTTGAAAACCTGCTGTAGCCAAATCCGCAGTTTGGCACCTAATACGAGACGTTTTAATGTCGGCACTGGTGACGACGCTGTGCTCAAACAAGGATCATACAAAGGAAAGAAAAGGACTCCGCGACAAGAGCCAGACTTTTCCTTATTATCAGGTTAGCGACTAAACGTCTCCCGGCAAGTGACAGCTAGCTGAAGCTAATATTAGCTAGCGTGCTAATCAAGTCAGGGGAAACAACGGTACTCTACGGGAGTTTAGCGTTAGCTTGCTAATGCTGAAGAGCACTGTATAGCTAACCTCTTAAATGCTGCGGTTAATAAGTTTATTTATTTAACTTATAGCATCACAGTGGCTGTCAGGTACTGAGTTTTTGTTTTATAGACAGTTATTTAGTTTAAATTTCCTGGCTAGCTGCTAGCATGTAGCGCCTGTCAGTCAACTATAGCATGTAACAGAAGAAATTATATTGAAAGTTGTCTTATTGTAACGTTGCTTCTAACAATGTCACGACAAGTTGTCAGGGATAACGTTACAGCTGCAGCTCACTTAAAGGCCGGTTTGAGCTAATTTAGTGATATGAGAAATTAGATTACATCCACAAATTAACGTTATTATGAAAACATTCACTTGATGGCTACATGTCGAATCTGCTCACCTCATCAAGTTAATATGATGAAAATGTGTATTCCTTTTTATTTTGAAGGGCACCACCATACCTCCTCAGGTGCAACTTAAAAAATCAGTAGCACAGTTTGACAACCACTGTCTTAACAGTTACACACATTTTGTAGTTTATTTTTCTGAATTTAAGGCTATTTTTGTGAAATGATCCTCTCAAACATCCTCGATCCATCCAGGATCCTTTTTAAGTTTCAGTTTTACCCTCTTGTGTGTCGTTCTTTTCAACTTTTCTGTATCTTTCTCAGTCCAGTCAAAACCTCGCTGTTACCCAGTGTATACTGTCATGTTTTTGTGAGGAAGTTTTTTATTTGAGCATGTTGACATGTATACAGACGCACGCTTACGACTATATAGCTAAATAGATATATGCACAATTAGATTGTAACATGCTTTTTTTTGTTTTCTTGAACATGTATATAAAATAACATAACACTGCAAGACTTACAAAAAGTTGAAGAGGAAAGAAAAGAGAAAAAATAGTATACAGAGGGACATGAAGATGCATTAATAAATAGCCCCTATGCCTCCCCCTTTATGTGTTTGACTGTGGGTGGTAGGGCAGCACAAACATTTGAAAAGTTATTGAAATCACAATATAGTCAAGTGCAATCCAAATTGCAGAAGCCACAATCTTTTGGTAAAGGGTTGCCCTTCAAATCTTGTTCTCCAGAGTTAAGCAAACACACTTTGATACAGACCTTAACAAATGCCACATTACTGTTATTTTCATAGTTTATCATTAAGAAAATAAAATAAAATTCGCTAAAACAATCATTCTCACTTATAGTGAAGTAACTGTAACTAATAGTGTGAGTAAGTCAGCACAGTATAGTCAAAGCATTCTGCTGCAGATTTACAATGCAAGTTCGATAATTGAACTATTATTCTATTCTTAGTATTTTTTTACAATGCTTGTTATATGTATGGCTCTAGATTTCTATTATGGCATTGATAGTCCTGTTACATTCTAAATGATCTTATCTATGTATGTCCAACAGTTGATATCCCTGGTAGCATATGTCAAACCTGTCAGATTGCGCCGTGACCAGTAAATTGAAATATGTTTCTCCCTCATTTCTTAACATTTCTTAGCTTTCGTCATCTGTTTCTGTCTTTAGAAATAATGCTGATATCTGGAACTCATGTCGGAAGTCGTGTATGAAGAGACAGCCACGATGATCGCAGCAGGGGAATTGCAGTCGTTTGTCCCGTTCGGCCGCGAGCACTGCAGGAACCATCCAAATGCCTTTAACCTGCAGCTCAGAGAGCTCCAGCCTGCCTCCGAGCTCTGGTCGTCAGACGGTGCCGCTGGCCTGGTGGGGTCCCTGCAGGAAGTCAGTCTGCAGGAAAGAGAGAAGGTGAGATTGCTGGCATTACATGGCTTTGAGTGCACTAAAATTCCGCTGGTGTAATCAATTCTGTTTACCACAGTAGGTATTGCTTAAAGTGTTTTTTTTCATGGCACTAAAAGTCTTTGACTGGTTAAAGAAATGTTTCAAAGTAAAACGCATACATGTAACATGGTAAACTTTGTGTTGCTCACTCAAACTTCGCCTGCTCACCCACACCCGTGACCTTCCAAAACACATCAAAGAATGTACAGAACTTAATACTTTCAAAACACTCACCGAAACTCGCCTTTTTAAAATCACTTTTAATATATAACTTGTTTCTTTTCTTTATATTTTAAGTGTGTTGTTTTTATATTTCTGTTTTAACCTGTAAACTGTCTTTGTGTACCTAAAAGCGCTATTATTATTATTGTTATTATTATTTTTTGACCGTCCCTCGTTGTGTTGACCTGATGGATATGTTTTGATTGGCAGGAATGCTGGCAGCTCAGGAAAGGCTGCATGGGAGTCAGAGAGGAAGATGTGGAGTTTGAAGAGGAGCTCTACACAGCAGGGACTGTGGTCGTCTGGAGCCAGGGCAGTCGGACCCAGGCCTCCAACGTGTACAAAGCCTTCACCGTTGACAGCCCAGTGCAGCAGGTCGGTTGCTGAATGCTGTTGTAGACTGTAAGCTACCATGATGCCATTCTTAAGCATTGTTTCAAGCTGTCTATTTTCATAAAACACTCTTTTATAAGCATACTGGAAATTGACAGGATTTATGTTTTTCTGTCTGTCAAGCAAAACATTTGTAGGAGCTGACATTGTCTTTTTTTCTGTCTGTAGGCCTTATGGTGTAACTTTGCTGTTCCTCAGAGCAAGAAAGACGGTACTCTATCATTTAAAGCCACTTGTTTTAAGTTATTTTATTTTATCAGTTATTTTACATTGCAGTTCAAGGTAATAAAGAAATATCTCTAATGTTGTTTTGCAGAGAAGGAAGTGGAGCAGACAGTGTGTATTGTCCAGGGTAGCTGTGTCAACGTTCACACTGTCACCGGGAAGGATTTCATCTCACCCCTTCCCTTCCAGGTGAGAGCGTGATAGGAGTTGATACTTGTCGAGAAATTCAAAAGGATCTGTTGAATTCAGCCAGCTGATCCACCAACATCTTTTTCCTCTCTTGCCACTTTGGCTTTTCTTTGTATGAAAGTATCCACTAACAGCTCATATCAAACAACTCTAATTTTCAAGGTGTAACATCAGTGAGTGTGTTTAAACTGTCATGTTCACTGAGTTTAATATTTCACTGAGTAAAAATTCCCCATCTGTTTCTTTTCCACATGAATGGTGGCTGCTTCTTGTGTTAATGTGTGCGTGTGCAAGTGAGTCAGTTTAGTGATATTCCTCAGGGCTGAACCATTGTCTGGCCACCCAATGATAATGGACACTTTGGATTGCTGACAGTGGGAATGAACACCATCAATTGAGCTGCATGTGTGAGATAGCTCTGCTTGTGTTTGTGCACTTACTGATGTTTTTATCCACATGCTTGGCATGAATGTATTTGTATGTGATACGTTAAAAGATGTCTCCCCTGTCTGTGTCTCCCCTAGGTCTCAAATGTCTGGGCGACTAAGTTTGGACTTTTGTTAGAACGAAAAAATGCAGCAAATGACGCCCAACTTGGCCCCCCTGGGTACTTTCTAACACTACACACTCATATGCATGTGTGTATACAAGCTCATGACACACAGATCCAAAAACCCACGTAGAAAGAGGCATCATACACAGCAAAGTGCAAACCCTAAACAAAAGACAGTCATGTACACATACATACACAGCATTGTCATTTGGCAGGCAACTGAGGTACTGTGCTGTTTTTCTCTACAGGGAACCTCTGCCCACAGTATTCAGCATGCTGCATCCACTAGACGAGATTGCACCAGTAGTGTGTAAACCTACGGGTATGACACACACACTTACACATTCTCCTCTTTCTTCTCTTTTGTCTGTATAATTGCCATTTTGATGTGATTTTGTCCGTATGTGTTTTTTCCAGGTCTGTTTGAAGGCTCCCGTGTGCAGTATGCATCTGACTCAACCATGAAGATAGTGTTCAGCTGCTCTCAGCCTTCTCTCATTGTCTCCTATGACACTCTACAGGGAATACACTCCGTCTGGGCATTGCGCAAGGTCACGCCTGATGTGAGTGATGACACAGACACACAGACACAAACAAACAAAAACATAGTCTACCTGTGCCTAACCTCCAGCCTTTCATTACCATCAGGAGCGCTCCTCAGTTCTGCGGTGTGCAGCAGATCCTTGTGGCACACCGCTGGGTCTGATGGCATCGGGCTTTCTGACCTCCCACCTCCGTAATATCTCCCGCCTGGATTCCCCCGGCGGCAGTGGGGCAATAGGGTTTGGTCCTGTAACTGGAACAAGGTAATGAAAGTGAATGATCTTCAAATATGAGCATTTCCTTGTCATATGTTAGTAAACCTATTACCCTTGTGTAATGGACTGTTGGTTGAATAAAAGTAGTTTGAAGACATCTTGCACTGTGGAAAATTAAGATGGCCATTTACTTTTTTCCATATTGGACACAAAGCAATTAATTGAGTTGCAGGCCTACATGCAAATCAGTTTAAATTTAAGGTCCTTTTAAAATCTAAATCAAAAGCAAAACAAATTTGAGAAATCAACATCAATAGCAGACCAACAACATGCGTAAATGGAATACAAACTAAATTTAAATGTGATAATATTTGATCCTTGTGAACATCTCTGGTCCCGTGCTCTGGTCTGATCTCCTCCTCGGGTCTCTGCTTATATGTAGTTGTGCAGTTGGCACCAGCTCTCCGCTACACTACAGCGCTCTGCACAGCCACCAGAGCAGGATGACGACATCTTCACCAGGATTACACTCCCGTGTTCACTCCCCAAGTATATCCAACATGGCTGCCCTTAGGTAAGTAGAGGCACTTAATGATTTGTTCTTTTTTAAACGAAAAATCCAGGAAACATATCTGCGACGCAGATGGATATTTTGTGAAGCGATTGAAATATCCTGAAAACAAACATTTACCGGATGCTAATTTAGCTACATTAGTATAGATTGCTAAAATCAAATGTAAACAAGTAAACTTGGATTAGGCACAGGATTTGCAAGTATATGCTTAAACTTTAGCTTTTTAGCGCATGAAGTTTCAAGAAAAATTGAAGTTTAGTTTTAAGCAGTTGGCAAAAACACTGATTGAAACGATCCTTCTCAGTGTAAAACATTTTTTCTTTTCTATCCAAAGTCGTGCCCACTCTCCAGGCATGGCGGCTCCCTCCTTTTCAGGTGCAGCTCGCTTCAACACTTCTTTCTACAGCCTATCCCCCAGGGGGCACCATGGCTTGCTACCCTCACCCAACAGCACGATCAACGAGACAATGCTGGTGCCGGAGATGGAGCCCATCGTGCCCGACCTCTGCATGGAGCAGCTGTGGAGCGAGACGATCACAGCTGGTGGTCATAGGTAAATTCCAGCAAATTCAGTAATGCAAAGCTACACAGCTTTTTTAGTTTATATTAGCATCTGAATTTAAAGACACATGTTTTAGTTGACTTGCTAGTAAATACCACTTTATCTACAATTAATCAAATGTTACTGACTTGAAAAACGTTCCTAAACACTTGTGGCTCAAAAGTTACTCTAATATTATTTCTTATTTCTATATAAGATTGATGCTCCTTGCAGTGATTAAAAATGTGAAATTATTCTCAAAAAGTTTTTGAAATTGGCTTTTTTTTTTGTGTAGTTGTTGTATTCTTTTGTTGCCGTGCTTCTATCACATGCATCTTCCCCTTTTTTGTGTCTGCAGGGAGATGAGCAGCCAGGCATCCAAAGTTTTTCTGACCTCTGACCTCTGTGAGAACTGCTACCTCTGTTTCCTGGTGGAGTCCCACCAAGAGCTCAGGTCAATAAACATACACAATCAATGCTTGACACAGGCTCAACTAGCATGTACATGCTTTACATCTATGGAAACCCTGAGACCCCTAAAGTCTGTGAAAAGGTTGAACTAAGGTCTTAAAGAGCAACATGGCTGTTACCAAACAGTCTTTATGGAAACTTTGATCACTCATACACGAAACTTACCAGATCAACTAGTCAACAGTAGTTTTGATGTAACTCTCTTAATTACTTTTTTCTCTACACCTGGTTGTTTTTAAAAAAAATGTTATATACATGTTAACATCTTTTTCATTGTCTCCACAGATGTGTGAAGTTTATTGAGAGCAACGATACATCTCAGCTCATATTTGCTTCTGTGACAACCATCCCTGCCAAGGATGCAGAGCCTCTGCAGGTAGTTTACAAAACCGCAGATTCACAGAGAGTAGCAAAAGTTAGTGACAGTAAGATTTCTGATGTACATGATCGTTGTATTGTACTCTCAGCAGCCTTTTTAGGTACACCTGTGCAATATTTTTCTATGATTCTGAAAACAGTATTAAATTAATCTGCAGTACCTTTGATAATCTTATAATTGTATATGAACTAAAAATGCTGGAAGTTCATAGTTTTAGCTTCTCATGGGTAAATATTTGCTGGTTTCATAGTGTTCAAGGATAGTTGATGTCAGACATCTTTGGGTTTTGGACTGAAGGTCTGACGAAAAAAAGTGTAAAAAAGAAACTGAAGTTGAGTTATCAAACACAGATTTTGTTCCACTGTTGCTGTTTCTGTATTGTTTGATAATTTTTTGACTACAAATGTGTGCGACAATATTGTTTAAGGTGTAGTTATTTGTCTTCTGTTTTCTAATCTTATGTATTAAGTGTAGAGTTATTTGATATTCCTCATAGAATTTTCTTGTTTTAAAGCTAATTTGGGTTTTAGTTGTAAGGACCCCAGGAGGTCTAGCAACCTGCTTGAAGCCATTGGGATCCTGATAATGAAAGTCAGAAACACTAGGGGCATTAATCAATAATAAGATAACTTGGCGGTTTCAGTCCTGGTGATCTAAAATGTTTCTGACAGTAAGACTTTGATCCTCAGAATATAGATGCCATGCTGGTTCTGGAGGCCTGTGGCAGTCTGGTTCTCTACACAGGAGTCACCAGGGTAAGACCTGGTCAGTCACAGCAGTTTGATACACAACGTAGTGTAGGCAACAGTCATAGATAACATTTTTGGTCTTTCCTGTTTTTTCTGTTCCTCAGGTCAGTAAGGTGTTTGTCCCTGGCCTCCTGTCACCCACGTTTAGTATGACCAACCACCTCTCTCACCTCAGCACGCCGGTGGAGAACGTCAGCACGCCGGCTAACGCTGGCAGCAGACACCTCCAAAGACTGGATGAGGTACCACTATGTGTAACAAATGTTCTTTATGCAGTGATAGTGTCAATCATTTGGTTGTTTTTTCTAATATGCATTTTTTTAGGTAACAAGATTGTGTCACCTGCACACAGTATAGTTAAATATATCAGTTTTCCTCCTAGCTTGGTTCAATCTTTTACTGTCTAAAAAACAATTTCCACAGAGTGAGATTATCTGTCACTGTAAATATGATGGCTGGATTTGGTTTCCTGTTTTTACAATTATTCAATTTTGCTCCTTGCCATAATTTTTTTCCTCTACTTTTTGCTTCACGTCTTGGTTTTTCTCCTCCCTTCCAGGCCGTGATGCCCTCACCAGTGTCAGAGCTGAGGGGTCCAAACATTAAACACCATGAGGCTTCATTCTTGGAAGATTACACTTTCCAACAAGCCACGCCCTACATACATGCCTTACGGGACGCTGTCTGCAACCGTGTCACTCTGGTAGGTTTGTGTGCGTTCTCAAGAAGGCAAAATAATAACTTTGGCCTTTTGAAAATTGCTTTTAAATGTATTTTTTTTTCCTGGCGTTAGAGGTTAAAAGGAGTGGTTTGATCTCTAGTTGCTTTAAATCACACTCGTTTGGAATGAAAAAAAGACTTGGTATGTCATCAACAAGAAACCAACCTAGAATACATTTACCATCGCTTTGCTGAGATAAATTGTTTTCCTACGATTCTATATGACTAAACTGCAAGGTGGAGACTAGGTGTTTCTAGTCAGTGGTGTGTGTTTGTGTTTTATAAGCCCATTGATATTTGTAAATGAAAACCACAAAGGACTGAGTGAATGTTTATCTGTATGTTTTTGTGCCTCCTGCATCAGTCCTGTCAGACCTGACTCTACAGAATACGCATATTAATAGAAACGGAAGCCACCCTGTGTAAAAAGTGTAAAACATTGTCTGCAGGCTCCTTCTATTCTGACACACTACCTCTGTTCATTGATTTTCTCCTTGACCCCTTGATGTGTCAATCTGAAGACTAATTGTTTGCTCACTGGAGTTTTCAAAGCACCAGCTGCTCTCTGTATGTTGACAGTTTATTTTCATATCAGGGGTTTGTTTCCCATCAGTTCTGCAGTGCTGTGAAACCCTGCTTGAGAAAATCTTAAATTAGAATAACAAGATGTTGTGGTCAAGCATCCATAAGGAACTACTATTCTGTTGTTTGGATGTTGCTATCAGACAGAGAAGGGACTGTTCACATGAAAACAACAATGGCAGCTTAAGAGGTTAGCCTAGCTGCTATAGCATCAGTTATATCAGAACTGGAGAGTATATTTAATTGAAAGAAGTGCAAAGAACGGTACTGAGGGCAAGACCCTTCTCCCGACTGCCTACAGCGAGAGTTGGGTTTACCCACTGGCTCCAACGGTGGTTGTGCTCTCCTACTGTTAATCTGATTGGTTGAAATTAGCTCCTGATAGATGGTGAGAGATGGATGTTTTTTCCAGTCACCTGCCAAGTATTTTTTTTAAAGGACCTACCATTTTCTAAGGGTTCATGCCTGGTGTACATGGAGACAATGAATCCTATCACACACCAATTTATTTTTCTATTTAACACGATTTTAGTTTGTCCGCAAGGTATTTTTTACAGCAGACATTTTTACCTTTCACAGCAGGAAAAGCACATATTTAAATAATAATATTGTTGATGGCTGAATTCCATTTCATTGGTTCAGTTTGAGGGTCTTGGTAGTTGTGCATGCTGTCAGGGCCACTTGAATAGTGCCTGTGTTAATTCTGTTAGGCACACCCCTGTTTTCCTACATTAACATGTCAAAATGACTGCAGTTTCTTATTTTGTTGTGGGTATAAATTTATAGTAATGTGTAGGGTTTACCATAAATAGTTTGCTATAGCACTAAACTCGTAAGAGCTGATCCAGGTGTTTTGAACCTGAAGTGTGTGAACTGAATTTGTGCACAATCCCTCTCTCTAGGAACTAAGCAGTGGCACGATGCTGAGGATTTCTATCCCAGAGATTGCTACCTCAGAGCTAGGTGAGAAAAACAAATACAACATTTTCAATTATTGTTTTGCTGTCTGTTTTTGTACAAAAAATGAACATAGAGTAAAAAAAGAAAAATACTGTGCACCTGACGTTTAGGACGAGGTATTGTGGCTTTTATTTTTTTATAAGTAATGTGTCTGCTTTTTAAATGGGTAGTTTTTTTAAGTCAGACAGACAGACAGACTGACACACACGCACACACGCACATACACACACACACAGATGGCTGAGTCAGAGCAGTTAGGTCCTGAAAATTAGGTTTGAGAGCTGCCCTACGTTACACAGTGACGTAAATCTTGATGTATTGAGGATGCCATTACAAGACACATTCACACGCAAACATACGCACACTCGCATGCTGCTTCCCACTGATAATGATTAAGCCACTGCATTAGTGAGGTTACTATGTGTAACTCTGATAGAAAAATCAGTCACACACAAAAAAAAACCAATTTTCTTGTTTCCACGCCATTCCTTTTCAGATCTTTTAATTAATCTTTCTTCGTAATTATCAGTGGCAAACATGTAATATTAACCTTTTAGCACATGAAAATAATTAACTTAACAAACCTTTCTTTTACTCGGGTCAATGAATGCAAACCTTGCCTTGAAACACTGGAAAATGAGAATATTCTTTTGCTATTTCTCATACACGTCTACATTATTTGAACTGAGCTTCACAGGCTAGATGATAAAGTTGTTCCAAAAATCAATTAAATATTTTCACTCAAGTTTTGATTTGATTATTTAAAAAAAAAAAAAAAAAAAGCAGTGAATGCTTAAATTCATTAATTTCGGCTTCTGTGAAACTGTTTTCTGAATCAAATATAATTCAGCCTCTTCAACAAGGTGATGCCACCTCCTGCTTGGGTGAACACGATAGTCAGTCTAACTTCAAAATTCAAAGATTCCAATTACATTTCATATTTTTAAGATACAATAAACAGACAAAATCTATTTTATATTCCCCATAAAACCTCTCTTTGCCAATCATATCCTGTTGGATGAATATTTGGTTATTTGACATGATGTTTAAAACACTAGCAGTCTTGTCAGTAATAGTATCTGATAGTCAAACCTTTTAATTCAGACTGAAGGAAAGTTTTGTTCCTCCATATTTTCCATGGTAAAAAAAGTCTGTTTTGCTGGTAAAATGGGCAGCTTGAAATGAAGCTTGTGAATGACTCACTGCAGATGCCGGACAAAAAGCTTTAACTACAGCCAGCCCTGTGTTTATGTGTCCTTAGTAAAAACAAGCTGATGACCAAGTAATTAGAAATAATTAATATACATTTCACTGACAATATATTTTGTTGAAGTAGAAGTCTACTGGTGGATCTTGTTTACCACCATTGAGATCCTGGGTCAGATGCTCTGATGATGAACCGGAGAGTTTCTAATTCTCTTCTAGCTTCTGTCAAAGCTCTTTTTTTTTAAGAAAAGAAAAAGCCTTCAGCATCACTCAGGTGTGTGTATGACTCTGTCTGCACTGTGTGTCTCTACCTTTATATCTCTGCCATGTGTTTCTCCCCATTATTTAGTAATCGATCCTACAGGCGAGGCTTTCTCCCTCTAATGAAATGGCATTTATCCACCTCTTCCCTGACCTTTCCCACTCTGGATGTCCAATTAAGATTGCCTGATGACGTTGATTAGGAATCTGATTGGTCAGGGTTGTTAGAAGACACAGTAACACTAATTACTGTCGTAGTCGTGGTTCTTTTTTAATTTCCTCTTTTGTTTTCTGATGTTGAGGTGAAGACGGAAAAAATGGTCACAACAGGATGGGAATCATCAGACCATAACAAAGCAGTTAAAATGAATTAATTGTAATTTTGTCAAAATGTCTTAACATCGAAGGGTTGATGAGTGAATGCCATCTCTTACAATGCTCTGGTCCATCATTTATTCATTTGTTGCTCAGCTCCACTCTAACTGGTTCTTCTTGAGGTATCACAGCTGACCCAGAGATTCCCAGAGAACTAACAACCGTCTAGCCTTTCTTTAAATTCTGAAATAGGCTGGGTCCTCAAAATGTGGAAGAGAAATCTTCACAGTTATTGTTGATTTTAAAGCAATATCAGAATGTATGTGTATCTTCTTTCTGTCAATTTTTCAAACATGCCAATGCGTTGAGAGTATCACTATCACAAACAATGTTTCTCTGTGATTTAATTAATCTTTTAAAATTAGATTTCAAGACTAGACTGTTGCAGAGTCCATGAGAGTTCCATGGCATTGGTACTGGTCTGGAGAAGGTGTCTTTGTTTCAGTATAGATATCCTCTGGTATGTGGGCGCACAGACATGCATAGCCACAGAAGCACATGCTACAAAAATCCTTGGTTAATGCAGGTATTTTCCACAGGACCAGGGAAAAGTACCAGAAATTCAGTGATTCAGACATTTATTTTTTTCAATACATAATTTTTTTAATTAGAAAGTCTACAGTAAAAGGTTCCTTATCTGAAAATTGTTTGTATTTCTTTGACTTCTTTCTCCCATTGTTTTGTCGCTGTTTTTTTTTTTTTTTTTTTTTTTTTTTTTTTTTTTTTTTTTTTTTTTTTTTTTTTTTTTTTNNNNAATTGCCCTATCTTTTAAAAAGCTGCCTATGGACAAGTGTTGCGAATTAGCACTTGTGCTAAAACACTCAAACAATGCATCTGGTTTGTCCAATGTAATTGCTATGTCCATTTAAAAAAAATAAACATGAACATAAATGATGTTGGAAAAATAGGCAAGGCAAAGGTCCCTGGCAGAACTGAAACCAAGGATGCTGAGTTCATAGTCAGCGTCTTAAATCCCCACACTTCTTAACTCTTAAAATGTCATTAAAAGTCGGTTATCTTGTTTAAAAAAAAAATAGAAAAAGAAGACCTTTCCTAAAATGTCTGTCTCTTTTCTCCTCTTCCAGTGAGAAAATGCCTTCAGGCGATTCGTTTCATCCTGCCCAAAGAAGCTGCGATGAAGGTTTGTGGAATTTATTGTTGATTCTGGGAAAAACACTAAAATGGACATACTTGGACAAAATACAGGATGCAAGTATGGCATTTTTTATATAATAATAATAATAATAATAATAATAATAATAATAATAATAATAATAATATATTTTTTATTGATCAGTAAACACATGCCAGCATAGCTATTTTCTAGGTAACCAGTATGTATAGAATTTGTACCCGTGTGCAGACAGACTCTACTCTCAAGAACCAATGTAATGTAATGTAACCAATGTAAGCAGAAGTTCTGTTTGTCATAAAATGTAACACTCGTGTTAAGCCTGCATCACCAATGATTGTTTTTTATTTACAATGGCGTAAGTCTAATTTAATACAAACATTATCCTTTGCTGGAATAAAATAATTAAGTGATAGTTGAGGAATTTTGCTGGAAAGTTGGAATATTTATAACCCATGTTATTATGCAGGTTTTGGTGAAGTGGTATAACATTTACAATGCCCCCGGCGGTCCCAGTGCCCATGCAGAGTGGAACCTGTTTGTCACGTGTTTCATGACACTGATGGGCTACAATACCGATCGCCTTGCCTGGACACGAAACGTGAGTCGCTGCAGATGTGTGCTCTATGTAATGACTTTACTTTAATTTTCTCGGGTCTTGACCTTGCTTTCTTTCCTCAGCTGCATTTTGAAGTGCCTCTCTCTCCAGTGATTGCAGCCAAGAAGGCTCGTCCCTCTGATGGAGGCTTTGATGAGGTGTGTGACGAATGTCTGATCTGTTGTGATGATGTTGTTGTTATCTAGTTAAAGACAACTGATGGACCTGTAGACCTATTTTTTTTTACATTTTTTTATCATAGCCTCAATGTTAATTTCTGAAAGACATTTTAAGGTGATAGAAAATGCACCTTGTCTCTAAATTTTGGGAAAATCCTGGAGATGAATATTTTGATCCTATTTTGCGATTTAAAGATTTAAAGTTTAATATTGCTGGTAAATTTTGAGATCAAAAAATACTAAATAATGTTTTTTTTATGATTAAATATAAAAGTAGATGACCTTAAACATTTAATATAGCTGCTGTATATGCAATTAAAATTTAATACACACTGAAACAAATGTTGCAGTGGAAAGCCAGTCAGAAAAATCATTTAACCTTCATAATTTCCTGTGGGTGAGAAATAATTTCACCCTAACATTTTTGGACACAGGGAAAGCCCAGCGCTGGCGACAAACCTTATTAACCCAGGGGACAGTTTCCGTGTGTGACATAATTATGGAAAAAAAACCTGCAGTCTGTCCTGCAGTCCTAAACAAACACTAAAAAATTAAAAATACTCTAGTAATCTGTGTTTGTGTGCTCTTTTTAGAGCAAAACATGACTGTCAAATGTCAATCTGCTGGAGGCCTTGGCTGAGCGTATGCGCATTTGTGCGTTTGACCTGAGGAATTGCATGAGCCACATTTATATTGAAGCATGCTTTTTTTAGTCTGTGACGTCTAAGCGGTGTGTCATTCAGATGGTTGACTTAAAGTTCAGCCTCAATTAATGCATTAAAATCAACATAAAATACATTCTAATACGTATGTAAGAATCATTGCAATGTTTATTTTTTCTATTCTGAATCTTTATTTTCTTTTGCCCCAAACATATGACACCTTTTATCTCTGTCAACAAAAAATGCACTACTGGCAAATATTTACATTCACGACTCATTAGAGAAACCCACCTTTTTACTGGTGATTCTGTCTTTCTCCTGTCTGTTAGGACTGGGAGTACCTGTTGGGCTCTCACTACCACCGTCAAATGATTTCCCAGTCAGTCTGCGGTCCATTGGACTCCAGTGGCTCCAACAGTTCTCTGATCGCAGATGCTGAGGGCATGTCCTCTGTAAGTAACTTACTTTGGTTGGATTGGTATATTGCATGCCATACATATTTGGTTTTCTTCATATTTGGGTGTGACCATAATGAAAATGATGCACTGTGCTTGATTGAGACTTTATGTTGCATTTATTCAAATGTATATTGCTGAATGCAAACTTTGTAACCTTAATGAACATATGATTTAAAGCAGGGTGATTGTATTAGTCTGTATACATGTAAACAACTGGGTGTATTTAAAGGGGAAAAATGTAAGAATGTCCGTTGAAAACAATCATCATCATTAATCATCAGCAATTCCATATCCATGTCTTATATGAAGAAAGATTGACTTATCTCATCTCTTTTTTCCTTCTCCCTCCTTCCTAGGTGTCCTCTCCATCTAGTCCATCTCTGAGGTTGGACAGTGCAGCTCCTCTCTTCCCTCACATTCCTGCTCTTTTTTACGTCCTCCATCTGCTCTATCAGGAGCTGCAGCTGGACGAGCTGCAGAGAGCAAGAGCCTCATCGCTTGTATGTCTGCTGCAACAACTGGCCAGGTAACCACTACTTGTTGTAGTTTTTATGTCGCTATTAGCTGCTAAGAACAAAGTAAATTGCATGTAGCTGATGAAAGGTGAGCAGGTGAGTAGATTGTTTGTATTGTGCATTTATAGATTGATATTAGAAGTAGAGTGCATTACATAAATATGTAAAAAAAAAAATTACACAAAAAAACAGCTATTGCTTAAACACACACGATTACAAAACAGAGAAGAGAGTGGGGCCATTTAGCACAACAACAAAAAAAATCTACTAGTCTACTTTTCACCCAACTATGTTCAGCTCTCACCATGAGAAGAGCATTTCATTGTTTTCAGTGAAAGCTTGTAATCAAGGCTCTTTGGTGATGTGTGCAGAGCAACAAACTTCAGCAGGTTGTCAAGTGACCGCTGTGATTGGTAACAATGACGATAACAGAATAGGTGGAGTAGGGCGTTAAGCGCTCTTCAGAGTAATTGGTCTTTGTTGCAGAGTATGTGGGCTGTTGTGAGGTATGGTCCAAATGTTTACAGTCTTCGCTTTATAAGGCTGGTAACTGGTGAACGCAAATATGATGGTCCCAATTGTTTTACAAGCTATTTTTGGGAGTGATCACATTTTTTATGCCTTTTATCAAAATGATTTGAGGAAGGCATTGGTTTTAATCCTCTTCACACAACCTTTATTACAATTTTATGTGCTTCATTTTTTTGGGATTTACCTAGATTAATTTCTGGTGCAGGAATTCTTTGCCCAAAGGAAAATGTCACATCAAAAGCCAAGAAATCTCCCACTCTGCAGTGCTCCATTCTAGTGTCAAAATATCGAAATATTGCTAAATATTGATACTGACTAACTGTTTCAATTCTAATTTGTTGCAGAATCGGGAAGTTAATAAACTTAGATGATGTTTTGGTGAACACACAGCACACATGCCTTATTGTGTTCAGCTTTTATTGAAAACATTTCCCTCAGCGTTGTAGTAATTTTCTCACATATATCAAATATTGATATGTTTCAAGGTATTGTATCGAAGCTAGAATTCCAGTATCGTGACAACACTACTCCATCCAGAAAGGACTGGATTCCTCACTTGTGACAGAGCAGCTAACCACCTACAGCCCTTATTAGATGCATTGATTTATCTCACATTTGTGTTCCTACAAGGTTCTAACCTCACAATGTGCAGTTACGTTTGTAATTAAATTTAGATGTTTAAAATGCTATATCAATATTCAAAAATATTTTCATGTGGTAAAAAAAAGGACATCTTTTTCTGGTCTGTTAAAGTTATAGAAATGGTCACAATATCCCTTATTTTCATGCAAATGTCTGTTCATGGTGCCTAAAATTTGGTTATGTCTTACATTCAGTTCAAACCAAGTTTATTTATCCCTTTTAATCTCTGTCAGTTTTTTGCAGCCGCTTGCCTCCGAGATCAGTAAATACAAACATAGTACAGAAAAATAACCCACTAACAACTGCAAAACTAAAAACAATCGGATGCTACATGGAGAAAAGCACGAATCAAGAAAACCGCGGGATAAAGGATTTAGAATAATGATTCATTTTACAGGCACACATATGAGCTCTTACATAGGTTCTACAAAGTTGGGTAACTGTATGCTCATTAACTATCTAACAGACATGCAGAGCTGTAAATTGTGTCCGAATCTCAGCTTGGTAACGAGATTAAAATCTATTGATTATCTTATGGTAAGCAGAGAAGTAATGACTCACAGCTGTTACTTAGACTATGTGTTTTAATTACTGCTCAAAAACAAGTTAAATGCCACAGAGGCTCTTTGAGAATGTGCATTTCTAGACTATAGTCCTGCAGCAATTTATTGTCCAGCTGGGCAGATATAGGCATGAAGAACGAACTGTTTTAATGTCGATGAAATGATTTAGTGGAGTTGAATGAAAAAAATCTAGCCTCTGACACTCTTAATGCAGTATATATATTCAGTATTTGAGGTGTGATGTGTTCATGTATGTGGAGTCATTGTGATACAGGAATATTAATACTTATTATAAATGTTTTGTTTTGCAGAGACCTCCAGTTGGAGGAGTATGTGGATCTGTACTGGAGAGATTACCCTTCATTAATTAGTGGCTTCAATGAGAGCTGCCTCATAGACCAGGGTAAGACGCATCTGATAGTCTAGTAATGGTATCAAGACAGGAAACAGACAAGACATGTAGTGAGTAGAGAGGGCAGGATGGTCTGCTGTTGATAAAGACCGGCTTCACATTACGTAGTCCTTACATCTGAGGTCTCTTATAGTGCAACTCTTAAATTGTGAGTATTGTACTTCCATCCCTAGATTCCTTCTCATCTACTCTCCTTTCCTTGCGTCCTTCTCTGATTCCTCACCTTCCATCTTTCTCACCCTCCTCAGCCCTGTCCGGTCAGATGCAGAGTCCGTCCTACCTGAGGGCAGAGCCTCCCTGTGTTCTCAGCTGGCTCAGTAGCTGTCTGAGAGGGGAGGAGGTCCCGCCTTTCCCCTACCTGCCTGGCATCTGTCAGAGGACCAGGCTGCTGGTTCTGGTACGATCAGAGTTTTATTCCTCATTTTAATTGTTTGTTTTATCTGTCAAGGCAGAGACCGAAATGATGTTTGGGAAGAAAAAAGTTGCTGAACCCTGGCAGTTATGTGCTAGGCATCCATAGATGTTCAGGTTACAAGGACACCTAGGTAGGCAGTGACAAGCTAGTCCAGCGTCTGTACAGGGATGTTCATGCCTCTCCCAAATAAAATGTGTTTCTCTTTCTGTTACCTAATATTCCACCTGTTTGCAGGCTTTCTGGTGAGTGTGTGAGACAGTAAGGGTGAAGAGTTCAACTTAGATTGAGACAGATAATCTATTTGCCTTGCATATCTGTGATTCTTTTTCTGAACATGAAGAGCAATTACACCGTGGTATGGCTGGAAATGTGTACATACGTGTGTGTGTATGACGGAGGCGATGACGACTGTTAGACAGATAAGAGACACAGACATATAGATGGATATATATATATATATACAGATCAGTATGTGAAAAGGTCCTAACAAACTTGTGCCTTCTTTATCCCAACTATTAGAAAAGCATTCAGTTCTTGCAGTTAAATGTAGTGTTTCCTGTATTTCCTGTATTTTTACGACAGGAAATCTCTATTGTGACAATTCAGTGTAGTCAGGCAAACTGACGTTCTTCTGGATCTGCAGTTGTGCAGAATTCATTTCCATTTCGTCTCACTTTATACCTTCTACTGGATTCTGAGAAACCCGTCCTTCTACCAAGTTTTATGGAAAAACGTTCTGTAGTTTTTGTGTCATCCTGCTGACAAACCAAGCAACCAACTAAATGACACTACCGACTCGATGAAAATATGACCTCTTTTGCGGTGGCATTTAAATTTTAAAGTGCATCAATGTCAGAATTTGGGTTCTGCTGATGGCGCACATTAGCGTCTCTAAGGCGCTGTTGCTGTTCCCTTTTATGCCTATAGGTGGCACCGGTTGTTCTGGACTGCAGGTCTGACCCTGCTGACACTGGAGCTCTGCAAATACATAATACTGGCTGTGTTAACGTAACTTAAATTTAAGTACTTCATGTCAACCACAGTGCTCTACAGACTTGTACAGATAAAAACAGACAGCCCATTATGGATTCATGTTTACTCAATTATATGTTTATGAGAACACATACTGTGTGCACATGTTTCGGGTTCAACCTTTAGCTTTTGTATTGACCTTCATACAACTTCTCCCAACACCATACTGGTTTAAATTGTGACAGATGTTGTGTCTACCGGGATCTGCAGTAGGAAGAGTAATGCTATTATAGTGAAAGGAGGCTAACGAGCTAGCCCTCTGGTTCACCTCCCTTTAATTCTAAAAGCCTCCCGAGATAAGTATTTATTTTTTTCTCTTGCCCACTCCCTCTGCCAGACCATTTAGTTTTTTATCAGTTAAAGTGTCAGAGAGAAGATCCGTCTTCATCGTACTCTGCCAAGTATCTTAAAAAGCTTTTCACTGTACACACTTTTCATCATTTTAACATCTCCAAGAGAAGTATGCTTTAATTTAAAAGTGGACATAATGGAAGCACTGTATATAGTCAGTGTTCAATCTCCAGAGTGGAAGCCACTCCTGTCAATTTTCCTAACAGGTCTAACCTGTGGTGAAATATGGCTCTGAAATCTATTTTTTTTTCTTGCATAGTCCTTTAGAATATGTAAACCTCAATCACAGAAATCATGAAAATATCCTTGACAGAACACTCATTTTAGTTTTGTACAAAATAATTTTCCCTATTCTGTTTTTAGCTGTCAACTATTTATCTTTCTCTCTCCTTTCTCTTTGTTTCTGTGCTTCTCTTTCCTCAGAGTTATGCCCTCTACATCACTGGAGATGAAAATGCTACTTCGACAGATGTTGCAAAGTACCTGGCCAAGCTCGCTGCAGGTGTGTGTGTTAATGTGACTAGCTGTTACGATCACTTACTTGTCTTTGATTGCATCCTTGGGACTTTATATGTTTCTAGCTGAACCCTTTCAGTGCATGTGAACATTTATTGACGACCAACTCTTATTACCTGCCAGTCCCATAGTTTTCTGCCTCAGGGCCCAGTAACACAGAGAGAAAGGTTTGCACATCACCAGATTCCCTCTTTTTGTTTTTGCTCTGACAAAAAAACAATACAGTACAGAGGTGACAGCAGTCGCTGCAGGTATTTGATCAGCCTCTTTTGCAATGACACAGAATTGCTCATTGACTGTGGGCAGTGTTGGAGAATCCAGGGTGACTGTTTTTTTCTTTTCAGCTGTATGTTGACGTGTTACAGCCAACACAAAACAAAACCAGACAACAACAGATGCCATCCCACCTAAATGAAGTCCTCCAATGACCTGGAACAAAATGTCACCTTCATTTAACACGTCATTTGAGTGCTCATTCTTTCAGTAACAACTTTTAGCAACCAATCTGTGGGCTTGAAAATGCTTTAATCCAGTTGACAGTTGCTTCCCTCACGAGGCATTTCACAAATAGGACAACCACTAATCAACCCATTGACCTCTTTCACCTGTTATCTCTCTCTCTTGTCCTCCTCTTTCTCAGGCCAGAAGTCTCGTCCTAGTGAACCAATACACTACAGAAGGTAATTCAGCTCTGAGCAACAAGAGGAAGAGCTTTATGATTATCTTTTCTTTTTTTCTTTCTTTTAAGAGTGGCCACAATAATAACTAACACTTTTTTAAATCACTGTAATTCATGGGCCTTGAGTTTATTTATTTGTGCTAAATAAACCATTATAATTACACAAAACATGAAATAACACAAATATTAGTATAGAAGCACTGCAGCATTTTATTTTTTCAAATCCTATAATGAAAACACCCTTGTTTAGTAGCCAGTATTCTTCCTCTTGTTTGTGTTTGGTGCATTACCACCCCCTGTAGATCAGGCATGTGTATCATATTGTGCACATGCAACCAATTGGCACCAAAAATCATGTATTGTATTTATGTGTTTTACCATAGACAGAGCAGTGTGAAAGTGAAGGTCACCAGTGGGAGTCTGGCTGAACAGCTGGTGGTCTGGCTTACCTCAGAAGGTAAGACAAGCACGTGTTTTTTCAGCTTTTATCCATACCGAAAAAGTGCTGAAACCATGTCCTCTGTCTCAGCACTGAACTGTTTCACATTGATGCAGACTTTTCCTACTTGTTATAAAACATTTGTTTTAAAGTTCAAAGGAGGCAGCCTCTAATGTTTTTTTTTCCCCTGATAAATTCACTCATAACTCTCTTTTCACTGGTTTAGGTTTCACTCTGAAGGACCTGGAATCAGTCCCATTTGGAGTGGCTTTGCCCATCAGGGAAGCCATCTACCGCTGCCGGGAGCAGCCGTGTTCTGATTGGTCAGAGGAGGTCTGTCTGCTGATTGGGAGACAGGATCTGACCAAACAAGCCCACAAGATGACCTTGGCTAAGAGCAAAGCTGTGAGTACGAAATAACACCTTGAGTCAGACTGGGGTCTAAAAACTTAAATCCATCGTCATTATGGACACAATATTGTAATATTTTATCCTCACTGACCTTGTACTTCACAGCCTTGATTAAGGCTTTTACTCTAAACCTTTTCCCAACATTTGTAAGAACAAGCAGCATATGCAAATTCCATCAATCTCGCAATTTCTGTGAAGGTATTCATCTTGACCAAATCTACCACAAAATGCCAAATTGTTTGCTTATTTTTTTCATCACTATCATTTTTAAATTGTAGTTTAATCAATGTTGCTAACGTTTTTACTCACTTAATAACTACATTAATCGGTTTGCAATACACAGAGGAATTGCAGTAACAAATACAACTTTAAAAATGTTCTCATTTCCTTTAATTATGTTAGTCACAAAATATGCTTTGCCTTCATACTGTTTTCCTTCTCAAATTCATGGACATTTGTGTTTGGAATAAACATTGAAGTCATTAATGTTGTTTAGATAAAACATCAATCATTAAAGATTGTTCAAACTGTCATTCAGGCTGTATGTGAACCATTTGTATGTGTGTCCTTCTCCAGTCTGTGGGTTCAGGTCTGTCCTTGGAGCCTCCGGCCACCACAGAAGCAGATGAAGAGGAAGATGGGATGTCGGACATTATTCAAGAGGTAACAGATGCAGTAAACAATATAAGTAACCTAAAGGAAGGCTTTTTACAGCAGCTCCCTAGTGAATTTTTTTTTGTTATGTTCTCCTTCAGGTCACTGGACTGATCTGGAGTCAGGATTTGAGGGTCCAGGAGGTCAGGAGGCTGTTGCAGAGTTCCAGACCCGTCCGGGTCAGTGTTGTCCAGTTACCAGAGGTGTCTGACCATGAATACATCGAGGAGAAAGAGAACAAGTGAGAATGTTATGTGCACAGTATGTGTGTGTCCTTGATCTAAATGCTCACAGACAACAACACCGTCAAAGGATATAAACAGCATATGTTTCTGTCCTCTTTTGTCTTTCTTTTGTAACATTTCAGACCAGTCTTTCATTGTCAAAAATGTTTTGCTGTTGATTATGTTGTGACTGTGTACATCTTTTGTTTATCACGAGCTCTTTCCTCTCCTTGTCTCTATCTTAGGAGAAATCATTGGGATGCCTGCTGTAATCAAGGATGGCCTACACCTCCTGTCAATTATATCGATTTGTCTGACCCGGAGTCTGTAATGTTTCCTCAGTTTTAATTCTCTGCTCTCTTTTTGTCCACGTCTTTGTCTCTTCCCACAGACTCCTGCAGCTGTGTCAAAGGACCATGGCTCTTCCAGTCGGTCGAGGCCTCTTCACTCTCTTCTCCTATCACCCTGTTCCAACCGAACCTTTACCTGTCCCAAAACTCAACCTGACAGGTAATATACGCATTCTCGCCATCATCTTATTTAATACATTGTGGAATTTAGGACCTCTGAGCACCCCAGGTTATATCAGGGATTTGATTATTTAAAGTGAAACTCTCGCCAAAAAGCAACCAAGGCTTTATTTGTGATGAGTCAAACCTTCGTGTAAAAGCATATTTACGACGAAAGACGCACTTTTAAGATTAACCGTAGTTTTGTTTTTGGGCAAGCTAATTTTCAATGAGGTGCAGGGGCACTTTTACTCTAGCATCAAAATCACTATTTTTAAAACACTAAGAAGACTCGACACAACATGAAACTTTGCTTGTAGTATCACCAGGGTCTCTACACATAAACACTAGCATTGAGAACATTGTTTGTGTACACAGAGTTTATTATATAGAAGGTTTTTGGACACCTCATGTTAGCAGTAGCACCTCCAAGAAGTGTCAATCCCCGAGTGCGACCCAACAGGCAGCAGAGTAATGGTGGACTGCTCCTCAAGCGTGCCTGTAGGTCGCACTCGGGGATCGACACTTTTTGTCTGACATGACGGCGGCGCACTGGAGATGAAGCTACCTCTTTTGTCGTAATTATGCTTTTTACACGAAGGTTTGCCTCGTATTCAATCGCAAATAAAGCCTTGGTTGCTTTTTGGTGAGAGTTTCACTTTAAGAGGAGTATAGCCGAGTGTATTCTGATGGTCATGAAGTAGTGAATTAATCTCTACTCTAGAGGAGTTTACGCAACAAAATCATTGACAAACTGGGCCCTGTAGCACAGCTGGAGAGTCACTCAGGCATTCTTGTTATATAGCGTGCAATTGTAATTTATTTATAGATTTTAACGTGTAGTTTTATGTTTCCACCCCAGGCCGAGCTCCTCCTAGGAATACTATGGTAGATCTGAACAGCGGGAACATTGATGTTCCTCCCAACATGACGAGCTGGCCCAGCTTCCATAACGGAGTAGCTGCTGGACTCAAAATAGCTCCTGCATCACAGGTCAGTCTGAAACTGCAGCTTCACTACCTTTTTATCTTGCCTTGTGTTCCGTTTGGCATACATCCAACTAGTACATTTGCTATGTACTGTATAGTAAGTCCTTATAACTAACAATTACTTTTGCTATTGATTAATCTGCCAAAAATGTTCACAACTGATATTTTCATCTATAAAGTGTAAATGTAAGGTGGTTTGCTCCCTCCGGGTTGGGGGAGAGTTCTTGCCTCAAGTGGAGGAGTTCAAGTATCTTGGGATCTTGTTCACGAGTGAGGGAAGGATGGAGTGTGAGATTGACCGGCGGATCGGTGCAGCGTCTGCAGTAATGCGGTTGTTGTATTGGTCTGTCGTGGTGAAGAGAGAGCTGAGCCGAAAGGTGAAGCTCTCGATTTACCGGTCAATCTACATTCCTACCCTCATCTATGGTCATGAACTTTGGGTCATGACCGAAAGAATAAGATCCCGGATACAAGCAGCAGAAATGAGTTTCCTCCGCAGGGTGGCGGGGTGCTCCCTTAGAGATAGGGTGAGGAGCTCTGTCACCCGGGAGAGCTCGGAGTGGAGCTGCTGCTCCTCCATATCAAGAGGAGCCAGCTGAGGTGGCTCGGACATCGGGAGGTGTTCCCGGCATGTCCCGCCAGGAGAAGACCCCGAGGAAGACCCAGGACACGCTGGAGTGACAATGTCACCCGGCTGGCCTGGGAACGCCTTGGGTTCCTCCTGGAGGAGCTAGAGGAAGTGTCCGGGGTGAGGGAAGTCTGGGCGTCCCTGCTCAGACAGCTGCCCCCACGACCCGGTCCCAGAGAAGCGGAAGAAAATGGATGGATGGATGGAAAGTGTAAATGTAAAAAAAATGTGAAAAAATGCTCATCCCAATTTCACAGAGCCCATACAGACGTCTTCAGATAGCTTCTGTCTTCCAACCACACTATCATCAATGGTAAAAGTAGCAAATCCTGACATTTAAGGAGCTAGAACAAACTAATGTTTGACATTATTCACTTTGCATAACATAATTA
>CAEMYA010002116.1:3828090-3855507 GCA_903131615.1 Diplodus sargus | reverse complement strand
TTCTTGTCCAAATAAATGCAACTTTCTTCTTCTTTTTTTTTTTTCTTAAGGTGGACTCGGCGTGGATAGCCTACAACAAGCCAAAGAGCCCCGAGCTAGCTAATGAGTATGCAGGCTTCCTCATGGCTCTGGGCCTCAACGGACACCTCACCAAGCTTGCCACGCTCAACATACATGACTACCTCACCAAGGTACACACACCTGCACACAGAGACCTGCACGTTGGGTTTCACACAGAAATGTAATGTATTTATAGCCTTTCAGATGCACAAAGGCTGACGTATTGTGGGTTTAGAGGATACTTACTACCTTAATGCTCAGTTTACAGTAGACAGTGATTCAAATTACTGTTTCTTACTGCGGTACAAACACACACATAACATTCACTTAAATACAGTTTATACAAACGTAGGTACACCCATCTGTTCTCATTTAACTTGCACACACACACACCTACACGAACATTTTTGTCTCTAAATGACTGTAAATGAGACAAGTACACTCGCATCAGAGCCAGGCAGCCAGTCAAAGCGAAACTCTGCTCTCTGAGAACTTTGAAATGAGACGAGACCTCTCCACTTTCAGGTGAGAAAAACAACAGGATGCTGCAAGCCAAATCTTAATTTTGCTTACTTTAAAAGTCAGTCTAAAGATGTGGTTAAAGATAAAGACCAACCATTGCACCAAATCCTCACAGTATCCAGATACACTTTGAGATGAATTCATTTTCAGTTCCCATTTTGTTTCAGGATGTGAATTAAAGCTGCCGTTTATAAAGATCAAAGAGCTCTCCTTGTTAGTCATTTCTCTATAAAAGGAGATTGAGAATTTTCTCATACACATCTACAGACTTTAAAGTCTTTGAAATTTGGACACGGTCCACTTACAGAAATGATTGAATTATTGATATTTATATCCCAGCCCAGATCCATTCAGAAAGATCCTTGTCCAGTCTCAAGTGTTTTTCTTTTCTTCTCATATGGCTCAACTTGTTTTATATTGTTGACCATAAGGGATTTTGTATGTATTTTATGTTCAAATCATTTTGTTGGTCAATGTGCCCCCTTAGAAGTTGGAAACGTATTGCCCCGGTGTATTGATGGATCAAAATCTTATTTTGTACATTATAAATTTTATACTGTATGGATGAATTCAAGTGATTATATCCTCAAGACAGTTTCCATGTAAAGCTGAGAGTGTTGCATCTTCCATCCGGCCTTCATCATACTGATCACACACAGATGAAGGCTGGTTGGGCAAAACACATTTGTGTACTGCCTATCAAATAAACTTATTTAAAGATGGAATCCTGAATGCGACCACCTCTTCTTTATATGAAAACCTACATCAAGTATAATGCACCAGTTCTTCAAAGCACAGTGGCAACCTTACAGATAAACTATGAACTACACAGAATATTGACATAGAAATGCAGGAAACACTGCAGAGCTGCACAATGCATGTATAATACAGAGAGTTGTGTGTAACCGACAGCCATCAGTCTGAATGAAAGTTATGAAGTTGGTTGACAGTGAAGCCTGTTTGTAGCTGGTGGTTTTCTGTTAGTTTCTATTCTCGCTGTAAAAGAGAAATTACGCATGCATAGTTTGGATCAGTTCTTTAGAATTTTGTATGGTTGTGGTTTTAGAGAGAAGGTGGAAGTAGTTGTGTATGTGCGTAGGTCCCTCAAACCTTTAAAGTATCCCAGTAAAGTATCAGAGAAATGAAAGGTTGTTTTTTTTTCTTAGTTAGTTTAGTCTTTTCCTGGATATTTGTCAGTACTGACAACTTCATTTTTATAAAAGAAGCATCTTTCAAAGTGTATTGAATGACAGAGGCTTTAATTCATTGGCCGAGATTTCTTATTCTGTTGCTTTATTGGCAATTTAGTAAATCAAATCAACCTGAAAAGTTCGTTAAATGGAGCGATTCATCGCAAATTGACCACTGAATGGCAAAAAAAGACATTTGTGGGGATTTATTTATCTGGATGTTTTCTTTTGATTATAGAGCAATAATGTCCAATATTTACTTTATACTCAAAATCTTAGTTTATTGATGACCAGTGTTAGAGTGTCAGTGTGTTGATTTTATTACATGTTGGGGGAACATGCAGTGTCTTTGTGATTGCTTCAACACACACAGTGGGTGATCCACAGGGGTCTAATGAAAAGAGTCAGTCACGGTGAGCCTCAGAAATCAGCATCACAGTTAGAGCTGATTACATTGGTAGTAATTTGTTCTCTTGCAGCAGGTATTTAGTACACAGGGGAACACACCACACTGCATGGTCTGACCATTCTTTGAAGAAATTAATTTATTATTCATTTTTGTTTTTAATCTTGTGGATATGTTTGTGTTTGTATATTTCTGGGTGAGACCAGAGACAATTTTCCTGCTCTGGCTGGACAATAAAGCTCTTCTATTCAATTTCAATTTTTATTTTGTTCTATTCTATGTTATTATTGACGACTGTTAACACATTTCTTTTCCTGCTGCCCCACCAGGGTCATGAGATGACCAGCATCGGGCTTCTTCTGGGCGTGTCTTCAGCCAAACTGGGCACCATGGACATGTCAATAACTCGCCTGCTTAGTATCCACATCCCTGCCCTTCTCCCACCAACCTCCACTGAACTGGATGTACCACACAATGTTCAGGTAAGAGTTAGTGTGTATGCATAAATGCAATTACATGAGAGTCTATCAGTGCAGTGAGGGGAAAAAAATATTGAGGACTGTGAAATTGCAGTAACATAAGTGATTATATACAAGTATATGAGTAATTACATGCCTATCAGTATGTCTGTGTAGATTGTTTTACAATTATGTACAATTGTTTTCAGACGGTCACAAACTAAAAAATAATCATTGAATTCTTTCGTTGTCTGTTTCGCAGGTTGCTGCTGTAATTGGCATTGGTCTGGTGTACCAGGGAACAGGACACAGACACAATGCTGAAGTCTTGCTGTCTGAGATAGGTAGGTGGGTGTGTGTCTGTCTGTCTGTCTGTCTGTCTGTCTGTCTGTCTATGTGTGTGTGTGTGTGTGTGTGTGTGTGTGTGTCTGTGCGTGTGTGTCTGTGCTTATTTTTTTGTAAAAGATGATATGACAAGATGAGATGAGATGACACAAACACACAATCTTAATGAGGGGGTTTGACAAAAGGAGTGCTCAGACCTTTAAAGGTCCACATTTTAATGTCACATTTGGCCAGAGGTGTATAGTTATGTTTGTTGAGGCTCTATTTATGATGTTGCATTTAACCATCAGTCTATTTTATTATTTTCCTTACTTTTCAAGCAAAAATGTCTCATAAATGTGAGGATTTTAGGTGTTTTTTTGACCACGATGATCTCAAAGATTTCATTTCAATCAGAGGTTTAATTAACTTACTTTTGCCTTTTATTTTCTGATCTGTTTTTTGTCTCTCAAGTGTCTTTGAGTACTACATGTATCTCATGACACACACCTGTGAGCCCGAACAATAATGTGGGTATGTTCAATCAGCCTAGCAATAGTTGAGCACAAGAAATCTATCCTTTCTAACTCTTGGCCAGATTGAGGTGCTAAAAATACACTATAGGTCTACATTAAAGGCACTGACTTTATTTTGCTTTGAATTAGTTTTTTTATTTTTCCCTGTCATGGATAGATGATATGATTTTGTTTTTATGGCTTCAGGTCGACCTCCTGGTCCAGAGATGGAGTACTGTACAGACAGAGAGTCCTATTCACTAGCTGCTGGACTCGCCCTGGGCATGGTCTGTCTGGGGGTAAGTCACACACATTAACACGCTGCAGGTCCAATAAATATTTGCAGAAAAACATCTTAATGTTGATTCAACCTGCTGGAAGTTCTCTGGGTTTTCCTTGAAGAATGCAACAGGTGTAAGGGGAAAGTGTTGGTCACAGAAAGTGGCTTGAATCTGAACTTGGGTCTTTTTTGCATTATTACTATATATTTTGCTAGTACCGTTTTTCTCCTATGTATTTTTGCTTAACATTGGTGCTGAATGGCAACTCAAGAAAGATGTATTTGCTTTCTCAAAAACAGTATCTGTCATTGGTGTTTTTTAACACGTTTGCCATTAATCTTTGTTGTGACCTTTGCTGTCATCACCTTCCTCTCTCCATCCCTTGCTCACCCCCCTTCCCCTCTTTACAGCATGGCAGTAACCTGATTGGGATGACAGACTTGAATGTCCCTGAGCAGTTGTACCAGTACATGGTGGGGGGCCACCGCAGAGCTCAGGCTGGGGCCAACAGGGAGAGGCACAAGTCTCCCAGCTACCAAATCAAGGTAGACAGAAACATCTCTTTGTATATATGTAAGGAAGGAACTGCAATGACATTTTTTTCCCAATGTGATAAAAGTGTTATGTTGTATCAACGTAAAACTGTTTTGTTTGATATTAAAATGCCAAGCTGTTCCACCTTCCTTGAAGTGAAGGACATTATTTAGAACACTGTCGATATGACATTTCACAGAGTGATATCTTCATTAGGGAGCTAACCAAACATTATCAATTGTTGTTGTAGGAAGGAGACACTATAAATGTAGATGTGACGTGTCCAGGGGCCACGCTGGCTCTCGCCATGATCTACCTCAAGACCAACAACAGGTGAGAGAAAACAAACAAGTGCTTTTCTGTTCACACTACTTTACTGACTTTTCATGGTTTGAACAATCTATTTGATATGGACACCATATGTATTCTTGACATGCCAAAGGTAGCTGTGATATCCCCCTACACTTTTTTGTTTTCATTTCATATATGAAATTGAATTTTAGAATTATATTTAATACAAACAAGAGAAAAATCATTATTTATTCTGTGCCTTTCCAACACTACACATGTCTGTCAAAGTGCATTACAACTGATTGACAAAGGGCATAGGACAGCAGTCAAAGATGATCGTTTTAGGTGTAAATACTAGTGTAAAGTATAAACAGTATATGAATATGGCCAAAACAGGGTGGAATCTACTTTTCACCCATGTCTTGTCCATGTGAACCTTGAGCAGAACATCCTACCCTGCCTGATGAAAAATCTCATCCCTCAGTGAGTCCAGTTGTCACATTATGCTACAGGACTCTCTTCCATCTTCTAGCTTGCTGCTATAGGTCAAGAGGTTCCTATGTTCCTTAAGGCTCCATTGGGAGGGTGTTAAAGAAGGGTATTAACACCTCCTTGTCTCCTCCTGGTTCTGTCCACTAGGTCTATTGCTGATTGGCTGAAACCCCCAGACACTTGGTTCCTCCTGGATTTCATCAAGCCAGAGTTTTTGCTGCTGAGGGTTAGACACACACACACACACACACACACACACACACACACACACACACACACACACACACACACACACACAAACACACGCACACACGCACACAGTGCCAAACTATGCGTGTGTGATCATTTTTTTCCCCACCTTTCCATAATCTGGTATACCCGTCTCTCTCCTTCCTTTCTGTCTTGCCTCTCTACCCTCTCAGACTCTTGCTCGGTGTATTATCATGTGGGATGAAATCCTGCCTAATACTGAGTGGGTCAAGAGTAACATACCTCAGGTGAGAAAATACACACTTGCATACACACAGAGCTTTATTAAGCTGTGATGTCTGGCAACCAGTCACGATGACTTGTTAAAAATTCTTAACTATGAGGTTTGTTTCATTCTGGCTGAATTATGTGGAAAATTACCCCGATGTTATTACTTTCTCAGAAAACAAACTCAATGTCCAGTTTATTAAAGCTTTTCCTTTTGCTATTTTACATACTTGCTGTTTATGAGCTCTTTCCTGATACACACAAAGAAGAGCTTTTTAGTTAGCATGAGCAGAAATAGCTTCCCTGGTTGAACAGAATATTCAAAAGCAGAACATCATCAAAAGTCTGAACAGGTTATCGGAATAAAGTTCAGTCCAGAATCAAAGAGAGCATTATACGACTCACTGTTTTCTACACTTGTTTTCAGATCATGAGGGGGACTTTTGACCCTTCAGAAGACATTAACATGGAGACGATGGCGTAAGTATTTAACCCCAAACTGGCACTTCATTTTTGTCGTATAAATTCCTGATTAAACAGTGAATCACTTCCGCGGAAATTAGAGTAATCCGTGGTTAATTCATGTCACCAGCATCTGTAAATGTGGTAGTTATGTTCTCCACTCAGCACCATGACCGATCCTGTCACGTCATTTGTTTCTCTCAGCCAAGCCCAAGACTACATTACAGCAGGGGCCTGTCTGGCTCTGGGCTTACGCTTCGCCGGCTCTGCCAACTCCGATGCCTTTGACTGCCTCTACGAGTTTGCCAGGACATTCATGAAGATAATGTCCTTCGCTGGTACAGCTGCAGTTGTAAGTGTTTTCTAATTTTCGTATGTGTGTTTAAACTTGTACTTTTATCAGCCTCACCAACGTATGTTTTAGACAATGATTTCCTCTTTGCTCTCTTTCTCTGTCTGTCAACACATGGCTGACTCTCATAGCAAACAGGTTATTACAACCTGCAGACCGGTCTGTCAATGATTCTGCTGGCTATGTCCATGGTGATGTCCGGCACCGGGAACCTGAAGGTCCTGCAGCTCTGTCGTTTTTTCCACAAGCGAACCGGTGGCGAGATGAACTATGGCTTCCACATGGCTCATCACATGGCACTGGGTTTGCTCTTCCTGGGAGGGGGCAGGTGAGACACACACACACGCACAAACATAAGCGCACACACAAAAACACACTTTTGGAGTGTTTTTTCTTGGGGTGGGATCAGGTAAGCACAAATGGCGTGTGGGTTGGCAACACAAATACACACAAATCTGTTTTGAGTGTCGCCTTGTACATAATGAATGACATTTACACACACACACACGCACGCACACACACAGAAACAGACACACATCCAAACCTGGTTCCTCTAACCACTGACCTTGGCCTGTGTATTTTCAAGAGAAACAATGGCTCCCACTCTCTCATTACATGTTGCAAATGTTTCTCCACCTACAGATGTAATCAGATGAACCTTTGGATTTCATTCATAACATGTTTTATTTTTGCACTGCATGCTGAAAGCCCATGCAGCTGCAGAGACTCAGTTTGAATGTCATGCACTGTAGTGTGTGTTATCACAGTATGTTTTTACTGTGGGTCAGCTGAGGTTGAACTACATGCTGGTGTGCAGGCTCATGTCATATCATTGTTGTATTTCCTTTATTCTCTCCCTCTGCTCATCTGTCATTCATTCTCCCATCCGTTTATATTGAATTGTACTATTCATATTTGCGTTTCATTATTATCACTACATCAGTCATTCATTTTTTGTCATTCATTCTCTCACCTTTGTTTCTCTCTGTACCGCTAACCTCTGTCGTGTGGCTTTGTCACCCGTCCTCCTTCTCTCTGACTGTTCGGTTAGTTTCTCTTCCCGTTTATTCAGTTTTTTTAGCAGGAAGCTGAAGTGAAACTTATGTTTCCACCTCAAGTCAAACATGGCGTTCACACTAATAAAGGTCTACAAACGTTTATAGTTATTGTGGGTCAAATGTAGAGGACAGACTTTCCCACATCTTTATGGTTTGTAGATAACAATAGCAAGAAGTTAATTTTTTTTTTTCTGCTCTTACTGGCAGTTCATGCCTCTCATAGTTCATCAGGAGTTGGTGAAACGTTGCGTCCAGCATAATGGAACTTGTGACTCAGAAGAACTGGTTGTTAGCCAGCAATCTTCCTTTTAACGGCTCTATCGTCCTGTTATAGTAGCAGAAGTGGACCAAACCATCACAGCAGGAAGTTTCAGTTTACAATGTTGCTGTTAGTCAGTTTGAAAGTTGTGAATTTGCAGATGTCAGCTAATGGTTATGTGTGATGTTAATGGTTGTAAAGATAAGACTGTTGATGCCTCACAGTCACAGTTTGACCAACTGTACTTTATGGACACAGTAAGGAGCAATTAACCATATTTGGTTGTAAGAGTTAATTATTCATCAGTGAAAATTGTTTTGTTGTGTAACATGAATGTATACTTTTTATGAATTTAATCTTACTTTTAGGACTGCAACTGATGATTATTTTCATCTGTCGATCAATTGATATTTTTCTCAATTATTTGGTCTAGAATATGTTTACCAAGGTGATGTCTTCATAGTCCTTGTTTTGGTCATACACGTTGTCAGAAACCCAAAGATATTAGTATATTATCACGAGACAATGAAAAGGAACACATTCTCTGAGGGGCTGTAGCCAGTGACAATGATCCAACCTTGAGAAATCCTGTTTTTATTCAAGGTAATGGCATGTTTCATAACTTCTGTGGAAACATGAGATACTTCAGAGAATGAGGAAGGAAGTTGGTGAAGCTACTAAACATGAATTAGTCTTGTCCGTGAACATTTCTGCCTGAGTAATGTCAGAGAGATTTTGAACAATGAAAGCAACAACTCCCGTGATCCCACGCTACTCCATGATGTCAGGAAACGTATGCTGTGCTCCAGTCAATTTGGATGCTGGGATGTCCTATATGAAAACGTCCAACTTCTAACCTCACTCGTTAACAAACCCTTGGTTGACTGTAACAAGATAATAACTCTCTGACCAAGTGTACACACAATTGAACCCTCAAGGTGCCGCGTGTTTGTACATTTAGATAAAACAGTGGAAGGACAAACAACCAATTATGAACCAGGCTGATTACCGGGGCATTTTTTAGAATTTTTCTTTCAGTTTTGCGATAGAATAAGTACATTTAAAAACAATGCAACATTCTCTCAACAATGTCACACAGCCAAAAACATTATCTTACTGGTAACACATCACAATTAATAGGCTTTATACAATAAAATTTGAATCTGCAACGTAGGTGGTAACTATATTTCTGAATTTAGCATGGCATAGCATAATTAACATAGCGAAAATACCTCAAAATTGTACTTAAGAGCATTACTTGAGTAATTTGTACTTTGGTACATTCCTTCACCTGTTGTAGACCTCTTGCCACAGAAATTACATACTAGGTCTAAAAATCCTTATTAACTTTATTCTTACTGAAGTCCATTTATTTGCTTGAAATACAAGAATTTGTGGGCCATGCTGTTGCTTATGATTATTGGATACCAATACATCGCTGATTCGTTACTCACTGGCAAAATTTCAAGCTAATCTGGTACAAATTAACATTTTATCTCCACCCTGACACACTCAATTCACACTCTACACACCCAGTCTATTTTTGGTAGTTTAAATTGTGAACTTGCGGGGAAGGAATTTAATGTTCAGTGTGGTTGAGGCTCTTAAACATGCCAAACATGCCCCAAGCAGCCATTTAATTGAAGAGCAACATCTTATACCTCAGTTGACCTCAGCTGAGTATTAAGCACTCTTATTGTCGGATTGAACTTTATTGTAATGACTCCATTAATTAAAGTACATACTTGACTGCCAGCTATTATGTTTAAGTGTCTCTGTTGTTGCCTGCGATGACGTTTACACACCTGGTTTCACTAACAAAGACATGTTTATTTTGGCGCTTTCAAAACTTGTGCAACATAGACAGTGCTTTGTGTTCTGTCATGAACACTGTAATTTTGTTATATTCATCTGTCCCTAGGATACTTCACATACCCTTCATGTCTGTTGTTATTTTTTGACTGTTGCAAGAAGTGGGTTATTTTAGTGCATACTTTGCATGAGTGTGTGTGAGAGGAATGGATTTTCAGCATTTGTGATTTTGTTTGATGTCGTCTAATGTTAGGTACACCCTGAGCACCTCCAATTCAGCCATCGCTGCGCTGCTGTGTGCGCTGTATCCTCACTTTCCTGCTCACAGTACTGACAACCGGTGAGACCATCACACACACACACACACACACAATACTAACAAGGCCTCAGTGAAATAATATCAATGTTTGGTGCTCAGTGGGTGATGTTAGTTGCATGTGATGATCCAAAGAGTCCCAGAAGGTGAAGATGGATGTCATTGTGAGGATGGTTGTAAAACTTTCACCTCGCAAGTTAAAAAAATCTTTCAAATTATTTGCAATGTCTGTGTGATTCCTGCTTATAAATGAACAAACATATCTAAGCTTGTGTTCTGATCACAAGCTCCATTTTGGATCCAGTTCCAGGTCGGCAAATTTCCCAGATTCATTAAGTTCTGACGCAAACAAATCTCTTATCAATCGCTGTACATCTCCTCGTTGTTATGTGTTGGCAAAGACCAGTGTTGAAAACATGTGGGTAACATTAGTAGGCTTCTCACTTCTAACCACAACTGACTGTCACCATCACATTAGCAGCACTTAACATGCTCCCGAGTCCAAGTTAAACATGTTATGTACATCAAATCAGTGTTTTGACCTTAGGTTCACCATAACTTGGAATGATGTGTAAACATTTCATTTCTATGCTCCTCATCTCATTTTTAGGTTGTGCCAACATGCTGTGGATGTAAATGTTGAATAATTTTGTAGCTCCCACTAAAATTCTAATACTTATGGCAATCAACAATCAACAGTAGATAATGTAAGCCAACGTTTTGTGTTAATTTCTCTTATTTTCATATTTTTCAATCCAGAAGATTCAAAATCGTAACTCGCAAAATGTAATCCCTCTCCTGGTAGAAAAATCTCAGAAACAACCAATTTGCACTATCATGGGACATTACAAGTCCCTACTGCTCCATGGTAAATTGTTAAATGGAAACTTTAAAGTGCATCATGGGTTTTTAAAATTCAGATGTCACATACATCGTCTTCAATGGTTACTGATGATAAAAATGTAATTTGAAATTAAATCAAGTAAACAGTATAATTACAACTGATTTTCTGTAAGTGTGGTCAAAGAGGAGCGTCCTTTTGTGCAGGAGAATAAAAACATGACTTATAGTTCCTCAAAGACAATGTATTGGATGTGTTTGACCCTCTCATATTTCTACTGTGAACAAACAATATATCGGATGTGTTTGACCCTCTCATATTTCTACTGTGAACAAACAATATATTGGATGTGTTTGACCCTCTCATATTTCTGTTGTGAACATATTTGTATTGATGTCGCTGCAGTTACCACCTACAGGCCCTGCGGCACCTGGCCGTGCTGGCTGCAGAGCCACGCCTGCTGGTCCCCGTGGATGTGGACTCCCTGAAGCCCTGCTATGCCCTCTTAGAGATCACCTACAAGGTAAGTTCATCACGGTTGGTCAGGTTGACACAGGTAGCCACCGACTTCAGATAAAGGAGAAGCTCCAATTTCTCATGTTACTGCCCTTCAACGGTTTTGTAGTGTGTCTTTGAAATTGAGTCACAGTGTGTGTGTTAAGAGTAAAAATAAGTCTCTCTGGCACACATACTCAAAAAATGGCCATTGCTGCACTTCTTGACAAGCCTTTTTTTACATGCAAAACACACAAATTGGTTAACATGATGTGTGATGACCTATATGTTGTGTTTTCAGTTCAGTTAGAGGTGCAAGAAAATGTGCCTATCCACCAAACTATGGCAAGTTCTTCTTTCAGTGAGCGTCACTGTCGTCAGCTGTATGGCTTCCTCAAGCTCACAATTTTGACACTTCGAGTGTTTTTTATGCAACTTGCTCTAACTGTTAGGCCAAGTCAATGTTACTTCCCACCACTGTCAGATAAACTTCATTGGTGGCATCTCAGTCATACTAATACATATTTAACCTTAAACCTTTTTTTAGATTTACATTGATCTGGGCTTGCTGCCATTATATACATTTTTATATACAAGTTTTTTTGGCCTTTTTATGGATTTATTGATAGAACACCTGAAGACTTTGACAGGAAACGGGATGAGAGAGGGGGGGTGACACGCAGCGAAGGGCTGCCGGGAGTCGAACCCAGGACCAAATGCAACCCTGACTCGCATTTTTCCACTTCTTGTTCTGTTTCTTCTATTCATTTTTTGTTTGCCTTAGTCGTCACTGTGGCACATTCCAAAGTGGTTCAGATGTCTGGTGTTGTGTGACCTAGAACAAGACGCCAGTTGGTCCTGAGTAGTTGCCACAGTGATGTCACTTGGATCATGTGCGATCATGAAGCAGGAAGGAGACATACTCTGTGAGCTGGTCCTGATGCCTCACTTCAGGACACGTTTATAAACTAAACAACCTAAAAGTAAAAAAAAAAAAAAACAACCGTCCATTATCATGTTTAACCAGAAAATGAGATGGTGAGATCAGAATAACTGCAGATGTTTTTCATGTGTTCCACATTTACTCGGCTATTATCTTCTTCCAGCCTATGTGGAGTGCCTCAGCATTTTCAGGCATGTACTTTCGACAGCTATTGCTGCAATACTCTACAGATGCAGTAAATAGCTTCTGAATTACAGGAGCAGAAATTTCAAAATCTCCCTCTGTGAGGTTTTGTTGTTGCTCTGTATATATTTGGCTCATTTTGAAGGTTTGTTCTCCAGTTTTTCTGCAGCACTGTGAGGTTGTGTTAAGTATTTTAATTTCTAGTCTTACAGATTATGCAAGGAGTCTTTTGGGAAAGTTTTTAAATTCCTCTTTAAAGCTTTCAGTGAAAGCCTAGACATTGTGGGAGCAAACAGACTATTTTTATATTTTTTTCCACCCATGCATCTGCCCAGCGCCTAGGATTTATCGTCTTTGGATGTATGTGCTTTTATAACATTTCGTGCACATTTAATAGAGATTCGAGTTTTATAGATGCAAGATGGCTTATGACTGGTTGTTGGTCTTGGAAGAGAAAAGTGAAGGAGCCACAACTCATTTTCCTGCAAAAGCGAAGGCCATAAAACACTAAAGATTTAGGTATTTTTGACAATAAGCACTCATTCACACACACACACACACGCACACGCACACGCACACACACACACACACACTATGACGTAGATCAAAGCACTCTGACCCATTCTTTTCCATGTGGGTCCGACACACTGTTGCTGTCTTTATGCTTGTCAATACAGGTTGGTGCGTCTGGAAACACTGCTGTTTTATATCCCAGCTTTGACGTGCATCAGCTATGCAGAGCAGTATCAGTTTTATTACATTGGCTTTCTTTATCAGCACACTTCAGCCTCTGTAACTTGACTACTTCCATGTTATATTCCTTAATGCAGCTGATGTGTCTCTCAAGCATCTGCAACCACTGTGAATTTGCCATATTTGTTCCTTTATCACAGATAGAAAAGAGATGACAGGAAATTAAGGAGGGAGATATTAACAAAAATCTCTTGACTGAATCGAACCAGGCATGACACGGGGCCGACACGGGGCCAACCCACTACAGTGGATCTGAGCTCCTGTAATATCAGTATTTCTACATTTGAAGGAAGGTAGAAGGTCAAAGATGGAGGTCGTTGTCCACAGTGTGGACCACATCTGACAGCAGGCTTCACTTCAATTTAATTCACAGCAGAAGGATCAGCTTGACACTGTGAACATCATCCGTCAATACGTCACTTGCTGTGTGAGAGAAATGCCGACAATCAAACTTTACAGTATGAAAGATGAAATATGAAATTAGAATGAGTACAAAAATTAAGACTTAGTGGCTGCTGTAAGATGTAAGGTGTTTTAACGCCAACTTTAAGCATTGATGGTACGAAACTGCCTACATGACCCTATGTTCTTGTTTATGTTGTGATGACGGCTTTTCCAATGGTTTCAGGAGACCAAGTGGTACGATGAGACGACCGTAGAGTTGATGGCCCCCACCATGCTCCCTGAGCTGCACCTTCTCAAACGGGTAAAGCCTCTGGTCTTTGTAGTCCAGCGGAAAGTAGAAGGTCGTAATTCTTCTAAATTCTGTCTGAATTCTTTTGTTTTCTAATTAAGGTTTGTTTATTTTTGCAGGTAAAAGTGAAAGGGCCGCGATACTGGGAACTGTCCGTCGACCTCAGCAAAGAAACACAGCATCTAAAGTAAGAATAAAGGGGGAAAAAACCAGTTTTACTTCATTTGCTTAAATCTTAAACAGGGGTTTTCGGGCAGTCACTCAAATGAATCCACAAAATATGCAATTTCTGTGCTATGAATAGATTGGTGGAATCCAGGGGGAAGCTTTGATCTCATGTGTTGATTTGGTTGACTGATCTGAAGGATGATCTTCCCTCAGGTCCATCCTGTCCAGAGACGGGGTGTTGTATGTGAAACTACGAGCCGGCCAGCTGCCCTACAAAGACGACCCTCAAGGCTGGAAGAGCCTGCTGGCCTCCACCGTCAACCACCGCAACTCTGGTGTCAGAGCCTTCAAGGTAAACACGTGTAGATGTCACACACAATACCAACATTACAAGTCTGTTTAGTTTCTGTAGAGATGAGTAATCTGGGGAACTAGGCCAGCTTTGACGGAACTTATGGACTGAAGTGAGGTTAGTGGGGACATACGATTAAACCTTAGCCAGGGCGTCATTATTCATGTGGGTGTAGAAATTTGTGTTTGTGCTTTTTCCATTGTGAATTTCTGGCTGTGTGATTTTGGAACACCCAAAACTTGACTTTTACTGTAAATGATTGCGATTATTGAAGCAGTTTCTACAGTAAAATCCCATCTTGCCTGCTGGAAATAGTCTTACATATTGATAAAACAGAGTGTATATCACATACAGAGGTTTAATTTTCATTTTGCCTTAAATATAATTTTCTTGATTTTAAGGAAAAAGCTCTTCCCCAATAACAGGCCACAAATAATATAGCAGTGAAAGGAACTGAACTGACCTCCTCCCTGGTGGCTGGTTGTGTCCAGTCTTGGCAGGTTGTCACTACAGGTTCAGCAGGCAGCTGTGTGGTTGACAGACTATTAGTGGTTTCCTGATGGCCTCATTGTACGCTGCCAATTCGTCTGCAGGTCCAGAGGGGGAAAAAACAAAACAAATGATTTATGCCACTCTTCCTCACCTTTTTTTTTTCTTTTTATTGTTAATCATTCAGCCTTTCTTCTTTCTTTAGGCTGCATCGTCTCTGACGCCCCCCCTTGACTGTCTTTGTATCTTTCCCTGTTTTTCTAAGCTGCCTTTTATGCCTGAGTTCATACCAATAATTTCTTGTTTCTGCAGCCCGATGCCATCTCTACATTCACCTCAGAGCCCGCCTTGGTCTCCTTCGCCAAGTTCTTCTGTAAAACATCTGAGGAGATGAAACACGTGAGTTAAGCACACAGAAATAGATGTAGGTCCAGTCTGAAGGCAGTTTTGCTCCTTAGTTGCATTTCTGTACATCCATTTATTGACTGATTAGATATGTTGTCAGTTCAACCAGTTTAAAAACATTGTAAAATATCATCTTTTTCACCAACCCAGCTCAAAATTCTGACTCATTTTGAACAAGCGGTTAGTTTTTTAAGTATATATGAATTTAATATACCTTAGTTTTTACCTATCTGCTTTTATAAAATCACTTTTTATACTGTTGTTACATGTGTTTACAGTAACGATCCAGGCAGCAGTCAGGTTTTTAGCTCATGGAATTGTCCTGACTTATAAACGGAAAGTCATGAAAGGTTCATTGAATATTTTATCAGAGCCGTAATGGAAACTGAGCAGTAATTAAATAAGACTTTGCTCAACATTAATTTTGACTTGCTTTGCAATTGATTCGGCTCTCAATGAAGAAACGCTCCGCTCTGTTGAGAGTTGGCTCCAAACTCTTTCCCTCCATCCAGCTCATTTAACAGGGGAAAACATCCAGACATGTTTGTTTTGTCAAAACCAAATAGATATGTTTTTATGCACCCTGCATCCCTGCTAATATTGTGTATCCTGAATCAGGCTTTCTTCAGGATGTTTATAAGCATACTAATATATTTATATGTATGGAGAGAAACATTCGAAAAAGTTACTGTTTTGAATATTTAACTTAGAGAAAAGTCAGGAAACTGACACAAAACAACAAAAGGACTTGGTATGCCTCATCTGTCCTTGATAAAATCTTCACATATCAAAGGAATCATTTTCAAGAACCTAATAGTCTGGAAAAATTGATTTAAGTAAATGTCAAGGCAGTTATTCTTTATCAACTCTACTTAGATTATACCTTTAGCTTTCTAGAAACTTTAATATGCATGAACACACAGTGGATGACTCTGTAATAAACAAAGTCAGTGTTTACCGTAAATAAGACTTAACATTAAGAAGAGGAAAGTAATACCACAAACAACTTAATCTTTCTCTGGAGATGAATGAAAAGTAAGAGTATATCTGAAGTATTCATCAGACTCTCTGTGTGTCTGTGTTTTTCTGTGTTTATGTTGGGGGAATTATATTAAATGAACTGACACGTTGGAACAAGTTTCCTCAGTTCAGTTATGTCTGTGGTGTTGATAGACATTCAACCATGACTTTCGACTCAAAAGGCCAAAAACAGATTTATAAACAAGATAAATGAGAAAAATTCTCTGATGTGCAGCTGCCTTAAAGGGATTAAAGGGGCACTCCTCTGATTTCACACATAAAGTTAATTTTACAGGCCATGGGAAGCACTACTCAGCCTTGGTGTTGTCGTTTGTGGCTCTGGAGAGAGTTTTCCAAAGTCTGAAAAAAAGACATAAAGATGTGGGCATTTAGATGGTGACCAGTTTAATAAAAGACGTTTTTGAGTTGCGTAATGGGAAATGTTGAATCAAGCTCTAATTCTGTCCAGTGAAAAGGATTTAAAGTCAGGATCTGTCTGCCTCTGCTTCCACAACTTGGATGAATCTTTTTTGCTCCGTCTCTTGTCTCCAAAATGCAACTTTAAAAATGCAAGACTACATAAGAAACAATCAACAGTTTGATGAAAGCATCTCAGTATTATTTACTAGGATTGTCAGACTTGTCGGCTCATTTGCTTCATTACGACTGTGAATGTGGTTTGATCAGATTTGACAAAGACCTAACAACATAAGCAACCATACCACTGTCGTCAGACTTGTTAAAATGTTGAAAAATCCCGATTGGTGCCCAGAAGTATGTGACAACTATGTTTTTTTAACAGGGCCCCGTCCACTGTTTGTGTTCCTGTTAGATCAAATTAATCTCAGTAGGAAGCTGTTATAGAAAATAGGTTTTTGGGGCCGTTAAAGCACATTAAGAGCCAGAATGTTAGGTTTCCATGCCATAACATGGTATGTTTTCTCAGCTTCAAACACAAGTCTACTTTATATGTATAGAACATGTCATACACAGGGTTATTTCAAGAGTTTAAATAGATTGTATAGATTGTTGGGACGGAGGCTAAGTCGGCTAATTAATCACTTCACGTCTATTATCTGACTTAAGAGGCTGCATTATCACTGCCAGCCAGAATTCACAGGTTACTACTTCAGTTCTGAACTGTGAGAGGTTTCACCTCTCATCCGAGAGGCCTCTTCATTTCTGAACTGAAGAAGCCTCTCGGATGAGAGGTGAAATGTTTTCAAGAAACTGAAACAAGTCCAGTTCCCTACGATATAGCACTTAGAATTACCATGACCTGGATGACTGAGAACCTTCATCAACATCCCAATTTCTAGTCCTTCAATTTCTCTTACAAGACCATATTCATTTTGATTCTAGGAACCCTTTAGAAAAACACTAACTTGAATGCGCTTCTGGGTATATAAGGAGTTTTTACACCAAGGAAATTGGAATTTGCTGCCACGCACAAATTGAATCAAGATACTAGATCTGTGTCTAATTAAATGCATTATGTTTCCATATTTCACCATTATCATGATCAGAATACTTACATAACTGAAACTGTTAAACACACCACAAAAGAGGATTTTTGTTGAATAAACCACTAAAACTTAAAGCTTTATCTGCTAGAAAAACCTAAATTAGCTCAGGCATTTGTTCTGTCATAGACCCACCTCCATATTAAGTTATTTTAGTGAGAATTTATCTAATGTTTGCACCAGCCCGTTTATGTTTTTTCCCCTCCCTCTGTCTGTGTCGTGTTTGCAGAGAGAGGATTCTCTGCTGTTGTTCTCTGCGATGCTGTACGAATGTGTGACGCAGGAATGTCCAGAGATGCTGCCCACGTATATTTCAATTGAGCAGGTATGTCACACACACACACTCGCACAAACACACACATACACACAGACACTGAGTTGTGTTCTGATGCAGTTGAATTGGTCCTCTGACGTGTCACTGTTTCAGCAATTGTAGTGCAATTACTACATCAAGCAAAAATAATGAAAAATAAATGGAAAGATAAAATAAGAGCAGATGTTCACTCTGATAAGTTACTTCAGCTTATCACAGTTTAGGTTTAAATGGATGTTCTGAAACCAACAGCTACCTGTAAGTTTGGAAATCAATTTAAAAAGTGATATGTGTGCAAATTGTGGATAACAGAATGTAATTTGAATATTAATCGCACAAAAAATATTGAAATGTAAAGTTTCATGGCTCCAGTTGCTGTCGTTTGTAAGTAAATGTTGCTACACCACATATAATCATGTCTACGAACACGTTTCTCTACTTAACACTTAGCATTATAGAACTGCTTACTGTCACAAAGATCAAATATATATATATATTTGATGACTAAAGCCAGAATAAAAATTCTCTGCTGATCCATGTAAATGTCCTTGCAAACCCACGCACAGAAGGGTGTTATGGGTAACTGTGGGTCACAGAGGAGCTCAACAATGATTCAACATCCTATCGGGAAGTGTTTCCTTCAGAGTTTGGGCGTAGTGACATGTTTAGCAAAGCATAGGAAACTAACTTCCTCTTCAAGGCGCTTTATGTTGTCATTTTAGGTTAATAAATCCAAATTTCTTAATTTTTCTGTCACAGATGTAGTGATTTGTGTTTGGAAATTAGTTTACGTTTCCTGGCTTCTTGCACGTTTTCTTTACATTGCGGTTTGTCATATATGACGCTGTTTCTTCGTGGAGACACACCTTTATACCCCCAATATAAAAGACCCAAGGAGGTTTTTGAATTATCCAGTGAGAGATTCACTGACAGTTGGAAAACTGAAGTCATTTTATACAAATCCTTTCCACCATTTTGAGAAAAATTTACCCTTGTTTCTCAGGCGGTAAGTGCTCTGCGTCGGGGTGACCTGCTGCAGACCTTCCCCCTGTGGCAGATGCGTCTGGTGGTGGAGCTGTGGGACAGCAGGGTGCTGCGGGGTCCGGCTAACCGTCACGACACCCTGCTCACCTCAGAGTTTCTGCCCGTCATGAAGAACATGGTGGATGTAGCACTGGACGGATGGCTCAAAGGTGAGGAGCGGCAGGATGAGTGGATGTACCATCACAATTAACAATGTTTTGATGGTACATACCTGAATGATGGACAAACACTTTAAGCAGCTCGGTAACTCCCGTGTAGCTACTCGTTTAATGAAGAATTAGAACCCACCAACTTTATTTGAATGTGTAGAATGTGCATATTTAGAACAAAATAAAACTAAACATGGTGATGAAGTCGATAACTTCTTCAAAATTCATTTTTACTTTGACCGCATGAAACAAAAGGTAGATTTTGACTGTTCAGTAGTGTCACTGGTGGGAAATGTCACACATACTGGATGTGTCTGAGCTTGTTTTCCTGTAAAGGGCGTAGCATATTAATGTCAGGGCAAACTGTGTGTACACTCAAACACACATTCCTGTACTGACTTGCGTGCGCACGCACACACAGATATAGTAATACATGTGCACTGGGAGGCGTGGGAAACAGGTGAAGTATTTGGACGAGATGATGTAAACAGTTGAAACGTGGCATGACTTTCATGACGCCTCTTGGCTCTTGGCTGCCATTTCAAAGGAAAACCGAACTAACTCGGCCTCAGAAATCAGGAATGCTGCTGTTCTCTGCAACTCACCCATGAACAAAATATGTGTCTAGATTTATCCTCGCTGTTTTTATGATTCATGTTTCTTCTCCTCTACATTACTCTATGCCATTAGTGGCAGTTCTCTGCAGTGCTGCACTGAAATTGACCTAAAGATGGAACGGCTGAGGTCATACAAATTTCCCAATGATGCTGAAAGTCATAGAATTTCAGGAATATTGAAAGTATTTAGGACGAGGAACGTTATTATAGACAGTTTCAGTTCTGGGTACAAAATAGAACTTTACAAATCATCCACATTCCAGAAATGCATGTGTTAGACGTGTGGGTACAGCCATGTGCATGTGCAATATAGTCATTGCACCTGCATCTCCGACACTCATGCAAGAGTATCTTTTATATTCTTTTCGTCGAAGATGAAGACAGTCTGAAAAAGATCATTTGCTCAAGACTTCACTTGTGAATGGGCCAATAAATTGCACTCAAGGGAGTTTTAGTGTGCTGACTTTTATCAAGTTTTTGAGTGATTTCATCTTCTATTGGTCTGGCCATCTGCCTTAAATGGTTTCTAGACTTGTGCGTCTGCTCTGTATTGCCCAGTCAAAGTCACAAAACTATCTTAACTGGACAAACTTGTTGTAAATCGCTCAATTCCGCCTGATGAATGGCGCCTGTTAACTGCAGACCATCTTGCAATGCATCCACACCAGCTGTTCACTGAGAACTCAGGTCTTCGAACTCAGCCTTCATTTTAATTACCAAAACTTTCCAGGTTTCTAGTTCAGATCAAAATGAACAGTTGCAGCAGTTTACGTAGAATCAAACACGTTTGATCTGCTTACAGATAATTCAGCTTGTATTTGTTGCCCGTTAAAAAAATAATAATAATCTATATTCATTTCAAAGTTGGCTGTCGGCACAAATGTTAGAAAAAATACAAAAATAAAATACTTGATCACCTTTTGTGCATTTTCTCTCCTAGAAAACAGCTCAGTGTTGAGGTCCTACATGAAGGGCGAGGCCCTCCCTAAAGACGCCCAGTCCACCGTGTTGGCCTGCTTCCTGGTGTACCGCTCCATCCCCTGCCTCAGGAACACACACACACAGCTGGAGGGTAAGACAAACACATGTTGTCACTGCTGGAAACTGGAAAGCTTCACCTGTGTACACTAACATTTGCATGTCATTATTTATACACGCAGCGGGAGGAATATTACTCTCTCGGGTTGGGTGCATAATTTTTATGCTACTGTTTCAGAGGAAAGAAGCTTTTACTGCAGTATTCATTTGTATTTATCTAATCACTTTCAAGCCTAAATTCAAAGTCAGTGTTTAATAAACACTACTGTATTACTGAAGACTAAACTGGTTGTTTCCTACCAGTTTTAGTTTGTGACCCTTTACAGAAAAGCAGTGTTGAATAAGGGCTCCTTGAGACTGGTTTCACATGTCTGTGAGATGTTGGCAGTTCCAACAAAGAGACATTTGGCCTCTAATCTTCTCACATGGTTTCATGTGAATAACCCCTTGAGATCAAAGAGATAGAATTATTCAATATCTCAGAAATAAGCAAAATATTTATTTTTCTTCTTCTTGTCTACATCATTAATTATCTCATGACCTGCCAGATTTATCTTGTGACTGCTGGAGAAGGGCCTGACTAAACAGACCTAAGTGGAGTATAAACTAGCTCCACCTTGGGCAGCCACAACTTTGAGAGGCTGCCGACACGTACTGTATATATGCATCAAGTATTAACAAGCTAATAATGTCATATATAGTAATAACTGAAGCCATGGCCAAACATCTTAATCACACATTGAATGCACACTACCTAAAGAAAACAACTTTTATTACAGTGATGTTGAAATAGTCTGAAGCTCTCACGTCTCTCCCTGCAGGCTGCAGCTCACTCGGGGATTTATTGTCTCGCAGCAGCCAGCTGGGCATCCCTCTCAGAGACCTGCTGAGGCTGGTACCCGTCCTGCTGGGCTCTGCATCCGGACCACAGACACTGCAGGGCTTCCCTTTGCAAGCATTTTGATCCTGGTGCTAAGTACTAGTCCAACTGACTAGTAACCTCCCAGTGATGCAGTTCACAGCCTTACGTTCCCACTGCGAGCACAGGTAGGACCGATTTCTACAGCAAGTGGGTCCAAATGTGACCATAAGAGGTCTCACTGCATCACTGTGGCATGAGTGCCCTGCCTATGAGAAGGACTGATTGGAAGACACAGACTTTGATTCCTTCTCAGCCAATATAAAATGTTAGTTTTGTAACATAATGTTTCTATTTAGTTTTTTTTTTTTTACAGCATAAAGAAAGTGAGGCTGCGTTAAAGATGCAGTACATGTGCCATTTTTGTGGGTACAACAAATCCATGATGGGGACTTTCTTCACTTGCTCAAAAGTCCAACAAGGACAGAAAGGACTGGTCTGTACAAAGTGAGAAGGATGTGGTTGTAGTCGTAGTTCATGCTGCCTGTGAAGGTGCAGACCCCTGTGTCGTGAAGACGAGAAAACTGAGACGAAACAATAAAATGGAAAAGTACCTGAATGCTTCATGAATACTGTGGTTTATTCCGTCTGAATTTCCCATGAGGTTCGGTTCTAACTTTAATCAAATGTCGACTGCCTTTATTATTTTTCTTTCCTTTCAGAAAGCATTTTATGTTTCATACAAAAACCAGCTAAGATCTTGCTGCTCATTAAACCACTAAGAGTTCTGCGCTTTAGTTTTTGTTTTTGTGTATTCGCTCGTTAGCGCAGCTGGTCAGACTTTATGGCCAGCATGTCTTGCATATTTCCCATGGATTTTGTGTTGTACTTCTTTGGTCAAGATTAATGAGCCGTTGATCAAAACAGCCTGTGGGGTTTTTTTTTTGGGTGGTTCCCCACATGAAAGGCATCCCCTAATCTTCCAGCGGTATTTTCTTCAATAAAAACAGTGTCCTCCACAGATTAGACTGAACTTACTCATCCTTAGCACTTAGCTGGAAAAAGTTGTCTCCCAGTTTTGCTTTTGTTTTTTGGTTTCTTACATTTAAAAAAACAAACAAATAATGCTTTTAAATTGCTTTGTGAGTTGCTGTGATCATCTTGCACAATAATGATCAAACAGCCAGCCTGTAATGTTTTAATTTAGGCTCTAAAGGTGCACTATGTAGTTTTGAGGAAGACATTTTAATCAAAAGAGAAAGATCTTCATTGACTCATATATTTTTTTTATGCTAAGTAAAACAGTTTGAAATTGTGTTTGTTAATTCAGTCATGAAAACAAAGAGAGTTTGTTTATTTTGTTAGTTTATGTACTTGCGTATAAAAAAAATCATGATGAAATTCATAAGAATTTACACGAATCTAAAGACAGTAGATACAGATACAGTAGCCACACAACAGAAATGAGTGGCCGTGCATTTTAATACAGTAGGCAAGGAAAGATAATGGTGGACTCGATTAGCTCCCAGTATTTAAATTAAGGAACCCAATTTTTTCTTGACATAGAAAACAAACTGGTTGGATGCTTGCAACTTTGCTTTACAGGTGTCAGTACAAATATTAGACATGTTTAAACATGGTCGCTATTCTGAGACCAGTTGGCTAATGAAAATGATGGTGCCTTCCTTAGCAAATGTCCATCACACAAATCTGTCATAATTGTTTGTACAGCAATGCAGATTGACCTTTTAAAACATAAAAATACAAAAAAGTGAAAACCTGACTAAGGTTTTAGGACTGAAACGCATCACCAATAAAGTGTTTTTGCCAGTTAAAGGACACTGTTCCGACCTCCATCTTCTCTTTTCCATGGATAGTTCCTCATACTCAACTGTCTGCATGACCATTTAAAGTCATGATTTAAACAGAGAGTCGACAATTGTTTTCGTTATGAGTCAACCATTAACTACTTAAGATGTACTCAATGGGAGTTATCTGAGTGGTCAATCTTAACTGTAAAAAGTCTAAGAAATGCAGCCAGCAGCAGAACACGCCAACACACAGCTAGCTGTAACATAAGAGAAATCAGATATGTTTTCAGTGTCCAGGTGATTTCCTGAATACATTCACACAGTTATGTGATCCTGTTGGATTTTGTCATGCATGTAGTCGTTGTTTTCAGCCGACAACTTTGAAACCCAGACCTTTGGGGCTTTCCTACCAGATGCCAGTCTTGTCTGGTGGTGGAAATCCCAGATCGTGACTGAAATCTAATCAACTTGGTCACATGAGATTTTGAAGACTCCCACTACATAATAAGACAAGATGTTGTCAGTTTTTGAGGTTGAAGGGTCAGGTGCATGTAGGTGGTCTAATAGCAACAGGAAGTTAACTAGTCATAGGCCCACTCATCAGTAGGACAGTGTCACAGCTCACCAAAGCAAAAGATGTAGCTTCATGTAAAGCCTGATTTTTTGCTATTTTGACTGAGCCAGTCCCTACAGTGTCCAAAAACCTCTGCTGTAGCCTTTAAAGTTGTTCAAAAGACTTTGATTTTGATGTCCAACTAAGTATTTAAACCCCCGCGTGATGTAGTCAGTGTGTGGGAGGATGTGCCTTGTGTGTTCGGCTCAGAGTCTCAGATCATTTCCAACTAACAGCTCTGAGAACATTCCAAAGCAAATGGAAAACATCCGAACAAACAAGTGGTCCACACCCTCGTCGCAGAGCCGCAACACACAGAGCAGCTCCTCACACCAAGATCAAAGTCTGCACATGCTAAATTATGTTTGTGTTTCATTTGTTTATTTTGTCACATGAGGTTAAATTCATCTTGTCTAAGGGGATCATCCATGTACTGCATAGTCAGAGTAAATATTTTAGCTGCCTCAGGCTCATCAACTGCCTACAGATGGCAACAACTATTTGTCAATTAGCTGCGCAGGTCATAAAGACGAATCAACAATGTCTCTTCTATCTGTTGTGAATCTACATTTCTTCATACCGAGGTTAATCCCCTGGTCTGGGCGGACAAAACACAGGATTTAACACATCTGTTCAGCTCCGAATTCGCCGGTCCACCCACGTTTAAACTCCACTTTGCTTCTTCCTGTTGAACAAAGTATTAAACAGACCTTCACTGGAGGATTTTCTCAACATCTGAACCTTGAGAAGGCTCCAAAATAGGAACCAGACAAGACACTTTTAGACTCACACAGTGTGGCATGTGTGGCCTGTGTGGCCTTGGGAGTTTTATTTTGCCACAAGAAGACATTTTGTGGTTATTTCTGTCGTGTCTTTCGAGTGTACTTCCTGGCTTTTATCAGCACTCAGGGTTGTTTGAGTGAATACTTGAAATAGTTCTTGTTGTGTTAACCCAAACAACAGTCACCCCTAAGGGATAAAGAAATGATTAAATGAAGCTTTTCTGCTCCAATTTGTGGGACCAGTAAATTAAAAAATAGATGTAGTAAAAATATGTCTACATAAATTGAGCAAGCGAGGGATGAGATTAGAACCTAATGTTTATCCAGTATCACGCAGTGTAATTTGTAAGATAACCTTCTGTCACCTTCAGAGTCTTGCTGTGTGTTTAGCTAGCTGATAAATGTGTGTGTGGTTTCCTAGAAACACGTGCTGTGTCAGTCAAACATTCGAGGGAAATGTCACATGACGTTACCAGTAAACGGAGAGAGTGAAGGGCAAACAGGAACTGGAACAGGACAGACTGTGGGCGTCTGCTGTGTCTTCAAGATGATCAAAGTCAGGTGGTTTTAATAGTCTGGAGTCTCCCCTGAAAGCCTTTTAAATGACTCTGTGTCTCTCTGGAACTTCCATGAGCCACTTGTATCCATGCCTTTGTGATGCTGCAGGCCCATGGTGTGTTTTGGGTAAAAGCTTAAAAAGAGCAGTTACAGATTTACCAGTTAAGGAATGCCTCGTGCTCACAGGGAGACACTTAGTCTGAAGCAGTTTAGTAGCGGCTGCTTATTACAAAAAGGCAGGTTGTTTGTGGGCATGCATGTTTGATAATGGAATACATGTTTATGGCAAGTGTAAACCCACCGTGAAATCACCACCTTTTTGAAGCCTGAAGTCACCATCTCGGTTCGTAGAAGCCAGAAGTGACGATATCTGGATGAGAGGGTGGAGTCTGACTGAGGACATGCCGTGGTGAAGTTGAATCAGTCACAAGGCAGCCGCACCCTAAAAAGCATTCCCCGCATTATCGTCTATTTTACTCTAAATAGGACCACAATTTACTAAATGAACATCGTGCTGTATTGAAGAAGACTTGAAACTAGCGACTGAGACCATAAACTCATTAGGAAACCCTTCACTAAAGTTATTAATCAAGTTTGAGTTGAGTCATTGTCTCGTAAGCTTAAGTGAAGTTGCCCCCTACTGATGGCATACTGGTGTAAGGCACTTTCATATTGCTTTTCAAGTCCAGAGGCTGTCTACTGTTTATACCGTCTATGGTTAAGCTCTTCTCTCTCAAGTGGCATCTGTGTTTTGACACCTGAAACTTTTGAAACTTGGGATGAAGCTTTAAAAGAGTCAAAGACAGACATAAGTGAAGGGTACATGAGTGAAAACTAAACTGAAGCTGACTGTATCTGGCATTTATTTAATTGCGGTTGGTTTCTAAATTAAACATACTAGCAGATAACACTCAGCAACACTCAAATAAAAAACATGTTTTTGATACCAGCCGTCAAGTTTACTTTCTCACAATGGGGGAAGGAGCTGAGGATCAGTCCAGTGCGTCAAAGGTCATCTGGATCCTGTCTTAAACCAGTCCCAAATCATGCATGGACACCCAGCCAGTCATAAGCCTCAAGTCCTGAGGCTAATACTGTATAAACTATATCAAAGAAGTAACCTCAGGTGAAACTGGTAGCGAGACTTCCTTTCACTGAAGCAAGACATTTTAATGGGTTTATACATCTCGGCTTTCGTCTCCTAGGTTGAACCATTACAGAGCTCAAAGTCAGGTCTTTAGTTAGATTTTGAAGAACAGGAGGATGCAGTACTCTCAGTTTGCATTTGGGACAATATGGTTCTTGCCGACACCTACCAAAAACCAGTTGTCAAACGGCCAAGGGCGTGGCCAACACAGACTAATAAAGGCCCGTCCCAAATAGAGGCTGGGAGAAAATAACAAAGGGGATAAAGCCTGTTGTGCAGGCCAACGAAGTGTACATTTCCATCACTTTAACAAGATGGCAAGTAGCTACATAAGTACAAGTACTGTAATGGATTTATGTAGTCCAAAAAGATGTTCCTGCAAATATTTATTTTTTAAAGCTGTCGATATACTTGTAATATTTGCCATGATAAACTTGTACACCCAAATTTTGAAGTTTGCATCGCTGATAGACCAGTTTGCAGTGGATGTCACGATGAGGTCACTGCAGTTTTGGGACACGTCGCGGTGGAAAAGTGGAGAGAAGCCGAGAGAAACCGGAGGAATCCCCAGAATGGGGAAGATGGAAAGATGGCCTTTCTTTTTGTAGAATAACGTCATTAAAGAAACCATGAATATGGATGATTCAAAACCGCTCTGGGCATGCAACCATACTTGGCTAAATGTGTTCTTTGAATTGGTTCAGGGTAGTTTCATGCTGCTTGAAAAACCAAATACCCATTCCCCGTGAGCCGTGCCTTGAACTTCATGCTTTCACACTAATCTTTACATGTCCATGTCCTTTTTTTTTTT
>CAEMYA010002116.1:3799454-3822947 GCA_903131615.1 Diplodus sargus | reverse complement strand
AAAGATATTGAATGACAAGTTCTGAAACGCTTCTGTCTGACTTGCTCGCACCTATTACTCTCTGCGTGCTGCAGCCACGAACGCACGAAAAGCGTCGCAGGAGCCGCAGCGGCCGGTTATTATCACCCACCCGCAGAAAATATTCCTGCGACTCGTGTGAACGTCACTGATCTTTTTATAGTCCGATCCTTATCAGTGTGTGAAGTTTGGGTGGTGTGCTCCCTGACAGAGTCTTAACAGAATGCAGTGGGCGTCACTGAAATACTTTAATAAGCCGCCGCCGCCTGGGAAGTCAGGCGCTGGGAGGTGATGCGTTCAGGCGCAGTCGGAGACGAGGATGACCATGTGCTCACGACTTCAAAAACACAATTTAACACTGTATAGAACTGGCCCAACATTCTGCAGAATGATAAATATAACAATAATAACATAAGACGCATAACTGAGTATTAGATAAGAAAAGCCTATGATTTTGTGACAACTGAATGTTGGAATTGATGATGATAGGACATATTGTGACTCCAGTTGCAGGACAAGTGCTAACTAGTTGTGAAAGCAATCTCACTCAAGATCCACTTAGTAGTTGTTCTGGTGCTTTCTGTTGAATCACATGATCTTCCTCAGCAGTTTGGAGTCTGTCTAGTTGTTCTGGAGCTGTAGATGGTTTTATTTCTGGCAAATAGCCTTGTCAGAGTGTGGGAGCAACATGGATGGCAATAAGAAGTTGTTTTGCTTCTTATCGCTCAGAGCGTTGTCAGTATTGGACTGACAAGAAGAGCACAGTAAACGATACAATGACGATACAACTTTCGCCCGCCATGTTTTGGCGACATATGGCATCAACTCTTTTTCCAAAATGTTCTCCCAACTTTCTGAGTTGTTGTACTTGAGAGAGCGTTCTCGCATATTTCCACAGACCTTTCCAACCATTAACCCAAATATTAACTGCTGAGTTGAGCTACAGCCGCCCTGCTTCAGAATAAGGAGTCTCGAATATGACTGCGCTAGTGGTTGGTTGCTTTGGATTTCCTACAAATTTCCTATCTTGGGTGTAAGTTCCCTTATAGGACAGAAGTCCGGCGACTACTCTAATATCAAGCACGAAGGTTGAGTCGTGACCAAATGGCAATTCCAAGTAAATCAGGCAGTCAAAATAGGGCCGTATGTTGTTTGAGCCTGGCGGCTTCTGACTTGGTGGGATAAACGCTCAAATCAATCAAATATTTCACTGTCCCATTCGAAGTCAAGTCCCACTTACCAGGTTTTTCCAGAGCACTCAGCTGCATCTTGCAGTTATAATTTACAAACAGTAACAACTAAAAAAGGTGATGAACTGATGGAGACAATCAAATGCAGTTCTACACTCTGGAGAAAGCTGATGGGGTCTGATGATCAGCAAGAGGTATGCTCGAAAACTCAGAGAAAACCTAGTAAGTGGACCTTGAGTTCAGTTTTTTGTCAGACTTGGGCTGTCTGTCTCCTTTTTTGTTTGTCCATCGTTCGTTCTTATGTACACAATCCCTTAGGCTGCACTTCAAGTTCAAATGATGGTGTCACCCCTTCGGTTGTGACTTTGTTTTAATATTTCCAACAGTATTTGAACTCATCACCACACTGGAGGAAAAATTCTTGTAATTTTTTCCTTATGATGACACAACCGCTTCTTTAATGTCCTGGTTCTGTTGGTTGGATACAGAACATGATTCGCTCAACGTTCTGTGACCTCCTTTTGTCGGTATGTCACCACCTCATGTCTCCACTATTTGGACTCATTAAAAGTAAAGATGTAGCGGTTCTGTGTGTGTGTGTGTGAGAGTGTGTGTGTGTGTGTGTGTGTGTGTGTGTGTGTGTGTGAGTTTCATACTGAGTGACATGGGGTTTCCCTGCCCCCTGTTTCCTCCATTCATGTGGTCGGGAGACTGAGAAGTATAGAGCTGTCAATCCGGATATGAGCTGAATATTGAGTGTGTTTGAGGGAGACAGAGGAAGAGAAGACAGTACGTGTGTGAGAGTGAGCGGGAGTGTGTGTGTGTGTGTGTGTGTGAGTGTGTGTGTGTGTGTGTGTGCGCGCATTTGTGTGTGACAGAGAGACAAAAGGAGGCAGTGTGTTCGCATGTTTTAATAATGCAAGCATTATTTAAATAGGCTTGTTCTTTGAGTTATTGTATTGTATTACGAGTGTGTGTGTGTGATATGAAGACAGCTCAGTCATTTCCTTGTGTTGTGTTTCCTAGTGACCTCAGCAGCACACGCTTCCTCTTGTCACTTGAACCGTTTTGCATCCACAGCAACTAAAGCCGATGCTGAGCAGGATGTTCGTCTGAAGTTAACCAATAACATACTATGTGTTTTTGGCTCCGACACAAGATGGCAGATTACATGTAAACTACTGATAAATCAGTGGGTGTTAGCATTGGCGATAAATCGCATTACGCCAAGCTAGCTTTGATTTCTGAAAAAGCATCGCAAAGTAACGGTCTTAATAAAAACTGTGTGTTAATTTTTGCACCTCTGACAAAATGCAATAGTAGTGTTGTCTTTTCTGTTGAGCTTGTAAAGTGCCACTAGGGGGCAGTGTTACTCCAAAACTATGGAGATTGCCGGATATTTTCCAATTTAACAATAACCGTCATTATTAGGTTAACACACACAAAACGTTTCTTTATAGGAGGTATATAGAAGTGCCAGTTCAAATATTTATCGATCGGGAAAATAATGAAAAGTTCTGTTTAGGTTCACTAAATTTAAATAAGCTGATCAACATAGACACAACTCTGTCTGGGCTATAAAGTTGCCCCCCCCAGGAATTCATTTACCGGTGGAGTCCCAGCTTTTGTTATAACCTTGATCAGTAAAGAACGTCCTCTCCGGTGATAATCAGCCGCTCTGTTGTGAGTCGGTGAGCATGGAAATAAATCCAAAGCAGGAACTTACTGGTCTGTGTGCTGTGCCTCGGTATAGACAAATTAGGGGAAATGTACACGAGAGATGTTGCCATGGAGACGGAAAGGCTCAGGGTTCATCTCATGTTCAACTTCCTCCGTCAGAGCCAGGTGAGATTCAGGTTCGAGTGCGATTCAGTTTGATTTATCGTCAGGTCGTGTGCTAAAGTAGCCATGATGGAAAGTGAAAGAATGTTGAAGGTGGGACAAAAACAAACTGATATAGTTTATGCTGCATAGCAACACCTCTTTACTGTGAAGATCATAAAACATTTTTTTTTTAAAAAGCAGGTGAGAAAAGTGCAAATGTTTTGTCACAGTTTGAAACAAGCTACAGCAGGCGGTCGCCCAGAGAACAGGCGCAGCACCCAGTGCCCTCTCCCTGAGCGCTCTGCCTTTCGAGCTCTGAGAGCTATGAGTCGAAAAATCTCTCAACTTTTCAGAGAGGCGCTGTTGACGTCAAGGCCGCTCTTTTTCTTTTTCCTGGCCTCGGTGATAATATTCAACCTATTTATGTCTCCTACAGAACATGTCATGCGCCCACATCCTCCATACTCTGTTGAGCAACAGATAGTGAACTGCAAAGGGGCAGTGTCGATCATGCATGTTGTCATAGAGACAAGACAAGCGTGCAGCACTTTATCTCTCGGAGCACAAAAGCTCCATCTTCACCAGAGCTTTTCTGCCCAGCGAAATGTCAAGTGGACACGGGTCTTCTGTGGCTGTTAAAAAGAAACACGTTTAAGTTTGCAGTACCTGATTATTTGGCCTTTTGCGAGCAGCAGAACCAACATGTAGACACAGCGACATATCAACACATTAGTGCATGGGTTCAACTTGATTTCTTGTTGCTGTTACTGAAAACAGCCGCCTGTCGAGGCAAAGACTCTGACAGGAGCAATGAGAATGCACCTAATGGTAAAGCAGAAGCAGGAAAATTCAAACGCTAAATCGCTCCGTAGAGGTGAGGGGGAACTGCAGAGTCAGGTGATAATTCTCTGCTGGTGTTGCTTGTGAGCGACCCCTTTTCATGCATGTGTAGTCATTTATTCCATTGCTGATATACATTTTGATTATACAGTAGCAGCTTTAAGTAACCCAGCACCGGCAGCCTCAGACCGTCAGAGCATTCAAGCGAGAACTCTTTGGGGGGCCACGGTCCCAACGAGACTACGAAGTTTTGCAGCTACCGCCCAGTCAATTACAGAAGAGGCTGCCTCCTCTGACGGAACCACAGCGGTGGGGTTGCTTTGCTCTCCTGAGCATGCAGTCAGCAGATGTCTGTAGAGGCCACTCCTGCCCTCTTTATGTTGCAGACGGAGATGCAAACCACAGATAGCTCATTCAAATGAAAGTAAACCCTGTGTCTATTTGTGCAGCGACAAAACCAAATGAGTAGGCAGCTTTTACATCACGCACACATACTGAAATTAGCCCAAGTCACATCACGCTCACATTTGTAATCCTTATCGGCTCAACATGAATCATGCCGTGTCATTGGTCGAATTAGAAATGGCCAGGATGATATTGTCTTTAAACTCTACAGTTACAGGAAAGACCGGCCCTTAACCTGCAGCTGTGCCTCCGTTTTAACGTTCTCACTTCAGTTAAAACAGTACCTTGTTCCTCTGTGTGTTCCCACCTCTGGTCTTATGAAACCAAAGGGGATAAAGTCACAGATGCACAGTGGTTTCTCTTGACACTTTTTAACACTGGGCGGCCACTGTGTTTCATTTCCAGCAGTAGTAGTTTCAGTGGAGAGTTGAAGAGTCATACAATAACCTCAAAAAGGAACAGTTACGTGCTGAGAGGCGAATTCAAAAATGGATACCACTCTCATGTCTGTGGATTTATTATGGGTTGGGAGCTGGGAGGCTAACTTAGCATAAATACTGGAAGCAAGTGGAAACCAAGCACCTAAGAAGAGCACCAGGCTTAGAGGCCAATTTCCATAGTGGCCAACCTGTGCAATTACAACGTCACGTGATGCACTGGGGACTGAAAAGCCTATTTCCTATAAGCTTACATTGTGGGAAAGCGGCTGTAAAAAAAAATTTGAGCCATTCAATCCAAGAGCTGCAAGATTAAATCGCTTAATTTCTATTCAAGTTAGCCGGCTTGATTGGCAGAAGTCTCTAGTGCGCATGCTGTTTGGGCCCCCAGTGTGGAAGATGCAGGTAATTTTTATACCTGGAAAGATGAGCTTCTTTGGCTTAATGCATCGCTGAGGAGCTTTCCGAAGCTGTATCTAGATTTGAATTGTTAGATCCAAGGGGGGAACAGCTAGCCTGGCTCTGTCAACATGACCACAGGAAGGCACTGCACTTGCCTGCTGTTAGTTGCCAGGAAACAGCTAAAGACGTATTTTCCGAGAATACCATTTATGCTTTAAATGATTTGGGATGCTTTTAAACATTGACGAGAAAGAATATTTCAGATGGAGTATATCAAATTTGACGTCAAACTGCAACGCAGTACAAGTCGTCCAGACACAAACACAAAAACAGGCCTTCCTGAAAGCTTTCAGATTCTATTTAGACGCTTTGCAGTTACAGTAAGTGTACATTACAGTACATGCATCATCACGGTGCATGTTAACGCAGACACATGCGTCACTCGCTGCACGGGGACAGCAGCACTTCCTCTTCTGTCACTGTCAATGCTCGATTTTGACATATCAGGCGAAAAAAAACCCTTCTTATCTGATTCTCAACTTCTCACATTTCCAGGAACTAATAAAAAGCAGCCTTGTTCGTAGCTTGACGAGCGTTGTGTTGCATATTTTGAATTCACCAGCGGGTTTGTCTGAGAGCCCGAGAGTTGGCGAGAAACGAGATCTTCCTGCTGAGGTTCAAACATGAAAACCACAAAATTTGTTTTATGCAAAATCCTCCCCGAGCCAGCGCTCGTGTCATGTGAAAAATGCGTGAAGGAATGTGGAGGAATGCGCGTCTGCATTCATGACTTGTGTATGAGAGTGTTTAGGCTTGTGTGTGTGTGTGTGTGTGTGTGTGTGTGAATTTTATGAGGGTGGTTCTGCACAACTGTATGAATGTGTGGGTGTGTGCATACGTGTTCGCCAGCTGGAACCTCTTTTAGTCTGCTAAAGTGAAAGTACAGTCAGTTTTTAGACGCAGGCTGATCATCTGTCAGCAGCATTCCTTATCTGCTCACAGTGTTTTTCACTGTTTATGATAATCTTATCTCGTGATAACTTTCAGAGGGCGCAGTTAACTTGTGTGGCTTTCTTATCACTGGTGTGTGTCTGTACCTCCAATGGGGAGGGTGGGTAGAGAGCTGTGTTTTCATTCCTGTCTGTTTCTTGGAAAGACGTCTCAAAGTTTCAGTTTTTGCCTCACAGGGCTGCAAGCTGAAATCAGCTCATGTGATTTTGTCGAGATTTTTTGGTGGCACGGAACAAAGCTCTGACAGCCCTTTATTCTCACTGTATGATTGCTTCTACAAGCTATCTGGTCCCTCTATGACCAAAGTGAGAGTTGTGTCCAGATTCTTGGCACAAAGTCAAACGCATTTCCAGTGGGTGTTGGACTCCACCAGGGCTGTCCTTTGTCCCAGAGTCTGTTTGGGATATCATGGACAGGATCTCAAGGCGCAACCTCAGATTGGCGTCTCTGCTTTTTGCAGATGACTGCCGGCCCCTTCAGTCCTTGACCAACAGCAGGCACAGAGCGAAGCAGTGGGGATGAGGGTTAGCACCTGCAAGTCCAAGGTCATAGCTCTGGAAAACAGAACAAGCAAAGAAGTTTAAGTATCTCGGGTTCTTGTTCATGAATGACGGGAGGGTGGAGCATGGATGGAAAATACAAAGTGCAGAAGCTAAATAGTCACCTTGCGAGGCAGCTGGATTATTGGTTAGTGATTAGGCTTCAAGTTAAACACTTTTGGCCAGTCAAAAAGCGAAAAAGCAGTTTGAGATGTGACATCTGTGAGAACCAGCAGCTAACCTGCAAACTATGGCAGTCCCCAAAGAAGTTAGCGTGGATGCTGCATAGCATAGCAGACGTGAACACATTTCTTCACCAAAAGAAGAGCAAAGAACAGCACTGAGGGCTTGCTGGCAGAGACTGATCTGATGGCCAGTTGAATTTAGCCCGTAATAGATGGATAGGCCCATCACGATGGAAGGAGACTGGTACTAAAAGTACAAAAGCTGAGTTGTTTTCGACAGACCAGAAGGAACTGATCTCTGTCCATTTTTTTTCAGTTCAGTCAGAGAAACTGAAGTGACTACAGAGCTGTAACTACATTCACTCCCATACCTTAATAGGCAACAGTCCCATGTCTGTTATCAGCACCTGAACTTTGAAACAAATCCTCTTCCTGATTGACAGTAAATTGCAGCAATAACAGTTCAAGCACACTCATAATACACACAGGATTCTGTTGTGCGACCACCCTGGTTTACAGTTAGAGCTACTGGTTTCCAGTAAGACGCTGCCATAGGGTGCAGCTGGGTGGATGAGGATGTGCGACAGCTCTGGTGTAAATGCCACTGAGGGGTTAACTGTCTCTCTCTGTGCAACTCATCGATAACTAACGGCTGCCACAAATGCACCGTACACTTCTACTGTGGGGTTTTTAGTCAGAGCTACTGGTTTCCAGTAAAGACCTGCACCCAGTGGCTTCACAGTAGAGGAAGTGGTGGTGGTGAAAGTCTATTCAGAAAAACAAAAAGTTTCACGTGTCAATCGCTTATCTTTTCATGCAAAATGGTCCTAGCCTCACATGCATTTACATATCTGCTTTTTTTTTATTTCATTGAGCTGATGCTGCAGCTACTTCCTGAGAGCATGCACAGTGACAGTCAAGGTCAAAGGCCACAGCACACTGCAGCATTACGACTAACATACCTGTTTCAAGCTTACTGAGGGATACTTGCAGCACATGTTCGTTCAAATGTGATAATTAACTTTTAAATACAGAGCTGACATGAAGTTTTTATGTCTTTTAAAGTGACCAACAAAGAATCTGAGCAGAATATTCTGAGTTTTTGACCGTAAATCAGTCAATCAATCAAGTTTAATATCTGCAACAACTCTACCGCTATTGTAGTATACTATTTTCAATTTTTATTAGTTATAAGTATATTTACTATTTAAATGAGGCGTAGCAGTCACAGGCAGTGTATACACAGGCTGATATCGCCACTTAGTGGAGAAACACAGACATTACAGTCCGTGTGCAGCTCCACGCCTGCTCAACATTCAGCTGCAACAAGTTCACTTCTGCCCAGTGACAGTTGAGGATTCAATGCTTGCAATTCATTTACAACTCACCGACCAAACAGTTTGTTGGTCAATGGACTGTCAAATGGCATCAGATGGTTGATCTGCAGCTTGGAAGAAGAATCCATTTATAGTTTCTGTGATTTTTTTTAAGCAAAACCCAAACGTGCATGAGTTACAGCTTTTCCAATATGAACATTTGCTGCATCCTTTTGGCTCATGTGATAATAAAGTGAATATCTTTTGGTTTGGGGCTGTTGAGGGGACAGAAAAAAAGCCATTTGAAGACAGCTAGAATTTATATCACCTATGAATCTAGAGATTAATGAATGACGAAATCACCAGCAGCACCGCTCTGCCTCCACCTGCTGGTTAAGTTTGAATCTGACACCTTCCCCCACAACCACTATTTAAACCTTACCTTAAAAAAAAAAAACTTGAATTTAAGCTGTTGTTTTTTTATTTCTCCATTTTCTTTTAATCTAACTTTCTATAACCTTTTTCTTTTTCCTTCTGAACATTGGATGGTTTAAATCTATTTACTTAGAGGGACCTCGAGACAAGAAAGTGAAGCATCCATGTAATTATTTATTCAAAGGGAAAACTGCAACATCAGTTCTAATACATAAAAACATAAGGAATCAAGCTGAAGTAAGCTTACAGCTCTGATTAAGCCTTTAAACGAACAGTTAAGGAGATACAGTTGGTTGTTGACTAATTGGAGGTTGCTAGTTCGATCACGGCTGCATATCATTTAGTATCCTTGGCCAAGATACTAAAACTTAACTGATGTGCAGAAATGTAATGGGGATGCTTTGGTCAGGAAGCTCTGTAACGCCTCAGATCAGCAGGTCGGCACCTCGCACGACAAACTCTGCCAACAGCGTGTGAATGTGCGTGTGAATCGAAAGTCCATCTCACATTTTTTACCAACAAATGTCGATGAACCAGACAGTGGCATTGTGACTGTGCAAGACACTGAGTGTCCAGGACTGTGCCATAGTTCCTGATCTCTTACCTCTATCTTAGATACATTTTGAGAACAATGAACAAATGTCTACCCATTACAAAAAAACATGCACATCAGCTCTGACGTCCCTAGTTGTTGCCAGAGGGGGCAGTATTTCCCACATCATCCCCATCAGCTGCCTGCGTGTCTACGTGTGCTGGAATAAAGCTCAGTGTGCTTGTGCCCTCCAGCTCACAATCAGTGGGTTCTTTCAACCTCTGTCATTTCCAGAGGCTGAATGTTTGAAACCCCGCCCCCTGAGGAATAGGTAGTATTGATTGGTTTGGCGGGTGCCAGCTGGCAGTATTGATCGGCATACTTAGAGACAACAATGAGGAGAGCAGTGAGAATCAGTCAGGTTTTGTTTCACACAGTAGATCAGCTCAGCGAAGGCAGACACAGCTGTGGCAGTGCATTAGGCTAATTTGGTGCACGTGTCTGTGCGTGTGTGTTTCCCTCGATATATTGATTAAGCTGCAGTTGAAATGTTTTCTGAATTGGTGGGACAGAAGGGCAGCTGCACCTGCTCAGGGCCCTGGTCAGGGTGTTAGTTAAAGACTAATATACCACTAGAGAAGTCTTCAGTAATAAGATACTCGCCCTTTACTTGTTGCCTGAACCTTCTTGGACTCGTCGTCCATTTCAGTTCAGTAGAAATGGATTCCAATTAATCAAGCTTCACAGAGAAAACAACACTAAGAGTCAAAGGCCATGCCTCAGTGGTGCTTTGAGCTAAATGCTAACGTCAGCATGCTAACATGCTGATGCTTATAGCAGGAATAGTTCTTTATTTGTCACTATCATAATTGTATTAGTTACCACTTCACATGTACAGCCAAGGTTGTTTTTTTTATTAGTTCATCTGATCATAAACCAAACCCTGATGGGGTTCACCCTGAAGGAGAACATGAACTCTGAAAACTCTGGTTCTGCCCTCGGCTCAAGTGATGGCTACCAGGTGTAGGTAAGGTTGAAAGATGAACCAAGACAGTTGTGGAGTGTTTGTGTTTTGTCTCTGTCAGGTTTGAATGAAGTTTGGTTTACAATGATCTTCAAGGTAAAGTTACTGTTTTCTGTTTTCGTCAATGAAATCTGGTGGCTTTGAGCAGATTGATAAATCCTTACGCCTGTCTTTGCCCCATCCGGGTACTAGTCCGGGTACTAGTTTGAATCAACTTATCATTGCAAAGAAAAGAGCAATGTGTTTCAATCATGTCTAGTTGATTCCCAGTTTGAGTGTGAGTTTGGGCAATCGCATCGATCCACTATATCAGATTGCTTTTATTAGTACAATGTTAATGAGTCACCACGGGACCCTCGACGTGGACAAAGACACCCCACCTGCAGCTGCAGCCCTGGTGGTCTCACTCATCATTAATCATAGTGGGAGCCCACACATTTTCTCCCTTTCTGTCCCATACACTCAGCCCACAGGACCACACACACAAATCTGGGAAAACACAGAATTACCTCCCACACTGATACACAAACTCATAAGATGAAGACAGTTCCACAGAGGCTGCCTCGGTGGGCTAATCAGAAACACAATGGAGTCTCAGTGTATCACCTGGAAACTAATAGTGTTTAGACTCAAGAGGAGGTGAGTCAGATCCTCTGTTCCCTCTGACTCATGAGCTAAACCCAGACTGGACTCTCCCAGACTGGATGGAGAGGGAAGAGAAGGCAACCGTTGGTGGGGGGATGGAGGGAATGTGGGAGTAAAGACGAGGGAGGTGAGGCTGAGAATTAATTTTGCAGGGGCAGACAAAATAGAATAAACATGACAAAGTAAAATGAGGTTTCTGTTAAGACTCTCTTGTTGGTCACTGTGAAAGGCTGAATCCTGTAAGTGTTGCTGAACAAAGCTCACACACACTCCCCATTTAACTTCATTGTACTCACTTGTGTAGTTGCCTTGTGAAATTTTCATGTCTGAAAAAAAGTTGAAAAAAACAGTGTGAAACAGAAAAAACTTTGACAAGAGAAAAAAATATATACGACATTTCCCCCCCAAAATGTTTAGGAGATTTCATGGTTTCACTCATATTCATGTGTGAAACCATGAAAAAAAATACACAAATATTTTTTCTGGGGAATTTTGTGACGTGATACTGAGTGAAAAATAAAATATTTCTGGAAAAAAATGTTTTTTTCAAATTGTGTTTCTCAGGAGATTTTTTTTCCCCATGTATAAAACTTAAAAGTTGGTCAAACAACAACTCCTCCAGCATGCGACACGTGCTGTGGACGAATGACGTAAAAAAACTCAAAAACTTTTCCGATCCCCAATCCAGCTATTTTGTCAATATCGGGGCCAATATCTGATATAGCCTAATATCGGATTGGTGCACCCCTAACTTGGTTTCAAGCATGGAAAAAACATTGTCAGAAAAAAAACTGCAGATTACGTATTTTTGTTGACAGTTATCGTGATCATTCCCTACTGTTCGTAGCCACTTTTTGTCAGACTCTCACCATACTTAACCATCATTTATTCATCAAGCCCATATTTAAAACAGGACTGTGTTGACTGTGTTGATGGATGTCTGGTATTTAGTCCACCCCTGTACATGTGCATGATTGCTAAATTATTTATGGTGACATTAACAGAAGAAAGAGAGATACGCTAAGTGGGTGAGTGGGTGCTGGTTCATTCCCACCAGCTGTGAAATCACTGAGTCCTCCTGCCCAACAGTGTTTCCATGATACAACATCATCAGACAGTTCCACTTCATGTCGACACAGCAACGGCAGCAATCAGTAATATATCTTCAGAGTTAAAGAAGACGGAGGTGGAAGTTTTGTTTTGAGAAGATGGAAAGGACTGAAGGAGAGACGGACAGACGGACTGATAATGTTCTTTTTCATCCCCAACAGTTTTCATTTAGCGAAAGTGTTTAAAGACATTTTATCTAACGTTTCTGCATTACAAATGTCTTTAAAAGAAGACCTTTTCTTTTAGATTTCGTTGAGTTATGTACTATGTTTTCTAACGATGATCAAAACCAGAGAAATCCACAAGTTTATTCAAAATGGCGATGTCATACCGTGTCTGACACAGACTTGTATGACATGGGGGTGTTCACCTCTGCAGATTGCTGCGGCAGTAAGGTTGATCAACGGGAGTGAAGATAAATCAAGATTTTGATCCCAAAAGCTATAAAGTGATCTCTGAGCTTTCCTCACGTTGGTAAACGGCGTCAGATCGGAACACAATCTGATTCTGACTCTGGGTGTTTACTCCTCCAGAGGGTCTGGTTCTGTAATTAGTTTCGTAGGTATTATCGCAATGACACCACGGCGCGCGCTCTGATACACACATTATAATTGAGACGCAATGTGTTACTCTATAGTCTGGGTATTACACAGCCCACATAGAAAATATCACAGAGTGAGGTCAGCAGTCGGACCCCTCTCACCTGCTGAGTCACCAGGACGCCCTGCAGAGTGAAGACGTGGCAGACATTGCTGGTTAGTCAACACAGACATATGGGAGTTCCTAAATGAGTAAATGCTAATGTAGGAGACTAGAGCTGCGGGACCTGATCGCAGTACTTCTCTGTTAAAGAGTTTTGGTCTTCTTTTTTAAAAATGTCTCTCAACAACCAGAAGCACAAGAACATTACGTTGAAGGCAAACGTTAGCATAAGAGTAGCTTCAGTCATTTCAGTCAGAAAATCAATGGTTTCTGAGTTTAAAAGAAACACTGCTTTGTAAATTACCACACATTTTTGAGTTGTAAATCTATATCTAAAGTGCTATATTGAAAGTTTTGACAGGCCCACCACCAATAACTAAAACAGGGCGCGGATTAGTAAAGTCACTAGCATTAGCAAGGTAACAAAGTGATCTCGTTTTATTTTGTTTTCTTTGGAGTTGGTTGACCAAAACCAGACTTTCAAGGCAACTCAATGCTAGCTTACATGCATTAGATGACCAGAAAGAGAGAGATGGCCGCTTTGTTGGACATATGAGTAAGCAATGTTTTTGGTTTTAGTGTAACCATGGCAACTGAACGTTACAGTTTCAAAGGATCATGTTCTCATAGGATACACTTTGCGGTGCTGGTGTCAGGCGCTTCAGGCTCACCCAGCCATTACCCAGGGGCAGATGAAATATCATGAACACCAAGCAATAATAAAAGTAACAGAAATGAAGTCAGAAAGCAGGGTCTGGATGCCATAGTCTGGAAAGTAATTATATGACATTTTTTAAGGAGGAAAAAGTCCTGCTCAGAGCCTTGAAAGACTCAGTGTTTCTATATATATAAAAATAGTCGGATTGTTGTCCTCATAGGATACTTAAAATGTTCACTAAAACCAGACATGTTTTATGTGTTGAGCAGCTGTTTTTTAGTTGTAAGAAACCAGAGCTATTCTGTGGCAAATCTGACGCATATTAATGCTAATTAGTTAACCAGTAATAAAAAAAATGTTCAAAATACAATTTATGTATTTTCCTGTAACTATGGCCTACCACTGTTCCAAATATTATCTTTTTTTATGTATTTGATACATGTCACCCAGCTGTAATACACTGATTTATATTTTACTGCCTGCACACATTTATGTTCAAGTAACTTTGGCGCTGGTATACAAACAGTTCACACCTTTTCAGTATTCATCTTCATAAAATTCTTTAGGTCTGATACATGTAGAACACAGTCTTATTTTAGAGACGAACAACGTGCAGTATGTACATGGGCGCACACACAGTCACCCATAGCAACGACTGTGCCAGGGTTGAAGGTTTGATTCCCACACGGATACTAAAGATAGACCCCGGTGCCATTCATTCTCATATTATGTGTAATGGGTTCTCCTTGACTCATCTGTAGACTCAGTCTCCCACAATGAGCACACTGCTGAGCCAGCATTTCTCACTCAAAGTCTTACTTTCTCTTTTTCTCTCGGTGCGTAGAGTCTTTTTAGCTGGAGGTCAGTTAAGTAAACAAGTAAAGAAAACAAGAAAATACATTTTCATTCACTGGCTTTGTTTTTTTGTTTTTTTACCTTAATTTTTAGAGGCATTTACTGTACATACATGTAGAAGTTATATACTGGATACTGTAACTATGTACTGTATCTACTGGGTCAATGGTTTTTCCAGCTGCCTCTGTGTTGTTAAATCTTTGTTGTATCTTTTTAATATCAAGGAAGATACAGTCAATTCTATCCATGTATGTTATTATATTCATATGTATATTCATCAATAGTAGCAGCATGGCTCTATGGCAGGGGACGTCGGCCTGTTGCCATCGTTGATTTTACCACTTTGTTCCACGCTAAAATATTTCAACGATTGTTTAATTGTTATCGACAAACATTCATTGTCCTCTCATCTACAGTAGCTCCACCTTTTAATTTTGGCCAGTCCTTGATCTGCAAAGTTGAAGAAATTTACATTAATCACAACCGTGCTATTTGTATTAGCTAGTTAGCAAATTTTAGCATACGACCATGCTAAAGAAATGTGTTGAACATTGCAGACATTATAGAGAGGCAAAGTCACGCCCCGTCCACAGGACCAACATGGGACCTTATTTCAGAAAACATATGTGTGGTAGTGAATGAGGAGACCCCGTTTCTTCCATTTGAATTGTGCCATGAATTACACCTCTGATGTCTGTCAGTCTAAAAAGCAATTTTAGAAAAGCAAGTCATTCTTTGTCATAAAATGAATCAAGTCTAAGACTACGAAAATATGTAATTGGAAAGACTACTGTCGCGTAAGTGCCCTCGCCATTAATGTTCACCCAGACCTTGTCAAGCCGGTCCTGTATATTAGCTAGCTCACAGAACTGACTTGCTTTCTGACATTAAAATTGTTTGGTGGTAGACTACGTGGTTTCTGAGTGTGTCATTCGACTGAGCTGTAAGAGGCAACACTGTCTCGTTTCACATTACACAGGCAACCACTACATGCTAATACAGTAAAAATGCAGGTTAGCTTCTAGCTGGATTGTATTTAACCAGAGGGTGGTACATGCAGTCTGTTGCAGTGACATTGCAGAACTGTCATATCCTGTTCATCAGCAGTATTAAGTATATGTAATGAGGCTGAAAATACAGTAGCATCCGGTGCAATGATTTGCATCTGTTCTTCATTTCAATGTCAATGCCACTATGATTACACACATAATGCATGAGCCATCATGTCCCAAGTCTATACTTGCCTGTGTGTCTATGGATGTAAGAGGCCTGTGTATGTGTGTGTTGCGTAAAGCGTGGGAACTACAGAGAAGGATGTGTGTATTTACAAAGTTGGCTCTGAGTTCCCATGATTCCCTCCGGAGAGGAGACTGGACTGGACGGGCCGGAAATTCACTTGTGTCACAATAACCCCCAATGCAGGCTGAGTTATACTGTGACAACAGAACAGAAGAGTTCATATCCAGCATTCACACCTTGTGGTATTACAGCGGATTTCATGTTGGTTGCCTTTCTGCAGTGCTAAAACCTTTCCTGAAACGTTGCACTTTGCACCAGAGTGAGTGGCTCAAGGTACCATCTGACTGTAGAGGGGTCTTGAATATCACAAGACGAAACACTCTCAGGATGAAACGGTAATTTTGTTTTCACTTTATTTGTCTCATTACTGCCATGTCAACATGCATAACATCTGGCATGATGACACATTTCTAAATGTCACAGAAAGTGCCGGTCAGGCTGAGGGTGCAGATGTTTCAAATCCTCAGATTTACCAAATATAGACATACGTGATAATGAAAGTAGTTCCAGTTATGCTCAGGTGAATAAAAAGAAATGACAGCCCCCCATAGCTGAACCTGTCCGGCTTAGTCACATTGAGACTAAGAATCAAATATGTACCCATCTGTAATGATTCATAGGTCACTAAACTTAAACTATGCCGCTCATAGTTGTGAAACAGACTTTCACTACCAGCCTCATTTCCAATTTTGATATCAGGGCTCTACTGGCCGCACTTCAACGTTAACATTAGCTACATAATCTACTGATCATGCCAGATGTTGCCTATCTGTGCGATTGCGTCTCACTGTTTTTCTTTCAAGACATGCCTAAAAGGCCTCTGCTTGGCTTGCGTCATTTTCGTATGACGAAAGCCTCAGCTGCTTTGTGGTCCTGGTACTCAGTGCATAATACACCCATCGCCTTCTTCCATAGGAGAAGGCGAGAAAACGGGTGAAGTTCAATTGATAGGCACCTTCTTCCCGTCCCCCCAAAAAAGTAGAAAAATAACATAAAGAAGGGGAAGGAAGATCGGTGGGGGCTCTTCTCTACGGCAGGGGGCATCTTCTTGGCTGTCCTCTTGTGTCCACTCTCCCCTTTGTGCCCTGGTATTAACGTATGGTTAGTTTGTGAAACAACCAGCCAGAAGCAGAGCTGATACAGCGGATTTTGAGCTGTAATTTCCCTTGTGACCACCACCGACCGGTCCGCCCACTGTCCACTGACCCAGGGACAGTGCAGCTCTGCGATGGCTGAAGTGATTGGTCACTCCAGAGGATAAAAAAAAACCCAAGAGGAGTTGCAGAAAAGCCGTAAGGAAGCAGAAGAGGTCGGTGTGTTTACCAGGGAGACTACAGCTCATAAATTGCTATATCAGAACCAAAGGAAAAACAGTTTGACTCAAGTGTAGAGAGCTAACCAATGAAGAGCGGTTAATAAGAGGCGGAGTAGGACAGGTCTTGCTAGATAAACAGTGGGATCAATAATAACAGTTGGCCTATGGTTATAGCAACAAAGCCCCGAGTGTACTGAATTGGACAAAGGTGTGTTTTATTTGCTCATGAAGTCAGTGTTTCACTGTAAAACACATTGTGTTAGCCCATTTCCTCTATAGTATTTAATTTTGGAAAGAAGGAAAACAGGAACCTTTCCAAAATGATTCCTTTAAACATTGCCCTTAGCCTGACTTCTCCAGCAATGTATAGTCAGGATGTGTATGTGCGGTTGAGCGATCAGTAACCCTTCCCTGGATGGACTAAAGTTAAGTTAGTATGCCTCTGGGAATTATGGGAAAGGGGGAAAGCTGTTTATTTCTGAATTCAGTGGCAGATTGTGCTGTTTCTCATGACACACACAGTGGGGTCAGTTAATGGGTCAACTTCTCAGACTTTCTCTGACACACACACACGCACACACACACACACACACACGCACACACACACACACACACACACACACACACACACACACACACAGTTTGAACCTTAAGATGCAGAAAGATTACAGCTTGAGTTTAGAGTGTCTTGTGTATGTGTGTGTCTGTCTGTGTGTGTGTGTGTTTGTGCCTCAGAAAGTTGGCCACTCATTAGTAGAGAGCTTCATGGAGGAAGTGGTGGTTACCGATGACTCAGCCAAGCCATGCATTTCATTCTTTCTGCCTCCAGTCTCTCTTTGCGCTCTCCTCTCTCTGTCATCTGCTTTTCTCTCTACATTCTATTCATTCCTCTTTTGCTATTCGGGCTCTTTCTGTCCTGTCATTCTCTCACTCTCTGAATCTCTGTGCCCCCTTTTCTTCTCTCGTCTCCTGATTCATCTTGACCTTTGGGGGGTACCTCAGTGTGACTGTGTTGTGTTTGGTTGTGTGTGTGTCTGTGTGTGTCTGTGTGTGTGTGTGTGTGTGTGTGTGTGTGTGTGTGTGTGTGACTGGGACACTCAGCAATGTGTGTGGGAAGATAACTGGCTTCCTTCAGAGTGATTAAAACATTCCTTCTCTGTTCTTTTTCCTCTCTCCTCTCTCTTTTTCTGTCCTTCTCAGTTTTCAGTGAAGACACCCTGATGAAGAGGAGGATGAAGACCGACAAACTGGTGAGTGAACATAAGCTGGACAACAGTTTTTTTTCCTCCATTATTGGCTGGAATTTGTCAAGAAGGAATGCAGGTCAAGGAGACTCTCTCGTTTTCAGATTGTAGTGTTTGGACTGGTTGAGGACAATTGCTTTGATTTTTAGATCCGCATGTCTGCCTCAAGAGGGTTTGAAAACAGATCAAAATAAACAAATACATACATATTATAGGTTGTTGTGTTGTTAGACTAGAGAAAACAGAGGGCTAAATAGCAGGAAAGATTCAAGAGCTGGACGGAAAAAATTACAAACATTTTCCGAACATTCGTGGATTGAACTTGTGTGAGGCGCTGAACACTATAGGATGATACTTTGTGCTTATTTCTTTTCTCTTAACTCTTCAAAAAGCAGCTGCTGTATCACATGTTTTGAAGATAGATCACAGTGAGGGATTTTCCTTGATCAATAAGTAGCACGGCATGCAACAGCGGGGTGTCTCGTCCTGTGGCACTGCGTTCAAAGACGCAATGTAAAAATTGGAAAGTGGATAATTAGGAGACGTGAATAGCACTGTTGAGGACAAATGTGTACGGCTTTTTGGCAGCCGGTGAGGTTGCAGCCAAGTATCGTCTATATTTGGCACTTGGCTCGTAGCCCGCTTCTCCAAACTTAGTCTTGTAATCGTGGTGTGATGCACTGACCGCACCTGTGAACGGCTGAAGTGAAAGTAGCAGTGTCGCATATCATGGCGATATTGCAGCAGCTGAGTTCAGGTGGAAAAAGGCAATCAAAGAGCTCCAACTTGAAGAGCTTTAATCACTTTGATCATTTTGGGTACAGGAATGAGTCTTTTACTGACGTTTGTGAGAGTTTCACAATATGCACTGACGCACATTATACAAGACATGTAGGCAGTATGTTATCATATCGGTGTACATATGAGGAAACTAACGAAACTACATGTACTGTAGTCCAGAATCATATTTTTGCTTTGTTAAGTCGGCTAGCTTGATGTAACGACTTCATTTATGCACCGTTTGCGCATCCTTGTGTAGTTATTTAAAATAATGTGTTGGACGTGCAGTGAAGCATAGTAATATTTGATTTTTTGGTCATTTTTTTTTTAAGTGATCAACTGGAAGATGAGAGCATTCTTGTTGTTGTTTATGTTTACCTCAAGCACATAATGCTTAGGAGGGTTCAGTTTTACTTGCAGTTGTAGAAACTTTCGACATGACGCCACATGTCACTTTACATCTGTTATCTGCTCATCTCGCCTCCCTCAGAATATGGGACTATTTCAGCTCTACATGGCTTTAAGACAACATTTTGCATGCTCTGGAGACCAAACTGGAGGTCGGCCCCTGAGTGTTCTTTAGCCACAAACAAATATTTACATGCAAGCAGCAGGTATGATTAAGATCACTGTGGCTAACTGGGTAGATGATTTTAATCACCGGTTTGAATTTCCGTTGTCATGAAACCATAAGTCCCATGCATGTTTTAAGAGAGCTGGTTACCATGTTCCAAGAAGGTGCCCCATTCATTTCTGATAAAGTTGCTAACTGGGCTAATATACCGTGGTTGTAGTAAAGGAAATCTAGATATAGAAATGGAGGCGGAGTTGTTTATTTATAGTAAAACTGCAGAGACCCAAATTTGACTTCTTTGGTGTAAAATTACCTGAATCTACCGTATTGCTTCCGCATTGTGCAGCACGCAGGGTGCCTACACTAGACTTCCGCCGGCTTAGTGGCTAACCTCTGGTTTAGCTTTCCACGAGCTCGAACGGAAGTTAACATTGTGAATGTACCAGACAGTGACAGTCACATTCTGATGGTGAAATTAGTCATTTTGCACACAAAAAAAAATATCTACCATTTTAAAGCTGTTTCTTTCACAATGTAAGCGTTACATTGTAATTACATGGTTTGGCCACTCTGTCAAACTGGCTTCAAGGTGTGGTGCTTTTCCTGGGGGCTTGGTGTTCACTAAGACAAATATGTCTTCACAGCAAAACGCCATTTCTGTGGGCTTCATTTTTTGGACACTAGCTAGCATATCTAGTGGAAGCTAGCCTTAGTGCTGGCTCACTTTAACCTGCTGACTACCAAGCTACCTATCTAAACATCTGTGATCATTTATTCAAACAGAATGTGAAGCACATTTTTCACCAAGGACCATTTGTGCCGCCTGCGTTTATTGGGCTCCAAACAGCCGAATGTACAGACATTAGCTGTGAGATTCAAGAAGCTTTATCTATCCCGAGGGAAATTGCAGTAAGCTAACCGACCATAGCTTGTTCAGCTCAGCGTTTGACTGTTCTCAGAACTCCAGGAACTCGTTTTTCGTGTTATTTTCCCTCCAATTCTCTTCTTTTTTGTCTGATGCTGAATCTTTTTGCTAATTTCTATCTCCCATGGACAGGTTTTTGCCTTTTTTGCGCAGCTTCAAGTCATATCATGTCTCTTCATGTCTACAGTTTCCACCCTCTGAACTTAACTCTTAACCCTCTTTCCACTGACTGTAGATGTGTAGTCAAAACATTTTTATCTCATGCAATCATGTACCAGATTTAGCTACTAGCTGCTTGGTCTGCAGCATGCTCTGGACTGATCAACAAAAGTTCAGGTTGCTGCATAACATCATAGCCTACATTTAAACAGTGGATTTTCTGCAGTGAACTTCACACCAGTGGGAGGTTGGAGGGTTTATACTGTGTGGAAAGCAAGCTATCACCACACCCTTGTGAAGTGGTTGAAAAAAAAAAAGAATCACTGTCAGCACAGATTTTGCATCGATATTTCCATGTTTGAATCATTGGTTCTACTTTATAATGTTAATATTATGAATTAACCATTTTATTTTATTAAGGCCCTGAATATACCCCCCAAAAAAGACATGAACAGCAGTGCCGACAGTGGATGTACCTGCTGATCTGTACGTACTACCCTGGAGGTTCATCATACATAGATGGTCTCCAGGCATGGTTGTGGATATTGAGACGCCGCCCCAATCTGCTCACATGCAGAACTTTGTGGACATGCAGATGACCAACTTCATGTTACTCAGATCCTCGTGACCGTGCTGATGTGGAGAGTATAATTTGGGCTCCCAGCTGCAGAGCAGACGTGTCATTCTTGTCCACATCATAACTTAACCTACAACAGAAATCGCTCAATCCGAGGAGAAAACAAAGCCAAGAACCTCAGCGGGGGCAGTGGTTGCGGTTGCATTTTTAGCCTGTTGATGCCTTACATATGCCTCCTGTTAAGGCTTTAATTTGAGGCGAACATTAAAGACTGTCCCCTCTCTTAATCTTAATCTTCACTGTTAAAAAACTGACATGAAAACAGTCCATCACGTGATTTGTTAGTGTGAGTTAGGGCCTGCTTTGTATTTACAAGTGTACAAATGTGTGTGTTTTTTTATAAAGAACTTTATAGTCAAGACCTCCTCGTAGAACAATTAACTTATTTGATCATTTGTATTTAGTTAGGCCTCCACAAAGAGAGGCAGTTTGACTCTCGTGTATTTTGACCCACTGGACAGTCTTGACGGACTACATTTTGACCTTGGCCTTCTTAAGTGTCAGTGTGCCGTCAAACTGTGGCCTAAAGGGTTGGTTTCACGAGCTGGTCAGCAGAATACCTACGTTTTTTTTTTGTTATCTGCAATATCTCTTTCACTCTCTTTTCCCCACTCCTCTATGCACACTCTTCATAATGATCTATACGTGGTATCAGTTTCCATATATTTTCAGAAGAAGGCTCACAAACACACACACACGCGCACACATACACACTCGCACCCACCTATGCCAGCCCTGTTCCGTCAAGGCCTCCCCCCGTTTACCGTAAATGTGTGTTTTTGTCATCTGTGGGCCTGGATCAAGTGATGCAGTTAGTTTTGGTATCATGTCCGTGGCCGTGCATCTCCACCACTGAGAGAGACCGAGAGCAGTGCAGCGTGGGTAGGCGTGGGAGGGTTGTGACAGAGATGACTCAGCGCTCTGTTGCCGGGTAGAGAAGCACTAAACGCTCACCCACCCCCATACGTTTAGAAAATACAATATCTGATGTAACTGTCATTCATGACCCAGCCTTAGGTAAACACGTATCTAAAGCCTACATGGATAATATTTGCTTGCCACGGTTCCCAGAAACCATTTTCCATTGGTGCTGTAAAGGTAATGGATTTAGATAATGACAAAGCCGAGCAAGAAACAAAGAGTTACCTGGAAATGATTGTTGTGGTGCGGCTCATGTTTGAATGAAAAGTCTGTTAGCTAGCAAGCACTAGCAAATCCACTTGGAAATAAGACTAGTCACTCCTACAGCTTCTTCTGCTTATCACTTTGAGTTCCTGGTAAAAAAATGTTTTTAAAAAATCCAACTGTTCCGACCCCGTCTCCCAGAAAGTACATTTATATGAACAAAAATGCAGCTGCGAATATATTTTTAAGTCAAAGTGACACAGACAGGATTCAGTTTTCTGTTGCTATAATGAGGAAATGTGAAATAACAAACCTGGACAGTTGTTGTTGCCTCTGAAAGAAATCCAGCCAGCAGTTGCTCCTGACAGCACAACCTAGTAGAAACAATTCAGTAGTCGACCTACTATATAAACGTATGAGCCATGTGCGGGGGTACCGTGGCAATCCCCTTGGGCTGCCTCTGTCAGCTTATCAGATGATGTGGTATTAAGTTTGAGTCTTTTATTTTACAGCGTCTTCTTACGTGACTCAGGACCAGAACTGTCTGTTATAACATCCATTTTAACCCTTCTTTAGAGATGAGCCTCTATAGGTTTGGGTTGTTTAAAGCTAACCTGTGAATTTGACTGTAAATCAACCAGGTTTTCTTTGTAGTCAGCGGCAATTGTCAACAATTTTGATAATCCCAAACATTTCTTTTTTGATTAGCGTCCTATAAAATGAAATTAAAGTACAGCCACTGCTGCAGTGGGCGGATATGTCAGTCATGTCACCATGTCAGCGCTTGAGTCATTCATATTAATTTCCACAAATAATGTGGGGGAAGCTGTCACTAAAACATTGCTTTACAGTGCCAGCAGCAGTTTAAGAATAATGGTGTTAATTTGTTAATTTTAATCATTAGTCATTGTATTGTTGTGTGTACATGTACATATGTGTGTGTGTGTGTGTGTGTGTGTGTGTATGTGAAATACTCAGATGGCCCTAAGTTTTTGTTTTTTTTTAAACATCCAACAACAGAAAACAGAAAATAATTCAACATTTTTGTCTTCAGTTGTTTAGTTTCAATGATCTTGATCAAAACTTATCGTTTGTTGTCTTCCTAAAAAAGTAATAATGATGAAACCGGCACATAAAGACATTACATGTGATGTAATGCATTGTTATTATTATTTCTGTCCGTGAGCCACATGGCTGATAAGCTCCACAAGGACACCATGTAGACCTTTGCCATGACTTTAAATACCATTTATAAAAAACACAGAATTCATATCTGTGAGCTTTTATTAAGTTGTCAGTCGATTCTA
>CAEMYA010002116.1:3782575-3799444 GCA_903131615.1 Diplodus sargus | reverse complement strand
TTGAGATTCAGCAGAAATATGAACATATTTAAAAGAGGTTTCAGTCGGCTGGGCTCAATTTCACACCGCAAGATGGATACAAACAACATTTAGAACAAGTAAAAGCTTCTTTTCATTTTTTCATTTATTTTTTTTTTAAACTGAGTTGACAGGAATATATTTACACATCACAAGTTTTGGGTTCGGCAGATAAGAGCGGCAACAGAAGAAGTGAAAACTTGCTATGTGTCAGCGGGAGGATTAAAGCAGAAACGAGAGATTAGAAAATGACTTTGCTCCACAGCTGCTTGGGGATACACAACCGATGATGGCCCCCATTTTTTTCAGATTAATTTTCCTCCTACGAAGTAAATTAATCAGCCTGAAAGAACGTATACAAATGATTGCTTACTTACTTGCATCACTTTAAAATGTCTGAGTCTCGAGGGTAAATTCCACAAATGTAAGCTAAAATAAAGACTAATATTGAAGGGGACATGATGGACTGATGACTTAAAACTTCCTTTTCCTTTCCTTTTAATCAAAGATTCATTAAGAGACTGACTAAACAGTCTCACCAGTCACCGCAGCTGTTGTTTTAGTGGCTGTTTCCTGCTTTTATTAATAGCCAGGCAGTTAAAACGTTTCAGCAGGAGTCTGGAGGACAATGCTTGATGAAAAGCTAACTGGCCCATCAGTTTTTTTTGTTTTATTGAATCTGTTGTAATCTTTTTTTTATTTGTTGGCTTAGATCACTTACCGCTGGGGAACAAAGTATTACATCGCCAAGTATTGTGAGAATACAAAGCAAAATTGCAGGCCCAATTCTGAATGACCTCTTGTGTGTTCAAGCTGCTTCCATTTGGCAGATGGAACCTGCTGAGATGCAAAAACCAATGGATTTAAAGTATCAGTGGTTCCTGCTGCTGTTGGGTTATTGAGTAACATTATATAATCCCTAGGTTTAGTGTGAGGAAATCATACGTACGCTGATGGCTGTGTTGATTCTATCACTGCTGCCCGGGGATAATAAAGACCTTGACTTGTTGTTGCGTTACACAATGTTCCTCAGCAGATGGAGTTTGTCCGGTTGTTGTCAGAGGCTCAAAATCAATAACTCAGTGCACTTTTCAGCCACGTTCGCTCAAAAGTTGAGATTGAACGTTCTCTCTTGACCTTGTAAGCAGTTGTTGACAAAACTATCTCACCACAAAGTCCATTTAGTGGCTGTTCTAGAGCTGGAGAACAGAACAAAGGGCGGACTGGAGGGTTTTTTTTTTGTACTTGGTTGGGAGTGTCTGCGCCGCTAACCAATGGTAGCTCCAAGCTGGGTCTCTGGGCAGACTAAACACCTGGGTGAGAAGACCTGGTGGATTGTGGGGGACCGAGTCCAGTTGAAATCCAACAATGAGTGAATTCATCTGTGGATCCCAACAATGCACCAGATTAATTCCTCAGTTCTCTGATAGCTGCTAAATGGGCCCAGTGCTGAGATATTCACCAACTGTTTCCAAGGTCAACTTAAAATATCTACATTTAGAGAATTCTAAGCAGAATTTTATTTGAATAAAGTATGCATCTTATTAATGAAACCTCAAATTTGCTGTCTTGAAGGTCCACTTTCCTACAGTGACTTACACACCCTGTTGTAAAATGAAATTTGACTTCGCACGTTCACAAGAGAAATTACAAATGTGTTATCCTCTTCTTCAGGGTGTGATCGCATCTGAAAAGGCCCAAAACTACAGTACAAAGGAAGGAAAAACACACAGTTTCACACAATGAGCCCAGTAAAGCATATTTCTTTTATTCCACAGTACTTTACAGTAAATGCTGAAGGTGAAAAACAAGCCACAATGAAATGAAGAAGAAAACAATGAAAGAGAAAAAAAACGAGCAGAATGGGGCCAGAATTTCTTTCTGAGTGTGCGTTTGTATGAGCTCGGTACCGGTTTGAATCAAACTGGTTTTGATTTGTCTGAAGGTGAAACCATGACATCGTCCTTAAAATGCCTTCTTACTGTAGAAATTCATGAGTCAGTGAAGAGGAGTTTCTCAGCCATGGGGTCGAAGCACCTCATCTGGGTTCAAGCGATTTGCAGAAAAGAGTCGTTGGAAATGCGTAAAACGGTTTTGGCGACGTTTATCTAGTCCGTAAATCAAATTTAGAAATGGTTAAAATGGATAAAAAAAAGTCCAATAATTTGGTGGGAGCTCAGTTTATGGTCTCAAATATAAGATACAAAAGAATATATTCACACAAATATCTAGCTGCGCGATTTGAAAACTATCACGTGCCAGAAAAAAGGGCCTGTTTTAGTGTGTGTGTGTTCCGTGTGTGGGACCAGGAGAGAGCTGGTGATTTGTGTCCATAAATGACAATCAACCTTTCACAACACACTTGAATAAGAGTGTTTGCGTTCTCATGAGTCAGATGTCAGGTTCCAGATCAATAAATGTCAGAGCTCAATATCCTGTCAAGGTGAAAACAGTAGTAGGTCACTAGTTTGTGGGCGTGTGTGTGTGGGCGTGTGTGCTCTGTTGCGCCTTTACTCATCAACGATTACGGTCCGAGATACAGTAAATGACTAAGAACGCCACAAACATCACTCTGGTCTTTACTCAGAGGTTGTAAGAGAAGTTACAAATGACAAAGATGTTTTCAGGAAGCTCATATTCTACGGTTGGCTATCTCGTTTGTCTTTTTAACCCTTTTAACTCCCGGAGAAAAATGAGTAATGTCTGCCTGTTGAAGACGTAATTCTGCTTTGTGAAATATGGAGGTTACAGAGTTCAGGTGCAGCATTTGAAACATGTGACCGCGTTCAGTTACTTTAAACAGGATATCACTGTCGAGAGGACTGCCAGTGGCCTCCGTGATGCGTGTAGCACTAGCATTGGATTAGCATTGATTGCTACATTTGTAATAATCACTGTTCTGAAGTTAAAGACTTTTTTTGTATCTCCACGACAGATACACGAATACAATTTTTTTTTTAAAAGTGAAAGAAAACTTTATTAGAGCCCAGCTGATTTTAATTCTAATATCAATATATTGGCACTGAACGCTGTGGTTCTCAAACAGTTGTGATGAAGCTACGTAACAGAGCAAGGATATTTTACGGTTTAAGATTTAAAAAAAAAACATTAACTTTATCGTCTAAAATGATACTGGTGCACTGAAACGGTAAACTTTACTGGGAATTTAAAGGTCCAGATTCTAAGAGAGTTGATTTTTGAGTCAAATACTGACACTTTGGGATTGTAGGTTGGGGCAGTTGCCATCAGAAAAGCGTTGACGAATTGGAAATGAAACTGAAAAATCGATTTTCTTCCATATTGGACCTTTAATAATCTTGTATCTTCTTCTGCGATATAACGTCTAAGTTAAAAAAGCACTCCTGTGTAAAAGCATTTCTGTGTATTAGCATTTAACGTTCAGTTTCTAGAAATAAGGGCAGATATCCACACTGTTGTTGTCCTGCGAGGTATTATACTTGCATGAAACAAAACTGAGCGTAACTAACGAGTCGGCGTTTCTTGTAAATCCCTACAGAAAGTCTCATTTTCCAGCAGAAATGATAACTTTAAAACGCCACGCCATCTTCTGCCTCTCAATTTCTAACCACACAGTTTCAGCTTCAGGTTTTACCGGGTCTGAAAAAGGTTAGGTGACTCTGAACGGCTCTTTCCATTGTTCTTCTAAAAAAAAACAAACAGGTAGATCATAGAGGTAGGAGTGTGGAGAAACAAACAGGGCTTATGGTAAAGTACAGTAGGTCTAATTCTGGGAAGCTTTTGCAGGCGTCCATCATCTTCACCATGAATCACGCGTCTATGAACAACAGTGTACTGACGGACGAAGCGCTCACAGAGCGCACAGCAAAGCAGGTGGTGGATGGAAGGCCTGTTGTCAGAGGACATTTAGATGTTCAGATTATGTCACATTAAGGTGTCTAGATTTAAAACTTGCTCTGATTTTCTGCCTTTTGTTCACATAAACCAACATTTTTCCAGAGGTAAGTCTGATACAAGTCTTTTAATGTACTGTAGATGGATTCTTAGCATGTTTCACTCCAGTTGGGACAACTGATGCAGCCGGAGTCGAGTGACGATTGTGTTCTTAAAAGGAAGTCTAAATAAATGCTTTTAATTTAGATATTTTGTGACCTTCAGTGATATAATCATCACAGGCCACATGTTGTCAACATTTGTTAACATTACAGGGAAAGTTGCCACATAGTTTTCAGTGAAGATACGCTCACTGATTTGTTATAAAGTTCTACTGATGTTGTTAAAGTGTATAAAACAAAGTCAGGTGATATATATTTAAAGGTGCACTGCGTGATTTTGGGCAAGAAGTGTTAATCAGAAGAGAAAGATCTTTGTTGACTGATTCTTTTATGCCTAAACAAACTAAATAAATACACGCTTTGTTTTCATGACTGAATAAAACAAACTGACCTTAATCACAATATCATAATGTTTTACTTTGTTTATATGTGGCGGACCCTGCCACCTTTTTAGCTTCTAACAGTGTTCTTATTTTCCTCTGAGAACAGCTTGTTTTTTCAGTTATGAAAAAATAAACATCACTAAGTTCGGATTATCACCTCATTTATATTGCAAATATTCAAATTCTGGCTTTGAATTTCCAAAACTGCATAGTGCGCCTTTAATTGACTAATTTCAATTATTTAAATAGAGCTTTATGGCTTTATAACAATGCCTTCTCACCTTTTGAAGTGATAGTAATACAGGAAAAAACTCCAGACGAAATTCTCTAAAAGTCGAAGTGGTTTCCAAACTGCGATAGAATTCATTTGAAACATCACCTGTGATTATTATCAGGCAGCAGCTCCATGTTGCTGCACCGTTTCTGTTTCAGTAAAGCGACAAGTTTGCACAATATGGTAGTCAAAGAAAGAGACTTCTCGTCTCCGCCCGGTATCGTAACTTGTTCGGCGTCATGCTGTCAGAAGTCGATATTTTGCGACAGACGGCACACTGTGGTCACTGTGGCTTTCATTGTACCGGTGAAGCCGAGGGCAACATGCGCCTCGTTGTATTTTCGTGCCTTTTTGAGGCAGTTGTCTCATCATCTACCTGAAGTCGTATTACAAACTTGTCCACTCTTCGCTTGTGGTGCTCAACCATGCCTCAGTCATTAAGGCTTGTTTTTTTTTTTTTACTTGTATTCCCCCATTTTGGGAGCCACTGTTTTAACAATAGTTTCTTCTTAGTGTATTGACATGATGCACAGGCCTTCAGTCTAACAGTGAATCATACTTTATGAGATTATCAGAGGGTTTCAGTGCTTTAAAGGTATAGTTCGGATCTTTTGATATGGGGTTGTTAGAGGTACTTAGGTCCCACCTAAAAAAAAATATATATATATATCTGTTTAAGTGCACTTCACTCCACTTGTGCGTAGGAATACGCACATGGTACCATTAAGGGAGTGTATTGCCAAAGGAAACATGATTTTTGATGGCAAAGTAAAGCACCAAGAATGTTAAAATAAAAAGCGCACACTTAAACAGATATATATTTCCTTGGTGGGACTAATTTCAGGTGGCTAAAGAACGTCTTGCTGCTGGTTTGGTTTACAGCAGCACGATGCTCTGCCTTCCTGTCGGTGCGACACGCTGCTTCTCCACACAGGGGAGAGCTGACAGTCATCTACTGCAGGTAACACACTGACTAGAGACGAGCGCCTCACACAACCTCACATCTAAAGACCCGCACAATCCCTTTAAAGTCTTTGAGATGATACCAACACAAGAAAGAAAACTCTGTTATTAGTGAAAATGCAATAAAATGCATCTTAAGAAGCAAAAGCCAATTTTCTGTTTTTACAATAATTAAAGATCAACAGCTATAAGGCGTATTTTATGAGCTTATTAGGAATTTTAGTCTAGAGGCTTCTTTAGTGTGTGCTGGGTGGGAGAACCGCTGCATGCTGGGATAGATCCGGTCCACCAAGCAGGATTAGAATATGTGAAGACGTGAGCAGGACCTGAACTTGTGCCGTCAAAGTAGACAAGCTGCCTGTACATGACACAGCGAGCGAGATACTCCCGGTTGTAATCTGTCAGCGTCACATCGTGTTTGCCTCAAAGGTTTTCTGGGTTTTAATTTATTTTTTTTCCCCCCCGCTTCGATGACACAGGACGTCTGCTTTCCAGGAAACTTTGGCCGCGTTTCCGTGTCATGTAATAAAGTCATCATGCGTCGGAGGGTTTACCTGTGGGAGCAGATCTCACTGTAGGGGGGTGTAACTGAAACCAGGCCAAGGTGACTGACAGTAATGTGAAGTCATGACACACAGGAAGTGTGACTGTGTGCTACATGGAGGGAGGCTGTTGTAGTTCGCTGGTTTCTCCACTAGAGGGCGACTCCTGCCCACAGAACACAACCTGCCCTCTGCAGCAGTGTTGTCCCTGCCGCCATCCTTCAGCCTCACCTGCCTTCTGACAGACTTTTCACTCGACTTAAAACGTGATTTTTCTACGCTTTCTGTTAAATTTCGATCTTAATCCGACATTAACCTCAACCAGCCGTGTGTTTTATGTATTTAAACATCGAGTGTGTGTTACAGGAGGTTTGTATTTCATCTCTAACAGCTGCACACAGCGGCTGTCGGGCAAAAAATAACTCTTTTAGACAAAGTAATCAATATAATATACAAATAATATCACTTCAGGCTGTGATAGTGTAGCTGTGGGGCTTAGTGTTGAGTTTAAAGTCACTCTATGCTGCTTCGTGGTGTGTGTATTCTCTCCAGTGGACACTTATGTAAGCGTCATATTCCTACAAATACAAACACCTCACGATTAATGCGGCTGTTTCGCTTTTTTACGCGTGAATGTGATCCTTTATTTATCCTCTTCATTTTATCCATCTAGGCTAAAAGCCACATTATATACAGGGCTGTCTCTCATTTCTTTTTTTTCCCAGCACAACAGTTTTGCTGTGAAATCCTTTGTCCTACATCGTGCGGTCCTTAAAGTCAGAAAATGCTTTCTTTTAGTCACTTTTCCATGTTTGCATTAGCAGGATTTGCAGACAAATTAAAGATGTGATTGTTGCCAAAACGAAAAAAAAAAAACAATTGTGCAAGAGTTTCCTCACATCAGCTTTACGAGGTATTAAAGTGTTAGAAAAGGTAAAAATAAAAAAGATAAAAAAAAACCTTGCGTGTTACATAACCATGGAAATCTAAATTAACTTAAAATTAAGTCCTTTTTTGTGTATTTCATGCGTGATTTTACGCGGTGTAATATTGCAGTTTATGGTGTAGATACAGTGGATTTTTTTTCAATTTGTAACTGCAACAACAAAACAAAACACGTCACGTTAAAGAAATATAGAATAGAATATAAATATAAAACTGGGGCAGCACGTCGACACTTGCAAACGTTTTTTATAAAAAAAAAAAAAATCACAACAGAAATGTATATAACTTAATTTTATCAGCATCATAGAGTTTCTGTATTATGAACATTTCTGCTGTTGCTGCAAATGAAATAAAAGAAGAAAAAACCGTCTGCAAGAACAGACACGAGATCAAGCAAGATATAATGCCCGTTAATAATCATTGTGATCGATGGTTAACACGCGGATGACTGTGATTTTGCGTATTTTGGCTTCGTGTGCTTCTTGGTAACTGGGTTGTTTGCGCTCCGCGGACACGGATCACGCATGGAGCTGGTTTCTGCGGTGTCACGGTGACCTGCGCGCACGTCAGCCGCTTTTTAATGTAAGCTGATGTTTCACACAAAAAACAACGTGGCAGATTAAAAAAAAGAGAGAGAGAGCGAGGAAAGCAGTGAAATACAAACGTGACGCATGTTTTTAACGTTTTGCCTGTGTGATTCTTCCTCCTCGTCGACGTTTCATGGAGGGTTTTGCGGCGCGTGTGTGCCATTTTACGCGTTTCCCTGCGCGTTCGGTGTTTATTAACGTCGCTGTCATCCTGCAGCCTCGTTGTTTACGGATCCATCATGTCTTTAACCAGCAGAATATTGTTAAACTAGGAATGTGAAGGTAAAAAGTTGTTTTTTGTTCACGTGTTAAAACAAATCCAACACCAGAGGAACTCCGGTGATGAATCGTTGAAAACATATTTGATTAAATAGTAATTTTAAAAAAACTAATTAACTCCATTAAAGATCATTTCACAGATAAAAACGGTGCAGTTCTTAAAAAAAAAAAAAGATAAAACATCACATATCAAATACTCATACTTCCTCTGCATGACGTTGAAATGCTGCTTGCCAGATGTGTTTATTACTCTGTAAACATCCAAAACAACAAGAGCAGATAATCTAAATGTCACAACCTGATAAGCTTCCTGTGTGATGAGAAGGCAGACATTTGACATTTTGGGTTAAGTTTTTTCCTTCACACACTTAGGCACACACACACACACACACACAGAGAGAGAGAGAGAGAGAGAGAGGTCGAGTCACACCGGCAGGAATTCACGAGGTGAACAATGTTTTTCAAATAACATGAAGAAACACAGATGATGTGCTGTTGAGAAAGTGTCTAAATGAATAGAAATTCCTTTTGACTCCTGTGTTTTAACCACATGACAAAAACAGTTCAAACCTAAGTAGCACTCTAATTTAAGTATATGAAACAATTAATGTATTAATTAATTTCTGTTTGATTATGGAATTGGTTTATAGATATAAAATAACATCCAAATCCTTCTATATTTTTGCTGTAAGCTTCAGCTTGGCGTTTGTTGTGCAGCACTGAAATGATACTTTTCAATATCTGAGTCACGGGTGACTGAAAAAGTTGCAGCAGAATCCCAAAAAAACCAGCTTCAAACCAGCGTAAACAAGCGCCTAACTGTGAAATCCAGTTGAGCGTTTTGAATTTCATTTTCTTTGAACTTTGAATATATAAAGTTTCACATCTTTATTCTCATGTGAGTGTGTTTGTGTGTTTCTGAGTCACCTGCGGTCGTGAGGCAGATAATATTCACCCCGCTGCTCGCTCTCGCTTTAAGTCAGCATAAAATGGATATTAGAAATGCTAAAGGTTGAATGGTTCAGACCGTTTTTGGTCCATGTGGGAGGTTGTGCAGGTGGAGCTGCTTTAAACTGTCAAACCCAGAAGAGAGCAAATGCGTGAAGTGTCTCGTGGAAAATTAAAAAGGAGGGCAAGCTGCAAACCTGAAACTAAATACTGTCTTGTTTCAAATAATTTTGCCCGGTAAGAAAACCCTCAAAATCACGAGCTGACATGTTAAAACATTATGCATATTATTGGATTTGCAGTCTAAAGATTAATGTCATAATTCAAAATCCATCTTATGTATCATCATTATATTAAAACATACATTATGTTGCAAAAAACAACATGCACAAACACACAGAAGATGATCAGCACATGTGAAGGTTTAGTCTAGTTTATTTAATTAATTTGACGTGGGCAGAACGGTAACACAGTGAACCACACACCAGTTCCAGACGCACTGCACTGATGCGCATTTGCAACACCTGTCCATGGGAGGCTTTTTTTTTTTTAAGTTACAGCTAGAGGAAAGAAAAGTAAAAGCAGAAAAAGAAAGAATAGAAAGACAATGACAGTCACAAATACAGTGCAGCCATAAATATAAAGAAGATAAAAATACAATGACAAATACAGACCTCGGGCCTGTAGAACATTTGTGTGAGAACAGTGTTAAAAAATTAAAGTTGTGTTGCATTTTTCAATATAACACTTTATATATAAAAAAAAAAACATCATTGCTATATGGTACATTTATAGTTTCTTATTTGACAGTTAAAAAAAAACAAGAAAATGGTTTTTAAAACATTTTTTAAGCCATTGTGTATTTTTGTAAATGATTAATAAATACGGTGTCACTCATCCATAAACATAATTTGGATGGCACATTACAACAGTACAATACATCCTTTATGAAAGTTATAATGTATTTTGTCGTGCTGTTGACTGGTATTGTACAAAGAGGAGCTTCACCCTCACTGATGTAAATGGGGTGGACAAAAAAACAATAAAAACATGCAGTTCACTTCAGCAGCTTCAGCAGATCCCAGTTGAATCGGCACGGCTCTGAAACACCTGAACATTGTAATCTTCATGACAGGAGAGTTTACAGCAGGACTGTCATATCAGCTGTTTGTCACCCCGTAGCAGTGAAGCTGCCGCAGCCACACGGGCATTAGATTATTTGTTCAGGGTGTCGGCAACTCCATTTGCTGAAAGCAGGAGGATAACGTCTGTGTTTAAACTGATCTGATGGTTTAGATTTTTATAAAAAGCTACACGTAATATTTTGGTCATAGAAAATGAAGCTTAGTGTAAAAAACCTGTTCTGAAGTGTCAGCTGTTCACCATAAAGGTTGTTTGCTGACCGAGATACAGACTGGAGTCACTGTTTTTGATGATTTTGACTAAAAACAAAAGACATGAGACTCGGCTTGGATTTGGAAGTGAAAGATTTGCCACTTGTTTTGACTTTTCTGTCTTCATTTTAGGTTTTGAATTTGCTTTTTTTTTGTTTTGCTGTTAGAGTTGTACTGTTAAAAAGTGATTTTTGATTTTCGAAAAGAAATGAAGAAATGACAACACTTTTATAAAGCCTTTCGTGTTTTGTTTGAATACATTTCTTTTCCGCTGAAAATCAATAATTATGATGCTAATTTGATTTATTGTCATACCTTTTTGATATCATTAGTGGACAGATATTAATGTCTTGTCTTTACCCATATAAAAACCAGATACTGCAGTGTTTTTGGGGGTCTTCGGACTTGCTTTAGACTTGGACCAAATGACTTCAGCACCACATCTGCCTCCTGGACATGTTGTAATTTGTGTTCAACGTTCAAACTTGTAGATCAAACTAATTGTGATGTTGCAAAATAATGCAGAACTCTAACTTACGGTGAGCACAGAGAGGCTTTCCTGTCCTCGGCACGAGTTTAAAAACCTCAGACGCTGCACATACAATCATCCTGCACAGTGAAGCTCAACTTTTAGATTTACTTCCCAGATTGAAAATCACCTCCTGCCGGTTTTCAGACGAACATCATGTGAAACTGTGCAATAAATACGGTACTTTGATTCTAATCGACGCCTACTTCTACAAAAAGCACCGTGGGCATCAAAGCGGAGTCAGTTATACTGTTGTGGTTGAGTTCTGTTACCGATAAAACGGCTACTGTTTAAATGTGTTTTTTTTGTTTTTTTTTAAAGAAGTGACTGTTCAGTTTCAGAGATGGAGGTGAATGAGCAGGGATCTGAATTTAAACCTGCTCAATTCGGTTCCTTTTTTTTTGAAAGGGGTAATATTACCCCCCTCACACGCTTATCTTTGTGCAGCATCTTACAGTATTGATTACACAGTTCAGTCTGCGAGCATCATGAAAGTGAAATCCCCTCTGATTTCCATTGTTACAGCTGAGGGGGGTTGAATTTTAGCTTTTAAGGTTGTTCGTATCCAAATGAAGTGAAGAGTTTTTCTACCCCGAGGGGAAGGAGTGTGTACAAGAAATGGCTGCCGTTTACACACACTTCATCGCGTGTGACTTTAAAGACATCACAGTTGAATGTCAGCAATTTAACCTTGTCACTTCACTTCAGATCAAATGTAGGGCCCTCCTCCAGACTGAACAGAAAACGTACCTGCACGCTGCTGCTCTTCTTGCCGTTGCTCCTTTTTAATAGTTTTTTTTCTTTAGTTCAGAAATTGAAACTCGCACTGCTGTTTCATTCGAGTTTTCTGGTCTTGATAAGGAATTAAAAGTATCGTTTTACTCTGCAGATCAAACCCTAACACGTAATTTTAAACTTGACAAAAACAGTTGCAGTTCCTTTGCAGGAAAAATTAATGAAATTTCAATATTGAGTCACATGTATAACCAAAAAAAAAAACAAAAAAACATGACAACATTATAAGACTATGAACAAGATGACATTCAACAGGTGGATTGGCGCTAAAATCTCGTCCACTCTCGACTGCACGCTAACAAATTAGCATACAGCCGGTTATGTAAGGCCTCCATGTAAGATGATGTTGAACCAATAACAGCACTGACAACACGCCATCCCATCCCGGTATTTACATCTCGCAGAGATGTCCTAAAATAACTGGGTCACTGAGCAATATCTCCATCGCACAGAACGTGTTTCCCTGTGAGGATCTCTGTCACGGATCACATCGCAGGAGGTTTCACTGTGGCCTTGAAACTCAGTGTTTGTGTCCACTCGCCACTGCTGCCGTGAAGCTTCACAAGGAAATGAGGCAAGGATCCTGCTGTGAAGCATGCCGACTATGGAAATGAGAGATTATTATCATTAAGTCATTCTGTCCCACTCGCAGCACACACCCACCCACACACACCTACACACCCAAACCTGCTAACACCCGCATACTGTCTGACGCAGGTAAACACCCAGACACACGCAGTTGTCTCAGCCTGCATCTTGTAAATCACTTATGTTTTTTCTGTTTTTTTTTTACAGTGTTTGCTTTTAGCACAATATTATCCTGAGTCACCTTGACAGATATTATAAATAACTTTTAAAAAGATTTCTTTTAAAATAGACTTTACTTTTCATTTTTTTGTAACTTTTTATTTTATTTGTATTATTTTTTTACATTCCAGCTTTTGGCACAGCACAAACTCAAGAAAGCGTGATAAAGAGAAAAAAAAACAATACAACAAAAATAAAAGATCACATAAAGTCAGATCTTTTAGTTTCCATGTTGATGCTCTCTTGGCCTTTTGTTCTGTAGTGATAACTGTAATATGAAGTGTAATGAGCACCTGATCAGTACTCCTGCCCTCAGAGTACTTGTTACAGGTCATGTTATCAAGTACTAATTACAAACCATCGTTGTGGGTTTCATTACAGACCATGTTATCAAAGCGAAGACTTGTGATTTGGCACGATACGGTTGACATGTTGTCTGTGTTGTTCTCCATTGTGCTGCCGACGTGGTGACGTATGTACCCGAGGTAGCTGTGCTCAGGCCTGGCTGCGGCCGCAGCAGTGTGAGTACAGGCCGGCGGGGGACTGGGGAGGCGGGACAACTGTGCTTTGGCTCGATACGGAGCAACTGAGCCAAGTGTGAGTGCACCTTAATAATAAAAGGACTACTACTATGACTGATACGAATATGATTATAACTCTTAACTTTACCATGAGTCTGAATGCTGTTACCACAGTTAACTCTACTACAGCAGGTATGCTACTAGAACAACCACTACAGTTATTATAACTAATAATAGCCTACTAATGATTCCCCCAAACTCCACAAATGCAGCTTATAGTACATGTTAACATGCAAGGATTTTTACAGTATGTAGTAGTACTGTATGTGTGTACTTTTCTTTGTATTCTGTTTTTGTCCTGCTTCTTTATATTATGCAGAGTTTTTGATCTGTGGGCTGTTTCGTGGGTGTGGTTGCAAAATACAACTGCAGACCGGGTGTTTTCGTGATGCTTCAGGTTGCATGTGGATGATAAACTTCACTTTGCGTCGCACATGTCCACGCTTCTATAATTTGAGGTTAAACTTAAGTTTAACGGGATTTTGGCATCTCGCTGTAAAACCTGGTCACAGAGAGACAGAATCGGTCAACCAGCTGTTTGACTCATCAGCTGCCGGCTCAGAGGAGCTGCACCAGCTTGACCCCACTGTGAGATGGTCATACCCTGACGACCACAATTACTGGTTAGGGTGGTCACTAGTTCCGGATAATACTGTACCCTGCGCACATGTTCGTCGTGTGTGGTTTAACGGGGGTTTACCTCATGTTACCAGAATCATCCAGCTCCTGACCAACAGAGGTCCACCTGCAGATCTGTTTTGTTTTCAGGACTGAGGTCACATCCTCAACATTATGTAACTTTTTCATCCTAAAATAACAGCCTCAAAATCTTGACAGTACAGTGTCTCAGTAATAGGGGGAATGGTGTCTCGGTCTCCATCTCTTGTTTCTGCACTGTGTAACTTCAGTGAGAGGGCAGGATCACAGCGTTACATACACGTTTACTTCAACATACATGTTTTCAACACATGATATTGTTATGATGTCATGAGTTTTGTGCATAGTTAGCACCTGCATCACGTCTGACGTCTGTCACAGACCTGGGATTTGTATTCACGACAGCGGTGTTGCACTCAAAATCACACAAAATGTCAATTTCTACATAATGTTGCTTTAAAGCTGAAAAAATAAATTGCACATTTATTTTGTAAGACAGGTGCGTAGGAGAGGGACACGCTGTTGCAAGCATAAACTCCCACGCACAAGTTAGACAGTGTGGTGGATTTTGCTTGCAACATAATGTTGCTTTAACAGGGTGATTTTGGTGCTTTTAGACTCAATATGTTAAAATTAGACCACTTTGATGACACATAAGACATAAAAGAAATGGTAATAACTGAAGGATTCTGTATTTCCCCACACAATTTTATTTCTGGAGGCAAAAGGAAGGCTTTGAAACAGTATGAAGACTTTCATATGTGGAACATGAGTCTGTAATGCTTCATTTTACAGGCTTGTAATTTTCAAATAACTCCTAAAGGTAGTGGACAGAATTATGCCATCTGGTACAGTACTAATTTTAGGGGAAACACAGACAAAGGTCTGACAGCTAGTATCTCTGCGTTGGTTAAGTTGTTGATTTTCAGAGGAATTTCCTTGAAAGAACCACCCAATTTTAAAAAATAACTTCCATGAAATATCATGTAAGAGCTAACTCGGTTAATAAAATAAAATCAAATTAAAAAACAGAATAATTAGATTAAATAATTAGGACAGGCTGAGACACAATTAAGTTTAGACTGTTTTCTTTGTTTGTTTTTTTTTAAACCAGACATACATGCGTGACATTTGTAGTTACGTCGTAGGAGCAATACCACAGTAATTTGAGTAAAATATTAACCACCTGGCTCATCTCCTGTCTCAGAAATGTCACTTTCCTCTCTGCAGTTTGGTGCATTTCCTGATCTTCCACGTGTTGTAGGCATGGCATTTAGAGCAGATGTGCGTGACCTTTGAATGTTAGCATTAAGAGAAAAACTAATTTGAATCTTGCACACAGCTGTAAACAGCAGCTACGACTCCCTGTTACTGCCAGAGGCTAAAAATACGAAGATCTAACAAAAACAACAAAAAATCTAGTGTGTGACTCCCACTTTTACGCAAAAAAACACACACGGAGAGACAGTGAGTGTGCAGTGAGTTGAACCTGAGAGGGTGTGTGCTTCTGTTGACTTTGTCGTGTGAGTTGGCAGCCGATGCCATCTTTGAGCTCTTGCTGTAGCTGAACACATAATGGCTGCCGGGAGGAAACCTGAATCCAATTCATTGTGCCCTCCATTCTCAATAGATTTTAGGAAAAAATGAATAATATGCATCATATGTACAGTTATTTAAGAGATTTTTTTTAATGTCGATGTTGGTAATTGTTGGAACAAGCCAACTGCTACTGTATGCCGTTATCTAGAACACAACTCCGATATGTTTACAAGACAGACAGTAGTTTGCCGTTTGATAACATTATCAACACAAATGACAATCAGCAACAGGATGAGCACTTCCCAGTTGACCCTGCTCAATATAGATCAATGTCTATGGAAACTCATGATGTTTGTTTTCATTCCTTTAAGTATGGTCTTAATTGATCATTTTTTTCTTTGGGTTGTCTGAAATTAGTGAAAATGTCCAAAGTGACGTGTTTACTTTGCTTGTTTTGTTTGACCAACAGTCCAACACAAGGTACACGGCCATTTATTTGTCATCATACAACACAGGGTTGGAGAACAAAGTATACAGATATTTATGTAAAAATATACATAAACACGTTGTGCAATGATGATGATGAGGTCGGCATCCTCACATCAAAAGTAAAAAAATCTGGGGAAACACTTTCCATCGACTTTGACTGTGTGTGAGCACCGGGCATCGATGACGTGAACACAGAATCCGACTCTCCCCAACCTGCTGCAGTCCTGAGCTCTGCTGGCTGCAAGATTTTGAATCCCAGACCGGTCTATAAGGGCTCTGCTGGATCTGGTTTCACGCTGTTTGGCTGGACTGACTCCCATTTTCCTTTTCCTGTGACCAGACCGGGAGAAGCCTTAAACCAGGCGAAGTTATCATGACTCAGACTGTCTTCCTCCCTGGAACCGTCCGATTGGTCAGTGGAAGAAGGTTGAAAGATGCCAAAGGCCGCAATGTCTGAGAGTCTGCAGCTTTTAATCCAAAACACCTGCTTGCTTTTACAATGTTCATGACAGCACTCTTGCCATAGGCAACGCAGAATATATCATCAAAGGAGACCAAATATTTGCACGTGAGACCAGAAACCAGCAAATTATAGTTAAGATAATTGCATTTAGGATTGTCTAATATTGAAGTTGTTCTATAATACAGGTCTGGCAGGAGTTTAGATTTTTTCCCTACCTGTGCTCCTGGAAATAGGTGAAGTTGTGCCAGAAACCCATCATCTGGCTCTACACTGAAGATGAATCGGTAATCAAAATATCTCTATTGTCCGACTGATCGATTAACCGACTGATTGCTTCAGCTCTACAATCGGCTGTTAGATAAACATTCATATTGTTGTCGAGAGATGAGAAACCTCCACATTTCTACTACATCGCTGAAAATGAAAGTGGGAAAAAAAAAAACTCAGATTGTGAGCTCAGGTGAGAGGAGTGTGTGGGCTTTATTTGGCTCCACAGATGGCACATACACACACTCAGAAAAAGTTAAATGTCAGCATGCAGCAATACCGATGCCTCCTGTCAAACACGTCTCCCTGAATAGTAAAGCATGAAACCCACAAACCTTTTCTCAGTTTTGTTTTTCAGACAAGAAAAAAAAAAAA
>CAEMYA010002116.1:3753362-3772475 GCA_903131615.1 Diplodus sargus | reverse complement strand
AAAAAAACCTGATGGGTCATATTGAAAGTGAGGCAGCTGCTAAACTCTAACATGACATTTAATCGTGTCAGATTTGTTTTTCAGGATGTATGTCAGTTTCAAAATAAGCTGTTTAAACTGACATATACGCTCTGAGTGTATTTTGTGTAAATCGGTGTCAGGCTTGTTTTCTTCATATAAATAAATCCATCCAAGTCATACTGAAACTATGATGCTTTGGAGTGATAATAATACCCAGCACACAAGGGGAAATTTGACTTGAAATGCTCAGTATCTGGCAACCCACTCAGTTTCGGCTGGAAAGAAAAAAAAAAATCTTTTAACCTTTTCAGCAACAACAAATGCATGTTTAAAACAAAAGCAGAAAAACAAAAAGGGTGAACTGAGGGTGGATGAATATCATTAGGGTGCTGTGTAAAGAAAAAAAAAAATCTTGCTGCTGTTGGGTGCAGAGGGTGATGTGATTTTGGTTGGATCACCTCGGTCATCCAAATACACAATTTGAAATTCCCTTAGCGTTTTCTAGATTTTCTATTTCGCATGTCCTGTGACACGTGCCTGTTTGATAATTTCGTGTTTGTGACTGAGACGAGCAGTTTCAAAATGAGACAGTAGACACAATATTTCACGGCGCATCATGTACCTGCAATATTTATTTTTCATTGTTGTGACTAAATTTATGGGACTGAATATTTAGTTGAGGGGCTTTTACTGATTTTTCCTGTAGGTGTGTTGACTTTAATTGCCCCTGCTGATGACTCAAAAAGCAGTTTTAACATTTTAGTCATTGTGTTAAAATGCAATTCAGGAACGTTTTCAAATTATAAATCATAATTTTAACTACTTTTGTTTTAGTTTAGATAACAAGCAGCCGTATACTGAGGGTTTTATATCTAACTTGAAGCACATTTACAGTCCCAGTTATTATCCTCTTCAGGGAGGTTTTTGAAAGTGCTTGCATGCACCAGTTAGTTTTTAGATATTAAATGTCTTTTTGTTTGTTGATTCTCAGATCTAAAATGAGACACTGAGTAAATATAAACATGTTTATGGTTTCACTCAGGCAGTGTTGCGTGCTCTGAGTCCGTGGGTGGCATCACTGTGTTGCCATCAGCGAGTGTTTGACTAATCAGCTCACTAACTTGTTCCAACTGTCTGCCTGAGTGTGTGTGTGTGTGTGTGTGTTTATTCAGCTACTTTAATGTATTGATCTGTGCATATTTACTGTATACGTACTGTGTGAATTGTCTACATCAACCCCTGTGTGCCTGTTGTGTTTCTGAATATGTGCCTATTTTTATACATTATGTGTGCATGTATTTTTGTGTCTTTTCAGTATGTGTGTAAATGTGTTCGTACTTATAACACGTAATATTACTACGTGTAGGAACATGTGATGTGTTTGTGTATGTTTATTTCTGACTTGGTGTTGTTCTTAGGTCTTTGTTAGAATAAACTTGTGTATTTACAGTATGTAAGTGTATATTTATGAGCATATTTTGATATGATTACTACTACTAGCCCATGTGTGTGAACATGTTGCATGTCTACTGGTGTGTGTGTGTGTGAGTGTGAGTGTGTGTTATTGTATGTGGCTGTATTTTGCGTGTACCATATGTGTACATGTATTTGTGTATTTTTTACAGTAAGTGTGCAAATGTGTTTGTACTTATTGTAGATAATATTACAACTGCTATGTTGTATGGGAAAGTATGATGTGTACATGTGTCTGTGTCTATATATATTAATCAGTGTGTGTGTGTGTGTGTGTGTCTACATGGTGTGGTTCTATTAGTGTGTGCAGTATAAACAGTTTTTATATTTTTTACATCTGCTACCTTACTGTCCATATGTTGACTACATATAACTGTACATATGTATAGGCTTATTATTATTATTATTATTATTATTATGGTTTTTATAACTAAGCATCAACTTACATCTACTTGTGTGTCTGTGTGTGAGTGTGTGAGACTCTGATCTGTGGTTCTGCTGTATGAGTGTGTGTTCTGTTGCAGTTAAGTGTGATCACGTGCCGTATTGGTGTGAATGTACTTATATTGTATGCACGTACATACTGTATGTTTGTCGATGTGTGTGTCTTCTTACACATGTGCCTCTATGTTTATATGCACTATAGACTACATGTGTTCAGCCATTATTACTACTAATACTACAATGATGATACAGTGATTCAACTTGTTTTTGTGAGTGTGTGCATTTATTGCAGTGGTGTGTGTGTGTGTGTGTGTACGTGTGTGTGTGTGTGTGTACGTGTGTGTGTGTGTGTGTACATGTACGTATTTTTCTCGGTGTGTATCTTCTTATAGTTTATTTATATATGTAATATCTAATTATAAACACATGTGCCTCTACATCTTTGTGTATATGTGCTGTAGACTACACATGTATACTAGATTAGTGCTGCTACTAATACTACTATACAGAATGGCCACGTCAATGTGTGAGTCTGTTGCTGAACGTATGTGCTGTGTGTGTGTGTGTGAGTGTGTGTGTGTGTGCACACAGTGTTTTTACGTGTGTCATGTGCCTTTTGTGTGTACTATGTATTCACATGTTTACTGTATGTAGTTATATTACTACTTCTAATGTACTGCTATGTGCATTTGTCAACAGTGTTTAGTGTTCTTCTGCACGTGTGTGTGTACATATATTAATTCTCTCAGCGTGTGCGTTCTTTTATAATGTCCCTGTATAGTTCTTTTTCCATATTTACTATAAACTATCTGTGTGTACAGCATGTGTGCCTATGTCATTGTATTACTACTCATACTTTTAATAGGTGTGCATGCAGTTGCGTGTGTTCACTGTGTGTGTTGCTGTCTTTCATGTGACTTTGTGTGTATAGTATGTATCCCAGTAAGTAATTATACGACTGCTGAGTGCATTTGTGAATATGTACATTTATTTCTAATTGTAAATGTGGTTCTGTTAGTGTTTGGATGTCTGCAGGTGTGTGTGCACGTACATATTCTCATCTGTGTGTGTGACATGTGTAATGTGCCTGTACGTTACAGACTGTGTGTGTGTGTGTACAGTATGTGTACCTATGTAATTATTACTTGTCATACTATTACTGTATGTGCTCGCAGCTGTGCGTGCAATTATTTGTGCAGGGGCCGACTCTGTGTACATGTACAATATTTTGTTCAGTGTGTGTGTGTGTGTGTGTGTACATGTGTATGTGTGCATAGAGAGAGGGAGATACACCAGTGTGTGTTAATTTATTATTAACACTTTTATGTCAGTGTATGTGTGTATGCCGTGTGAGGTGTGTGTGTTCATTTCTGGCAGGGCATGTGTGTTCTTGGTTATCTGCATATACAGACAGGTGAAATTAAAAGGAACGACCTGCATGAATGTCTGGAGAAACTAAACTACACATTAAATCCCCTGGTTTCAAAAATGGACCAAACACCAGCTGACTGTTTGGATGCTACTTCTCATATACTGTTTTTTTATTTACACATTTTGACACAGCTAGATGAAGCTGTACCTCCAAACAGTCACAGATTTACTGTGATTTGAACAAAACAATGGCATGTTTTTGACAATCAATAACAAATGGTGACATGTAAGTTTAAAAAGAGCGGCGGCAAGTTCTAGTAGTTTGCAGCCGTCCCACACAGACTCTTTCACACAGGGTCACTGACTGTTCTGATGAAAATTTAACACCTCTACAAAGTTTCTGACCCACTGACCACCATCATCGAAGCACATCATATAGAACAATAGTGTTGATGCTTTCAAAAGAGCTTTATTGACAGTGACTGTCCTCGCTGACTATGATTATGTTCCTTCATTTCTCACCCATCTGCATGTGTGTATACAGTATGTGTCACTATATGCAGTGTGCTAAAATATAGGTTGTGTGTGTGTTCAGCACTGTATGTGTATGTATGTATGTATGTATGCATGTATGTATTTGCATGCATGTGAACGTGTGAAAGCTCTTGTTCCCTCTTCTCACTGCTCATCATCTGTCTGTCCCAGCTGACATTTACACATTCAAATCAGAGACTGTTTATCGTCATTTGAGGCACATGACAAGATTTTCAGCCTTTCCAGCCAGCAGAGGTGCTGTTTGTTTCATGTTGTATGAGTCGCTGAGCACAGACGTGATGCTCTGACGTCAAGTAAAAGCCTCACATCTTTCACAAGTCACTTTTCAGGAACTACGAGGCAGCCTTGTTTGAAGCTTTATAACCATGATGTTGACTTTTTATCACTAGAATTGAATTAATGCTCTTTATAGCGAGTTTATATTAGCCTTTATTTATGTTTTCATTCGGTTTGGGCTCATCGAGATCCTTGACCTTCTTTTAGTAGCATTTCCTTTTTCTCCTGAATAATATTTGTTTTTAGGAAATAGTTTTGATTCTCATTCTGTGTTATTTCTCAGGGAATAATGCATAGATCTGGATGAAAAAAAATCAAGCAAAGGATTTAAGTATGTTTTTATAGAGGGTAGTCTTGTATCAGCTGTTGTACATTTGCAAATAGGATATTGGATTACCTTGACTGAATTAAAGGGGACTATTAGGCCTTGGCAGAGGTTCTAGTTTGCTGTAGTTCTGTAATTTTTCAGGTCCTGGGGAATAAATAACTTGTCTATTCTGCAAATGATAACCATTTCATGTCAATTTTCTATCCTTCATTTTTTACTTTTATGTCATATTGCTTACATGAGTGGAAATACTACCATCATCCTGTCAGAGTGACATGGTTTCCTCATTTTATATACATTTTTCCTGAGGTAATGTATAGTTTTGCAGAGAACAAAGTCAAATAGCATCTCCTTTATTATCAGATGATGGAACCTAATAATATAAACAGCTAACTGAGTTTGCTTGAAAGAGTTTATGTTCTGTTTTTCTGAATCAATTAATCTATTTTTGAACAAGAGAAGACAGAAATGCCACAACAGTTGATCTACTGAATCCTCGAGGTCAAATCTCTCTGAAAATATCAGCACCAGTGTCAACAAGTCACCTGTCCCCATTATTAATTATTAACACGTCCATGTTATCAGTATTTACAGAGCTCTTCACATCCATTCAAAGTTAAACGCACATACACAGAGGGTGTGTGTGATCATTGTTCATGTGGAACATCGCGTCTGTCAGTTTTAAAATTGGTGTGAAGTGGTTCTGATGACGGGGCTCAAAGTTGACAACGAGCATCCTCCCAAAACTTAGCTGTCTAATCTAGCAACCATGGCGACCATGGGAGCACTATAACATATCTTTGTTGACTGGTGTAATACAGGCACAGTTGGACTGAAACCAAAGGGACCGGTCATATTCTGTTCCGTCATTATTGACATTCATGACTGAATCAGAAATGTTTGAGTTCCGATTCGTCTTTCAGACCGCTTCAGTGACAGTGTTAAATTACATTGATGTTTACAGAAACTGGCTGCTACCAGTGCCATCCTGATGACATCACACAGGTCATGAGAGACACACACTTTCATTGGTTGGATACCAACGTGTAGGCTGTTTTTTTATTTTTTTTTATTTTTTTTGTTTCACAGCAAGAATGTATGACTCTATAATAACCTAATCTGACACAATAACAATCTTGAGACACACATATTTTGCAGCCTGAGCCCAACAGTATTTGTTGTGAGTATGAAAACAGACAAGGCGGCCTATTCTCACATATTGCACTTTTAACAGGAAGACATTTTTCAGTTGCATTGTGGGAAATGTAGGATCTCCTATTTTTCAAGCTTGATCCGTGTAGGATTAAAACATTCTGCAACCAATTGACCTGAATACATTTTGGCATTTTCAATACTGTATATGTTGTGACAACACTGTGCTTATGCTCTGGTTTAGGCACAAACCACCACATGCTAAAGGTTAGGAAAAGATTGTGGTTTAGCTTCAAATACTTGCTTTGTTTGCCACAAACATGGCTGTAGGATATCCTGACTTAAAAAAAAAATGTTTTTGTTGCCACAAACTTGCAAATTGTCCTGATGCCTCTTTGAAAATATGCAGTGTTGTCATGTTTGCATACATATGTTGAAATGCAGTCTGAACTGCTGTCACTGGCTTGGCAGCAAAGTCAGGGATGAAAAATGTGCACATATGAAATTTTTTGTAGAAATGTCAATATGGTGAAAGAATGTATCGGTGGTTTACACAAAGGTTAACTGCCAGCATTTTATGTGGGCACCTGGGCTGATTTCAGCTTCTGTTGATTCAATTTTCACAAATGTACTTCTTATCTGTTTCACACAAGTTTGCAAGTGCAGTGCACACTTGAGTGCAATACCACAGTAAATCTCAGGAGCAGCTTCAAGTTCAGTTATTTGGATTTATGATCAAGTAAGAGTAATAGTGTTATATATTGTCTATGAGCTTGTTTCATCTGCTCTGTTCTATTGATGGTGCTGTGACTGAGAGCACATTAGAGGAAAAGTTTAGTGGTGATGATAACGTCAACAGACATTGGCAGCATACCGATAAGAATCATTGCCCTGGGTCGTATGTGATTTCATTCACACTGATGTTGAACCCCACAGGTTCCCAGGAATATTAGTCACCTCTTTGGTTTGAGTCAGGGTGGCTCATCACTCCTTTCCTTTGTTGTAGAGATCACTCTTCTATCGCAGTCACTGCCAGTGACCTGTATAGGAACCTCAGCTCAATGTAAACACGCCACAGTCGGCCAGGTACTGAGAATTGAAACATATCGACTGGATTTTCCCTGTGCTCTGCCGCCTCAGCAGCTCACTGATATTGAACCTCTCACTTCCTTTTTAAAGCCGCTTTGTTTACCAGCCTACATGCTATTTTTACTGGAGGCCTCTCTCTCTCAGCTCGGTCGCAGGCTCAGTTCACTGTCGAAAAGGACAAGTCCTCTTCAGCACGTGTCTCGTTTGGAACAACGTGCACTTGTGGTGATTTTTCTGTGCAACATTTGACACTATATCGCCTCAGATACAATAGGTGGAATCTCTGCACGATGATATAATAACCTTCGGTCGGATGCTTCTGATCTGGTCGAGTCTTTGTTTTTCCTCTTCCACCAATTCAGGATTTCTTGCTTGTTGCAGTAGAAGCATAAACAAGTTATGCTTTTCTAAATGAAGATTTGATGAATGATAAGATCTCAACTCTACCATCCCCTCCTTGTATTAGACCAGATTGGTTAACTTGTTGTCGATTTCAATGTCAAGCTGTGTTACACAGTCGTTCGCTTTTGGACAGAGCCACGCGAGCAGCTCTCTCTTGCCTCCAGTCTTTCTGATAAGCTCCGTTAATCACTTCCTTGCTCGCTAGCTGCATACATAGCTGAATCACGCAACCTGAACTTGTTATCCAACATGTCTCTGTGATATATCCATCCTTTGTGAAGCTTTTATGCTCAGTTCAAACGGTAGCAGAAAGGTTGACGCAGCACATTTGTGAGGCTGGAGAGTGATCAAATAAAAAGCCCTAGTGCAGCTCTAAAAATCGCACATAAATGTAGTTATTGGCAAAGTGCGTGCTAATTTGGATGAACGCAGTTCCACTTTTAGAGATCGAGATTTTACATGACATCACTAGCAGTAGCTGGCAGATGTTTTGGAGGTCAGTTTTCAAGCGTAAAGTGAACAATAGTCCACTCGTCTTTCTCCTCTCCCGTCATCATGAATCACGCTGACTAACCCTGCAGCGGTGTGAGAACACTCTGACGGCTCACATCTTTAAATGTTACGTATCTTGGACGTGTTTTTGTAGTTTTCCTGTCGCCAAGAGGTCAATTCAGGATAACGGCTCCGATTTCGACTGATGTTTAATTGAGAATATGGTAATGTGTGCAGTTCAAGTTGAAGTTATTGAAATGCAAAGTGCAGTGTGAGCCGGTGCAGACAGAGACCCCCAGGCAGAGTTGTTGTTTCATCACGTGACTGTCTGTTCACAACACGGTGTGGGAAGAAGAAACCCAGAGGGAGAAAAGAAGAAGAAAACTTGACACCGACAGAAAGGGAGACAGAAGGAGGTGAAAACAACTTGGAGTGTCGCAGGATTTGTGGTATCAAAAGAACACGTGATGCTCCGAAATGTCTAATAGTGATAAAGATGCAGGACAGTTTGAGGACGAACGTGATACAAAAGTGTATGTTTTGTAACGACGCTTTCGTTTTGAATCCTCGAACAAAAATCGCCACTGCAGTAGCACAAAATTCAAGGTGTAAAAAGGACATAAATAATGCTCAAATGAACATCCTTTTAAAAGTGAAAGATAAGAGGTGAGACAGTTGAAAAATTTTGACCACCCACGTCAGATCTTCTTTCAGCGTCTGTCTGTCTCACACAGACAAACAGGCTTCAGGTTCAGTGAAAACGCTTCCCACACAAAGGCCTCTCTGCATCTGTCTCGTGTGTGTGGGATGGCTTTTCAGACGTTGCATCATGTGTCGAACGATACACATGTAGAGTTGCGAGTGAGCTTTTACTGTGAGAAACATGACCGAAAAAAAAGAAGACACTCCAAAACCTGGTTTGAAACGTGCAGAGAAGTTAAGGGGTTAAACTTTGTTTTCCTCGTCAGCGTGTAGTTTTACCTACGTTGCTTTCAGGGCATGGTTTTTTTTTCAGTTCTCTAAGTGGGATGTCTTGAAAACCTGTTTACAGATTTCAAAGAAAGTTTTGCCACATGTGAGGTGCAGACGCAGATGTCTTTGTTTTTCAAAACGTTTCTCTGTTATCAAACATAGTACAAGGATCTTTTTAAGGGACATCCAACTCCACAAATATTACACTTTGAATTGTGTTTTCAGGGTTGAAAAAAGTAGTGTGAATATCCTTTTTGTGGCTCCTAGTGAAGCTGCATGTAATGTAGTAAGTGTCCTCTAGTGATGCCATTCAGTGGCTCAGTTGCATTGTGGGTAATGTGGCTTCAGATTTTTGAAAAAGAAGAAGCATGCGTTGTTTTGTTCTATCGATTTTGAGTGTTTAAACTGTCCAAAATCAGTCCAGAAGTGTTACAGGAGTGCAAGACACGGTGCCTACATTACCCACAATGCAACTTAGCCTGCCAGTGACATCAATCTATCAGATTACGTGCAGCGTCTTCTGGAGCCACAAAAGTCTTCATATAACTTTTTTTTTTTTTTTACATATGCAGTCGTACTCCCAAGACCTGTAAGCACACTTCAGTGTGTAAAATTGCTGAAGTTACCCTTTAACTGGATTTAATACTGACGCCTAACCTTAACCCTAACCCGTATTAACCCTAACTGACCATATGACTATTCTTAATGTCTGTCACCGGGTCAGATTCTAACCTATCAGGGTTGAATAAATCATAAAATTAAATAAAAAAAATCATTGTAGTAACTTTAAAATGACAAATCCTAGATGAATTTAGTCTTTCACCGATGCTGCAGATTTATGAAACGCATTTGACACGCATGTTCCTTCTTATTATGAAACGAGACGTAGTCATCCAGCATCTTTCAGTGGTTAACACGTGAGAGACGATTGTTACCAGTTGAGAGGGCATCTTGTTATCTCACATAGAAGAAGAAGAAAACTCTGCGCTGCTGTGGAAACGGGGTCAATTCAGTTTTCTGTGAGAAAGAATTTGACGGGTGTAAACACGGTTTGACACCTTTTCCGCCCTGTATATGCACATGATTAGAAATTTCAGCACGGAAACGGGTATTTCTCAATAAGAGCGTGCTGAGTGAGTGCGTGTGTGTGTGTGTGTGTGTACTCCACTGATCATATAGAGACATTTATGAGTTGCGTCGCTCCAAAGGAAATTAGAACATCAAAGAGAGATTTGGGGCAACATTTTATCGCATTTATAACATTTAAAGCTTTAAATGTTCTGGAACAAGAATAAATCATTTCTTAAAACAGCAGACGAGTGCAAGAGTGAAAATGTGATATGTAAACAATTGTGCAGATATTAATATTTAAGTTATGGAAGTGCTTTTATCTTGTTGGCAATATATTTAGTGTTTATGGAAAAGTCAATCTGATATCTTGCTAGTTGGAGCTGTCCAGGCAGCTGGTAGCTCACAGGGTGGAGAGAAGAGGGGGAGATGGGAAGCAGGGAGAGAGAGCAGGGGGTTGACGGGGATGGAGTCGGTGTGTCGTGACTCGACTGTGCTGTGCTGGAGCTCACTGGAGTTACGAGGAAAACTGTCACACACCCGTTGTCGCTCACACTGGTATGATTAACAGTGCATACGAGCACAGTGGATGCTTCAGTCCTGTTACAGAACATAATCAGAACCAGATGAAGGCTATGGCAAAAAAAAAAGGCTGTTTGCATTTTGCTGTTGTGCATGTCTCGACTCTCCGGGTTTGATCTTATCACATCAGAGACTGGTTTTAACCTGTGCCGCTTGGTGAATGTGATGATAAAAAAAAAAAAAAAAGTTAAAAGGAAAAAACATTTTTCAAATGATCAGAATCAGTCATTTCTTTCTGCCCAACCCGATCGCCAGAATAAATGTGAGCCAAGCACATTTATGCAAAACCACAGATATGTTAAAGCTTTTTTTTTATGTCGCAACTTTATGTTTTATGTCTTACTCTGCTTAGGTTTATGCACCAGAGCCACTTTATCAGGGCGGGGGAAATATCAGGGTTTGGTTCAGAATCACTGTCTTGGTCGCCACGATCACAGAATGAGATGGTCTGAGTTCCACAAAAAAAAAAAAGGAAAAAAAAGGAAAATATCCCCATGTGTCCTTAAAAACAAAACAAAAGAACACCTGGTTTTCTGTCTCCACTTGTCCTCAACAATATCCAGCGGTGTGACTCAAGCTGTGGGTGGCTGCTTGGCAAGCTCGTTGGCCGTAGTAACGATAAAATAAATTGATTTTAAAATGCACTGCTCCGATCACGGCACCTGTCGTCACTCACTCAATGCCCTGCCCACAACAATATCCCATTGGCTACATGCCGTAAGTAATGGCCTGTCAGCGCTGAAAAATGTGAATCTGCAGACTCAAAATTGCACTTTTGACGCCAAGATTTCCATTTGAGTGCAAATGTACATTAGCTCTAAATATCAGTTTACAAATCTATCTGTACATGACCGTTGATCATATTTTCAGCCTCTGAGACGATTTTCCATAAAGTTACGAAAAACACTTCCAGCTGGCTCAGATGACAAGTTGCTAAAGAAAAAAAATTAATGTATTTTCGTGCTGTATTATGGCTTATTGATGGGGATTTTTCTTTCTTTTGTAGGCTGAGGCGCAGGATTGAGAAACTGCTTCACCACAGGACTATCAGGCAGGTTTCCACCACATTCACCCATCCTGACAGCCGGTGGGGAAACCACCTAAGCGCAGCTCATCCGGTAGGAGTCAACACATTTATAAACTACTGTACTGGCAGTCTTATCAGAGCCTTGTTGACAAAATCAAACATGTTTATTCCAAATCCAAAATGACTCCCGCTGAATCAGCTGCTCCAACATGCGGAGCCCCTGACCAGCAGTAAATGTGGGGTACCAGCCTACAGTATCTGACATTGCAGCAGCAGAAACAGGGTGAGCTGAAGTGTTCAACCCACATTGATGCAGTTCCTTAGTTATTCTTACTACAGCTTTGCTCGAGTTCTCTTTTTGTGGTTAATCTTTGTTTAATCAGTAAATGCTGAAGGTCAGGATAACTTCGTTGGTCCTGTTGAGTGTGTGACACTTGTCCTAAATCTTCAAAAACCTGCATTTAGAAAAACAAAAAATGTAGTGTACAAAAAAAATCCTCCCACACAGTCTCTCAGTTTCTGTATGCAGGTTACAGCAGGGTGTTTGTGTAGTGTTTGTTTCCTTCTGCGTGCCTTTAAGGAAGACACCAGACTTAAGAAAATTGACATTATTTCTGCAGCAGCTGCCTGTGAATGTTTTTTGATTATTAACCAGCAGGCCCACAGTGCTGCGCTGGAACAACACACACCCCATGTACACATCATGGTCTTAGAACTGGACCTGTATCAGGATATGTGTTCTATGGAGCCCCCTAAGAATCTTTTCAGCATTACTTTTGTGTTACCTCGCAATATCTTTTGTGTTCTCTCACTATAAATTATGAGTCACATCACAATGCTTTTCTTCCCTTCTGCTCTTTATTATGGATCCTTCTGTTCTCACAAGACCCGGTTGTGTTCTCTATGCTTGACTCAAACTGTTCACTCCAGAGACACCCTTGCAGCCAAGAGCTTCTCCGAAGGATGTGACGACGAGAGGAGCAGCGGAAGACCGGGAGAGAGGCCGGACTGGTTCGTGTGATTACCTGCAAAAAAAACCAGCTCAAAACTGACTTTGACAAAGCCATGGGAGTAAATAGTTTGAGTCAAGCTTAGAGTATGCTACCAGGTCTCATGAGAACTTGGATAGATAATAACATGACTCAGAAGTAATGGAAGCAACAAAAGTACTGGGACACAACGCAAAAGGATTGTGAGGTAACGCTAAACTCATAGTGACGTCGGATCTGTGTCCTCCAGACTAAAGCGAAACCTGCATGAGTAATTTGAGGTAGCAGTAAATCTGTCCCAGATCCGATCACAGTTGTTTGAGTTGTAGATAGAGGGGAACCTTTATAACAATTTGAATGTGCAGTCTATAGCAAAATCTTATTCGAACTCTGGTTTAAAGAGGGGCTAACATAAAGATATTGTCAGCTTGCTCTGGTGTATTTGCAGCACTGATGTGTAGGCGACTCTGTGACTGTTGCAACATCGCACACAGACATTTTTACGCTGTAAATTATTACTTTTCCACTCTGTCACGGGTTTTTTTTTCTTCTATGCATCAGGGGGTATTTTATACTGCAGCTGCCTTCAAACAAGCAAACAAACCATCCAAATTGTAATATTCTGTTAACACCTAACCAAAATCTATGCCACATCCTCCCTCCTCCTCTCTCCTCCCTCACGTAGCATTTCCCTCCACCCTCTAACGCCGTCTGACAGTGAGTGCAGCTGCAGCAGCCCAGATTAATTAGCTAAAGTGGAGTCCATCCATCCATCAATCCTAATGATCAATAGTATAAGTGTCATGGTGTCAGCTGGGGCAAAAAGAAAAATACAAGTACCAACACCAGAAGCTCCCGTGTGATTGTGTGTTTGGTCTTTTATACATCAGAGAGCGAGAGACTGCCTGAAAACAGAGGCGAAAAACAAGAGCCAAGAGCTGTAACGTAGCTCATATCAGCAGCTGACAAAGCATTTAGAAAACCTCAACACGACAGCGGTGTCATACTGCATCGAGCAAGTAAAACACAAGGTTCACACTCATTGTCTGTACTAATGGGGTTGCCAGATGTACAGTGCCTATAAACTAGTGTTAAGGACACTGCAGGTGAAAATAAACGTACGGAGCAGGGGGAGGGTGGTAATTTACAGAAAAACAAAGATGGTAATTTATGAAAAAACTTAAATATTCTCATATTCTCATCTTAAAGTCATAATTTTGGGAGAAAATAACTAGGAAAAATATTGCAGTTTGCCATGTATTATGCCTGAAGTGAACAGTGTAATCAAATTATATCCTACAATCTGATTTAGCAATAAGGAAATACTGATTTTAGCCCAGAATCACCTCATTATCATACATTTTGGAACTTTGAAGAGACCTGCAGGCTTTGTTTTGTGAATTTAATGTCTGAGAAAAAAAACTTTTTTTTCGTGCAGTTTTTTTTAGGAACATTAACTTTGTATAACTGACTGTGTTGCATCTTGTTGTGGCAGTAACCTTCCATGTCTTGAGTTCTCTGATTCGACTGGGCTTTAATGAAGACCCGTCACAACATGTTTACACCGTCATCACTGTTATTAAATTGTGAGCACGCGTCATGTTTTTCTGTCAGTTTTTTGTAACATTTGCAATAACAGCATGTCAGACGTGACAGGATTAATGCTAGATTCCAATCTCACGTCTGTCTTCCTCAGACTCTTGGCAATTATGGTCTTTTTGAAGGCATGTAAACAAAACCACCGAGTGTGATGAGTAATTATTACTTTCAGATGAGAACATTATTCCACCTTGACCTTTATGTATTCTTGCATCAGTGTGCTTCATTAAAAGTAATTCTCCGTGGTTACGCAACCAGTTAAGGAGGATTTAATGTGGCTTTATAGAAAACAAATGAGTGATATTTAAAATTGTGGATGAATGAGGCCAAACAAAATGAGAGTTTGTCAGCTGTTTGGTTCCCTGTTTCCTGTTTTTAAAAGCATGATCACAATCTTTCCCTAATCTAATTGATTTCACTTTATATCTGCCAAACAGGTCCCCTGACCTGCAGTAGTTACCAAAACCTGAAACCCAATGAACCCAGAAATGAAAGTTCAGTCATTATTTACTCACCCTGCTGGTGGAAAGTCAGGTGAAGTATCATAGTCCACAAAACAGTGTGGCAGCATTCTCCTCCTACGACAACTGAAGTAGATGGTGAACTTGAAATGGCTTCATACAGCTCGCATGGTGTAATCCAAGTGTCTAGAATCCCAGAGACCCCACACTGATTTGAAAAGATGTTATTTTAATATCCTTTGTTTTACACTGAAATCCTCACTGCAGCTGCTAAGCTAATAGCATTAGCACACATCCCATCTGAAGTGGGTGTATGAGCTCGACCGCACTTCCAGGGCGGAAACAGTGTCTTTGGGGATCAATTTGGGATCTCGAGACTGCCGAAAAACTTGAGCTATGGAGACGTTTTATACCTTTTTTAAAAACGTTTTAAAACAAGTGCTCATCTACTTCAGCTGTTTAAGAGACTGATGTTTCAACGCTGCTTTATGATGGTTTTGAAATGCACAGAGAAATACTGTCTTTTTTTTGACAGAGGCGTCGGATCAGAAGCGTTTTCCTGTTGTTCTAAAGGGCAGTAACAACCAACATATTCTGCCGTTCAGTTGGGTGAATTGTTGTTTTTACACATTATTTAAATATACAGTGTTAATGATCGAGCTTTAGAGGGGGAGGCAGGCCAGCTTTGTTTCACTGGGGAGAGAACCAGGCTAGCTGTTTCAGTGTCACCTCTTCTTATGCTAAGCTAGGCTAACTGGCCGCTACATATTTACCATACAGGCGTGAGAGAGAGGGGTATTAGTGGTTTGGACTGTATGTCTGACAGCATCTTTCTGCCATTCCTTGAAATCCCAAACTTTTGGATTTTTGGACAGAGGGGCAGAGTTGTATAAATATGGTAATTATCACACACCTGGCTGCTCCGTATAAGACAACGTATAAGCCCTCCAGTCAGTCCAGTAGGTAGTAGCTTTACAAGCATACTGCAGGGACCAGTCCCCCATGATGGTCATTGCTGTGAGTTTTCCCCTTTAAATAAAAAATAAAAAATAAAAAAAATCAAATGCAGACCTGTGAAGATTTTGTCCGAAAGCGGCGTCACTTATCTGTAACAAATTTTCTTAAGTGTGGGTGCGTGACAGCCGGTGTGCATCCGTGTGTCAGCTGAGTGGAAACTGAAAGCGCAGCGTGTTTCCAGTCATCTTCCCTGGACGCAGCCACTTGGCTAAAGGCACACAAACACACACACACACACAAACACACACATGCAGAGCACAAAAGCAGCAGATGTAAAAATTTCCCTCTTATAAAGTCTCGTGCCAAAGAACCTCCATTCATTGACTTGTTTTTACAGCTGTTGGTGTGTGTGTGTGTGTGTGCACGCGCGCGTGTGTGCATGTGTATGTGTGTGTGTGTGTGCGCGCACATCACAATTTGTGGTAAATGTATCACCTTTCTTTTTTCTTCTTCCTCGGCTCACTCATTTTTATCTCCACGTCCATCTCTTCAGTCAGCAAATGAGCTCCTTCTTCCAGTGAAATGTGAAAGTCAGAGCAGCGTCTGATAGAGCGCGAGTCTCTCGCTCCAGCTGAGAAGTAAATAGTTTCATCCTGCCGACTTTGTCCACCTCGAACGATGGGTTTCCAACTTTTGAATACTCTACTCCTCCACTGAAAACATTTGGACATTGTTATGGCAGGAGAAGCACAGGTGTTACTAATAACTTTAATGATGGTTCTCTTCTATTGGCAGTGTGAAACTGAAGCAGCCGTGATTAGCGTGCCTTTCTTACTCTGGCATGTCAAAGTGTCTTATGAAAGAAATTGGCCCATGAAAGAGTAATTGGTCACCGTGTGCATTTCATCAGAAGGAAATGGGAGGCACAGGAGATTTCCAACAAAATAAAAATTGTGTGACGTGTATGGATGATGTTTATTTTAGACAGATATGTGGAAGATATGCTGGAAAATGAGGATGCAGGTTGAATTGTGGCATTTGTCAAGTTTGATGAATACATTTTTTTTTTTTAGCTCTTATAGTGAGTAAGATGTGCCCTGTGTGTAAACTTCAACTGTGGAAGAGTTCAGCAGTCGCTGGAAGTCATAATGCCTGTTCCTACAAGTTCTCCCTTTCATAACTCTTTCCACATTTGAATTAACGAAAGCAGCAAGACCAGTGAAATAAATAACTTTTGCCCCTAAGCAGATCGTGCTGAAAGTTCAAAAAAGGTGACAAAATTGATACCAACAGAAAAATATAGATTGGAACCCAGTCGCCAGAATAAATGCTGGTGATGTACGTTTCTGCAAACCACGCAGAGGTTTTTGTTGCAACTTTACGCTAATTTAGGCTCCATTTTCAATTTTAGGTCTGGCTAGGTTTAGGGGGGGGAAAAAAAAAAAAAACTTGGTTAGGGTTTAGGCTGAGGACGCATTGATTGGAAGTTTTTATTTCCACAAACATGGCTGGAAGTTTGATGGAAGAGGTTTCCTTAAAGATATCCTGTGACGTCACACAAATGTTGAAACGCATTCTCAAATTGCCTTTACTGGCTCGAGAGCCTTCTCGCCTGTAATTCCACCAACATCGTCTCTACCTCCTGATACTGAGCTCAGGTCATGAACTCGTCATCGGTTGAAATGTCAATATTGTAGCTTAAGACATGGAAAAAATAAATGCATCAGTGCTTTGCAGAAACACTAACTGCCAACATTTTATCCTGGCAACTATGACGAACATCTTTCAAAGAAACTTATCCTTAATCAGTTTTTACCCTCCGAGCCGCACTACTTATTTTTTTTAATTGATCTGCAGCCATGTTAGAGAACAGAAGAAGAGACCTTGCATTGTTTTCACTACAGTCACAAAACGGGGAACGAGGAGAATTATCTTTCAGCTTGTATGTGGCAACAACGGCTCGATGCTCACAGGCTTTTTTAACGTGAGTGGCTGTTTTTGAACCTTTGATAAACAGACCACGTTAAATGTTCTTTGTGGTTTTTCTGTGCAGCTGTAGGCAGCTTTTACCTCATTTGATCTCAAAGGATCAGTGAGTCCGTTTTAAATGTTGGTTTGGTTTCAGGGTGTTAACGCGGCAGCACATGTTGCAGGTTGCAGTCAACAAGCGAGCTGTGTGTGTGTGATGATAGTCCAGTTTTTACTTCTTCATAAGTCAAAGCTTGCTACATTTTAATCTGCTTTTTCACTCTGTAGTGTCTTTATTTCTTACTGTTCAAGTGTTACGACTTATTTTAACTGTGGACCTGGGAACCAGTGGGGCTGGAAATAAAATTCCTGGCATTAACGCGTGTCTCCGGTGATCCAATCACAAGGAGACAGCTCACGATGAGGCGTTCCGACAAGCATCTGGAGTGGCCACTTGTGATCACATCTCACTTCCCCGCTCTATATGCAAATGAATACGGAACAAACACTGGAACAAAGCAACACGATCCTTTTTGTACAAATAAATAAAAGGATTTAATGTTTGAAAAAATTAAGAATTTGAGATCGAAGGCATTACACAAAGATTATTCTAGGAGTTCCTCCAAACTCAACAACTCACAAAATGTAGTGATTTTTTTTTTTTTTTTTAAAGGGAGCTCAGAGTTTTATCTGTCCCTCCTCATCTCCTCGCTGTTGTTGACTGTAGGTGACGTGACTGCTTTGATGCAATGCAAAACTCGAATTATTGTAAATTATTGTTGATAATGATTACATCTAAGCTCTCCTGTCCATTCAAATGAACACAAAAACATGAATGCCGGGCACCATTTACTGCGACCGACTTTCTCACACCGCTGATTTAAACTGAACCCTCCTTCCTCCATCTCTGTCTTTTAACTAATTACATGTTTTTCCAATGTATACATGTACACAGGATGGGTGGCATTTCTGTAGCAGCCTGTTAAAGTTCAGACTAATCGAGTCGTGTGTGATTTTGACATAGATTCGCCTTCTATCAATGAATGCCTTTATTAAAATTAATTGACACATATCTTTATACAGTACAAATTAATAAAAAGGGCACTCTTATGTAGCTGAAACAAACACGTCTTATACAACAGCCACCAGGTCATAACGTTCAGTCTTTGTTGAAACTGTATCAGACTGTTAATTCAGTGCTGTACTTTGAAGTGCTGTTGAAATATACTGTGTTGTGCTGAGAGGAGTTTCTGATATTTATATTAATATATACATTGTATAGTCAGCACCACAGAATGACCATAATGCATCTCTCTAAAACAAACTCAACACCTCTTTGAACAACATAACCTTCACGAAGGTGGGAGTTACTGCATTAGCCGGGATGTACTGGATAAGTAGAGTGGATGGTAGGTAGCTCCTCCACCGTAAGAGCAGCATTCGGTTCAGGTGTATGACTCAGATAGCGTTCTGTGAAACAGAGGATTGTCAGGACGATGAGTAGCTGCTCGAGCCACCTTTGATCTCCAGCCAATACATACAGCCGAGCACTCTTAAACCTGCCTAACGCTGATGCAGGTTTCCATTTAATCAACGAGGGACGACAAGACAAAACGTCTACTCATACATCAAACTGGCAAATCTCCTTTCACTGATAATGAATAGGCGTCAGGCACCCATGGCGTAACCCCTGATCTTCCACCGAAACGCCATTTGTATTCACACTTAACTGGCCACATACAATGAGCGAGTGTCAGAGAGGAGCTTCACTGGAATTACAACAGCTACAAGGCTACATTTATGATGCCAGGTTATCTTTAATTTAGTGGAAGGGATCTGGGCTTTGTTGCTTATTACCGACAGTTTTACTCTTTGCTTTTTTTTTTT
>CAEMYA010002116.1:3726492-3753346 GCA_903131615.1 Diplodus sargus | reverse complement strand
TTTTTTACAAACTTTTCATCTAAACAGTGAGTGTGGTGATCTCTCTTAAAGAAGCTGTTGAAGCTGCTGATGTTGTGGTTGCGGCTCAAAACGTTCCCAGAAGTTTCCAGAATAGCATTGCATGCCAATGACATGCCTTTTTTCTGGTACAGGTGATGTGGGGCGTATTAATGCTGTATGTTTCAGACTGTAATAATGACAGCTACAAGAAGAAATGGCAACTAACTACAAACTAGTGGCAACATGGCTGTAAAAAATCCCTTTATTATCTTTGACTCGAGGCTGATCAAACGTCTATCTGGATAAACATGGCTCACACATCGCCCTTGAACTATTCCTCATTTCTGTCTCATTTAAAACTTCTATCACAGAAAAAAAGTTGCTCTGACACATTTGGACCAAGAGGGAGATAGCTATATTTATTAATTATTTATAAAGAATTAGATTTATTGCTAATTTCTCCTTTTGAATCCACTTCTTTGAAGGCAGACTCGGTCAGAGATGAGCTGTTGTTGCTGTTAAATATCTTCACATTGCAATGCAATTGTAAACTGTGCTTCTGTTGTTCTGTTCTGCACTTGTGACATCTTTTACATGTCCGTCTATTGTAACTTTGGACTATACTGTGTAAATAGAATTGATTAGATTTGATACACACGAGTGGTAACAAGCTTTTAAAGTGTCCCGTCACTTTCTGTTCAATAAATGTCCTCCACAGTGTTTAACACACTGCCCCGAGCGCGCTAAATGCAGATCCACTTAATCAGGCAGCGAAGACAAAGCGCCGAGTCATCCATCAGACTGGTTAATCCTGTCCCTTCAGTAAATTATTCATCAAAGTTATACGTCTTTGTCCTGAGTGAGAGAGATCACTGGAGCGAATGGGCAGCCTACAGTCATACTGCTTTTAGACGAGAAGATTGCAGAGGAGCTTATTGAGTTTGTGGTTCAAACGTTGCTGCAGGTGTTTCTCTGCTGAGCAGTTTTCTTTTGACCTTTTTTGGATTTGTTAAAAATTGCAAAAGAATTCGTAATTTATCTGTGAAGTCTGGGTTTTTGCGTCCTGATCTGACACACTATCCGATATTTTATCCCGAGACTGACAGATGAAAAAGAATCAGAAAACCTCTCAGCGTGTACCTGTGAAAACACGCTTCCGCCCTGCTCTGAGTCCGAAACTAAGTGGTGCTTCGCTTAAAAAGGGCAGCCGACTAATTCATCTCCGCAGCTCTTAACAGAGTGATTAACAGCGTCGCCGAAGCTGAGGAATTTGTCTGGCCTGCGGTGGGTGTAATGGCTCAGAGTGAGGAAAGAGGCAGGGTTATAAATGGAAGACTGTAATTTATCTTTTTTGTTCTTCTCACAAGGTCTTTAATCACCGTGTCCACCTTTGGGATTAAGAAGGATAAAGACATTCATCGTCAGAGGAGAGCCGGTGAAAAACTTCAGTTGAAAGATTTGTCTCAATAAAAATTTGTCGGTAAAATATAAGATGGGTCTGTTGGGGTTTCAATTGTCTACCACAGACAGCAGGATACATTTACCTTTTCAGTTATTAAATTCTTGTTTTCTAAAAATGAATCTTTAAAAGACAGCAAACAACTGTATTGCTCTAAATTATCTCAGACTGATCACCTGTTTTTTGAAAATAAGAGTTTAAAAAGTCAATGACTGATAGATTATTGCAGTAGGAAAAACATTGCACGGATGCAATAGAAGCATTGTCTTTGTTTTGTTTTTTCCGTAATCCACAAATTGTCACCTATTTCATTATTCACAAACTATTTTGATTGTTCAATTGATCAGTTGGTTTGAGTTATTTATTTATAAAAAAAAAAGAAAAAAGAAATACATTCTCTGATTCCTGCTTATTAAATGTAAATCTTGTCGTGTCTCTTCAGTCCTCTGACAGTAAACTGAATATCTTTGGGTTTTGGACCAAACAGCTAAAAGATGAATCAAGAAAAAAATCAATAGATTTACTGACAAACACAATAATCATTACTTGCAGCCCTGCCTGTTTTCTGCTGCAAACCAAATACCTACAAGCAAAAAAGGAGGTAACTTAACTTTTACAATCTTTACCAAATCTTACTTATTTTTATTCATCTCATAAATTAAGCACAAACAACACATTATCATATCAACATATTATCAAAGCAAAAATAAGACATTATTATCAACATGTTGTGGTGGCAAGTATCAACAACTAGACATAAAATGTGCGTTTAAAATGTGTGTATGACGTCCATCTAATTTAGAAATGTGATTTAAAAACACTGAACAGAATTAGAAAGATGAGCGCAAAATTAAAACACGGATGTCGTCTCATCCCCAATCAAATCATCTTCACACTACAGAGCGTAAACTTTCCAGAGCATCATCTGCTAAAAAAAAGTCTAAATCCGTCAGCGCCTGCATACGGCTCTCTGCCTCATCTTTTCCAGTGATGCACGGCGCTCAGGGGAGGAGGTCCTATTGTCTGTTGTGTAGCCAAAAGTGTGCGGCGCCTTTATTCTACCATTGAGACCGAACTTCAAAGCGCTTTGTATTAATCCGTTTAGACTGGGCAGACGGGGTCCATCATGACTAACAAAGTGTGGTCAAATCAAAGTGACCCCATTAGTCTTAACGGAAATTTGATGTTTATTGAAGCTTTTAAGTTTCAGGGATTTTGTTCGAATCTGGTCCTGTTTAACTTTGATCTCTGTATCAAAACACACGTCTTCGCATTTTGCCGTGTTTAGTTTGGATGTTCAAAGTAAATACGTGATAAAAAAATGTTTTAAAAAGAAAGTGAAGAGACAACATTTTTTCAGGCTTTGCCGTAAATAGTAACACATAATCTACCATGAAGATGTACGTGCACAATAAATCTGTGATAAATAACCAACAGGAGCGCAGCGTTTGCTTCTGTGTGTCAGAGTGAGCTGAGTGGACGTTTAGATGTTGATGTTGAGTCGTCTGTCTCCTCTGCAGAGAACATGTTAAGTTATCTGTGCAGGTGACTCAGGTGAACGCTCTCACTCACACTTTGATGCATTTTTTTTTATTAGTAACTTGAACAAAACCGCTTTCCTCTTTATTTCTTGTAGTATAAAGATATGATACTTTGCTGTCTGTTTGTTTTTTTGATCAAATAAAGACAATATAAAAGTAAATACAGACATGCTATTCACATTTAAAGGGTCAGTTTGTCCTCATGTCTTGACGTTGCTGTGTAAAGACGTCAGGCTGGCTGTTGTATTTTCACTCTCATGTCAAATTTGTCCGCCGATGCACCTCTGGCATCAAGCCATCGACACTGTATGTACTGTGCATGTAAAAATATGCAACTGCACATTATTTTACTGTTATTTAACCGTAAATGAGGCTCATCTTCAGTTAGCTATCCCTGACCAGATGTTAAAAAGGCAACTTACAAAGAAACGTGTTTGCAATGTGTAGCACATTACATAATGCACAAGACAGTACACATTTAACATGTGGTAGTTTGGACAAATGGACAAACAAAAAGAGAGGATGAGTTCTAGCTGTTCTCTTTTGTTGTGTATAAACGAGACTTCTGTTATTGTTGAGCCGTCTCTGACCAAAATGTTGAAGGAAAAAGAAATAAAATTCTGCCGCATTAAACCAGCGGGAAGATCATCTCTGGGTTGTGCCTTAATGTGTATTTTTAGTCAAAATCATAGCCCGAGGTTTCCTTTGTTTTCGTCAATGCTGCCTTGTCGTGTGTGTGTGTGTGTGTGTGTGTGTGTGTGTGTGTGTGTGTGTGTGTGTGTGTGTGTGTGTGTCTCATGTCAAAGGTCTTAAAACAGGACAGAAAGTCTGGAATTACAGCAGGAAGCTGCAGGGACGCTGAGCACAGATGTTTAATAAATACAAGTGTCGCAGTGAAGAAATCACATATTGTCACTTGCCATGTTGCTTTTTGTCTAGACTTGTACTTCAGTTTGTTAAAGGCTGTAATTATGGAAGTGCACAAAGTGTGTTTTTACTATAATTGGGTGAAATTCATGTTTCCTAACCCAGGGGGACACATAGGGGACACCTGATGCACAGAAGGGGCTGTTGCATGTGTTGTATCAATTTAGCTTTAAGAACAGCAACAACAACAACAATAATGCATGTTTTATTTTAGTTAGTCCTAGTTTAATGATCAGAACCTCAAGAGGCGTAGATGTCAAAAACATATTCAGTTTTGTATACGAGATATTCATATGTGATCTTCTGATTTTTATCCTGGTGGTGGTTTGCGAGAAAAAGCAAATTCTAGTGGTCCATTTAAAACAAAAATCTGATCATATATTTTTGTTTTTATGATTTAGAAAATGGGTGGTTCCTAATTTTTTTTACTTCGCTATCAGGGATAGCCATGATCATCATCATAATAACACTTAATATAATAACACTGAATATAATAATAATAATAATAATAATAATAATAATAATAATAATAATAATAGTAGTAATAATAATAATAATAATAATAATAATAATAATCAACCAAAACCAAAGTTTCAAACCAAAACCAAAATGAAATGCAAAAAAAGACAACAAATAAAAAAACAAAGACAAAATCTAAAACAGCAACAATATTTTCCATATGCTTGTGTGCACAGGTGTGTTTTGTAAACATTTTTCAATTGAGGAACTGACTCAGCTGCTCTGATATTTACAGTTTTGGGACTTTGCCAGTGCAATTCAGCCAGAAACAGAGGGATGTGCTCCCATAGGTCGAGTGTTTGTGAGAAGTACTAGGATAATAAATATTATTATTATATTACTATCTTAGGGTAAGATGATAGACAATAAACCCTTTTTAATATTTCCTTCCTCATTTCTTAATTTTTGGAGTGCCAGGATTGCCTTACCCTTTTGTGCTGTTTACCAAGAGCACCTGACACAAGTTCAGCCGACATTGTCTATTGTCTAATAGTTACAGATGCAGCAGATTTTTATTTTTTTTCCCAAAACATCTGGTGGACCAGATCAAGCCTTCACACGGGCCAACTTTGGCCCATGGGCCTCACTTTGGGCAGCCTGGTGCTATATAATAATGACACCATCCACGTTTAGACTGGTTCTTATAAACTCAGCATTCAACTATGTCGTTTTCTCTGCTTTTGTTAGTCCGTGGAAAGACAGAGGGACACGGTTTATAGAAATAACAGGCTATTAAAGACAGCTCTTCTATCCTAAACACCACCCTGAGAACTTCTGGCACTTGAAGAAAATTCTCCCAAGAGATATCAGAAAAATACACAAAACCAACAACACACTCCAGATTTCCTTGTTATGACCGTAACACACCGGTGGTGCCAGTCGCCATTAAACAGCATGACCTCAAACAGGTCACTGCTTTATATCCTGTCATTAAAAATCTACAGTGTTTATATTATATTATAAGCTGTTATAATACCTTATCATAATATCTGTGAACAATCAGAGGAACATTGATAGATTTTAAGTCCAGTTTGTTCCTTTTGTTATTTTTAGGGAATTGAAAAGTGTTTCCTTCTCCGCTGCTCTGAAAAAAGCACATTTTTTATTTGTGGGTAATAAAAGCCGATAGTTTATTGTGTTGCACTGTGAGCTGTTCCAGCCCGTTGTATTTTATTTGCTCACAGTAGGCCTATTATGCACTTAATATGATGCCCTTTGCTACCTGAGCACCGCATCTTGTGTGTGAATATTTTTAACGTCATCTCCCCACATATTCCTCCATTTCCCGTGTTTCTTTTCCTGCACCCTAACAGTGGTTTTCTCTTGTTCTGTTCCAGTTAAATTGTCGCTGAGTCAGTTTGGGGTCATGACATCATCATCATGAGATGGGAAGACTGGTGAACGCTGACCACAGGCAGCGAAAGAAGAGGCGGGTCCTGTGTGTGTGTCGGGGTTTGCAGCTGCTGGTTCTTGGCAACAAAAAAACAAAAAAAAAATTATGCCGTGGAGTTGCCTCGGGAATAATTTGCTCAAATGTTGAAAGGAAGAACAAATTCAAGAGGTTTAAAGAGGCAGTAAGTAAGATTTTTATTGTCGCGCTGCACAAATGTCCATAAAACACCTGCAGGAGGTTGATGGTGCTGTTAATCGTCCAGGTGTTGAGGTTTTTCTGGCTTTCCAAACCGTCTTTCTGGCTTGTGGGCTGTTTTTGAGCAAAATCTCCACACCCAGTGAAGTCATGCTGATGCTGTTGAAATCACAGCTGGTGGTGAACAAACATGTTAAAATGACCGACAATCTGGAGTCTTGAGCTTCTTTAAATTTACAGTAACACCACTTTATTTATACACCATGCAGAGACGAGCTGAAAGAAAAACCTGTTTGCTGATGGGGGGATTTCATTTATCTCTGTATACCGTAACATATTTTATTAAATGTTTAATTATTAATATTATTTGTAATTTACAGGCATACATAGCTACATGAAATGGAAATCTGTTACCGCAATGTCATTAAAAAATGATAACGAAAAAATCCCCATTACGAAAATTTTTCCAAATAATGACTTTGTATCCGAGTTGTTCTTGTGAAACAGTGAGGAAATAATACTTATCTCCAAATAATTATTATGTCAAAGAATCACTAAATACTGACTAAGTATCTCAAACTAATGAGTTGTCTTTGCTAAACAGTGAGAAAATAATAACTGGTCAATCTCAGAATACTGAGAAACTTTTAAAGTGAGTTAGTATCCCATAATGATACGCGTTCTATAGCCCTATATGTTGTTTCCTCATGTGCCAAAGCAACAGATTATTTGAAGAAAGTTTCCTGTTTTAAAGGTTTTTTTTTTAATAATGTTGATAATAACGGGCTTCCATGAACATGTAAATAGACTTTTATTTATTTATTAAATGTTTCTGCTGCACTTGTGTGTTGAACTGTTTTTAAATAATATTTTGAGTAATTATCACTAAAGATTATACACTATTTGATTACACACACTTAAAGTCAAGTTTCCATTCAAAGACGTACATCATGTATGTCAATAAGGACAGTTTGAAAGGTGCTAAATAAAGACGAAAATGGCTAAAGAATAGAGGATTATTGCATCTGCAACACTGTAGAGTACAGCATTAGTGTTGTAAACCTCTTTCAAGGCCTAAGTGCTCCGTCAAGTTGAATGTTTTAAAGCTTATTTGAAGCTCATTTAAATGAATTTAGGAATAACACTTTGAGAAAAAAGATTTGATGTCTGGCCTCAATGACTGAACAGATTCCCTGTGTGTTGCTGTTAATAAACCTCACTTGTATCTTAATCACCAAAACAATAAAACATAATAGAATAAAACATTAACTTGGATTTTGGTTTCAAGGTCATGAAATTCACTCATAAATTACTCTAGTAGGAAGTGTGTAACCGCACTACTGTGTCCATGAGAGAACACAGATCGGTGATCAGTTTGTTTATTAATTACAACAAACAGGGCTGCAGATTTTTATTTCGGATTAATCTGCCAAATCTTTTCTTTATTAAACGTTTCATCAGTGAAATGTCTATTCTTGTATTGAGAAGTTTCCCATCACAAAGCTCAACATGACGTCATCGGCTGTATTGGGAGAAAAAAAAACGTAAATAAACTTTAGAATTTACATGAGACGGAAAAGCAGCAATTTAGAAGTTGGAAAAGCAAATTACTGAAACTTTTGACACAAATACTAATTTAATCAGATAAAAATATTGCAAATTATTTTTCTGTCGCTCAGCTCGTTTCAGCTCAAACACTGCTTTTACAGCCATCATATTACTTAAAAAATGTAAACGCAAACGTCATATTGCATACATGACTGTTTTTTTCAGTCAGTAAAGCATAAATCAATATACTGTGTGTGGCAGCAGATGGTAGTTACAGTTACACGTTGCTGAAAACCAACCAAAGTTATTTTAATGTTAACTAACTAAGGCTAGACGTCAGGATGTTGGGGACTACAACATGGCTGCTCATGTGTTTTGGCAGGTTTTCTCTTCAGAGCTGTAAACTGGGTCAATTGGACTGAGTTCAGCAACAAGTGGAGCCATAAAGACTGAATCCAGCTGCGGTGGAAACAGATGATGCACTTTTTAAAAACATAATCTGATTTGTTTTCAAATATTTATGCAAGTCGAGGAAATTTGTATTCTCATAATAAGATATATAATTCAGCAGAGTTTCAGCACAATAGCCTCGTCTTTAAAATGCACATAAGACGCATTTTATTTAAGAACCGTGGAGGTTTCATAGTCGATCAATAAACTGCCGATCATTAAACTTCTGGCTGAAGTGTCGCTGCTGAGTCACACTCTGCCAGAAGTGTTTTAAAACTATTAACAGGTCATCTTTTATGGGTTGAGCGAGTTTTGTGACCCCCGGGCCGTAAACCCACATTGTTAAATTTCAAATTGTGGTTATCAGTGAGAACATGCATCATTCCTGGAAGATTTACTTTTCCCAAACACATTCGACCCCTCAGAGGAATGGGGTTTTTTTTGTTTGTCCTTGGATGAACTGAATTTTCAGTTTTCAGCCTCAAAGTGACGGCCACATCAGAGAGATACGGCTGCTTGTGTAGAAGTCTGAAATTTGTTTATCAGTGCTCTGTCTGCACGCACAGCTAATGCTTTCAGCTGAGGGGGAAGAATGGGCATGAAATACCACATTTTGTCCTTGGCTGGTCACTGAGAGCATGTCCACACCGATGCACGTTTATAAATAACTTCTAGATTTTCTCCCTTCTCCCCTCAATCAAAATAAAGCTTAATTTTCAAGCACTGGAAACTCAACGTGTCCAAAATCCTGAACTATGAATCCACATTTTATAGCCACATATAAGAGACGAAACAAATCACACTGAAAACCTGTTGAGCAGACTCAAACAGCCTCAGTGATTTAACTGTTTTTGCTGTGACACGTTAATGTGGACAGGTAACAGATCGTTCGGAAACAAAAGTTTGAATAAGACACACAATTTTCAAATCTAATCTGCAGGAATGTGAACATCGCCTTAGACGGGAAAGGAATGATGAGACATGAAGACAAGGAAAAAAAACCCTGACAGAGAAAAGAAGCAAGTGTTGTGGATAATTTAACAACAGCACGAAAAAGACATGACTTGTCCTCCAGATAACTTATGTATTGTTAAGTTTCTTATTTTCTACCATTCTGATTTTTACCTTGTCTTTGCATGTTAATAATATGTAGTAAAAATATTAATTAGAAATAATGGCGCCCTCGTTGTAGTTTACATCCTGCCACTGTTCAACATAAAAGTCCTTCATTCAAAATCCCACTCTAGAAGTGTCAACAACTAAACATACTTGAAGTTTCCAAAGTTAGTAAAGTCCTTTTTCTCACGGATGATCAGATGATGATTAAGAAAAAAAAAACATCTGCATGTTTTGTGACAACCCAACTATGTACGTGTTGAATCTTTAAAAAAAAAGCTCAATTTTAAGCAGATTTTATGATTTTTGAAAGAGACTCCTGCACACTGTCCACTTCACCTGCAATTAAGTTCAATGACAACAAGATTTGCGATAACCTGATGAAGGTCTAAGTACCGAAACATTGTTGTCATTAAACTTAATTGCAGGTGGAGTGGACAGTGTGGGGGAGTCTTTTTCCTGATTTTGTCAGCCTTCGGTCTTCTCCTACGCACCTGTCGATCTTGAGGTGTGCAAAACCTGTACTCTGATTTTAAATTAAAAATGAAAGTAAGTAAAATATTTTCTTCTGAAATGGAATGGAGTAGAAGTATAAAGTAGCATACAATCAAAACGCTCTTGTATAACCACGACAAAAATACTATCAAAAGTAAAAATTCAGATTTGTTACAGAATAAACAATCAAGTGAAACATTAAAATATCCCAATATCCCTAACTAACTTAACTAAGTGTGTATAAGACACCTGAGGGGCTCTGTACAGCTACAAGAGCTTGTTTGTGTTTTTTGTTTTATTTTAAGATGTCGTGTTATCAGAAAATCTCATGACAGCTGCCAAAAAAAAAAGAAAATTGCAGAAAGAAGATGTCACGAATGAGAGAAAAAAAGGCAGAGTGTTTGTGTGTGTGTGTGTGTGTGTGTGTGTGTGTGTGTGTGTGTGTGTGTGTGTGTGTGCGTGCGTGCGTGTGCGTGTGAAAGAGAGCGTGTGAACTAGGAAGAGAGGGACAAAGATCGAACAGGAAGGAGCGTGTGTGAAAGAGCTCTGACAGTGAGTCAGGGAGGGAGAGAGAGAAAGAGGAGGAGGAGGGGAGGGACATAAATTTGTCTGCCTATAAAGCTCTGCATGCTTCTCGTTTTGGATGTTGTGCCTGTCGTATCGTGTTTAGCAGAAGTGAATCTTGATTGTAAGAAATGATGAGAATACACAAATAAAACATCTCAAACCCGGGAAGCTGTCTGTCGTCGTCGATGTTGTTGTTGTCGGTGTGTTTGGAGGAGAAACCACAGTTCACCTGAGAATCATTCAAATATATCTCTAATCTAGTGAAATACTTGTGTCATGTGGCCATCACGTCAGGACGAGTTGCCTCCTCCTGGCTCCACTTTTTTGTACCTCTCACAGTTGAAGTGAAGCTGCTAATTATTTCAAGTCCTGACCACAGGAAGTGACTTTTTGTTTTCAATGACGCTGCACAGTGATGACGACAGTGGACAGCAAGTGACCAAAACTGTATCATGAAAAACACACAAGACTGCAAAGTGAAGCAACACATCTCATGTTTGATTCACACAAAGAATACATAAGGGTTAGGGTTACCCTTTGAAATGGACGCTTTGACCTTTTAAGTAGAAACTACGCACTTTGTTAGCACCACTGCTACTAAAATGGGCAAATGTAATAGAAGTGTTTAGCAATAATCAGTTATAATGGTTAAATATCTTGATTACGATTTGAAAAGGGGCAAGATTTTTTTGTTGAAAACATTTAAAAATGTACTACAAGTGTCAGCAGAATTTGAAGAAATAACAGCTCTGATGTTATTATGTCTTGATATATTGTTACGGCGATATCTAGATAGCATGGGAACCAGCTAGCCCCAGCCTGTAACGGTCCAAAGTTCATGTGCTGTCGGTATAAACACCAACACTCCCTTGGTCCCCAAACTCCCAGTACGGACCGCTAGCTTCGAGGCTAACAAAGCTAGCTAGTTAAAGGGGGCTACAGTAAGCAGGTACATGAAGGATATGCTGCCCTCTACTTGTTTTCAGCATGAATTTGACAGGTGGCCAATTCCTACATATTGCACCTTTAAACACATTTTGGCTGAATCATGACACATCAAATGTCCACCACTCATTGTCTCTCACTTTTAAGTTAACCTGCAGTTTTCCTTTTCATTTTTTTAAAAAATGACTTTTCCAATAAAAAGAGGTCCTGCACGTCAGCGGCAGTCTGGAATCTTGCTTCACTGCAGTGATGCGGAAGTGTTATTGAGGATGTGTCACTTCTGACCACACCCTGCAGAGGTGCAAGAGCCTTTCAAACAAAGACAACACTGCTTTTTAGCCTAGTCTCAAAGGAACAGATTCACATTGTGATTGAGGGTTAGATAAGAGGTTTAATATGACAGTAATAAGGGAACTACAGCCAGCAGCTGAAAACAGGAGGGTCAAAAGGTACCAAAGTCTCTAGAAATAATTCTTCTGCTTAGAGAAAAAGATGGTACTTATAACATCACAACCCGCCTCATAAGTAATCCAGTGACAGTTTTCTGCACATCCATGGGGACACTGGTAACAGGAACTTACTGGCTTAATATGAGCTCAAGTTGTCACCCACAGATGCCATGACAACACTGTACCTCCTGTTTACATTCCCCAAACCCCTAATTACGGACACTGCAGCACTGGGTGCAGCTGTATTTGGTTTGTCAGACTTTGAAAAAAAAAACTCTTTTGGAAGAAAAAAAAAGCCATCTTAAATGTTTGCATGAGGTATAACAGTTCCCCACACCTTTTTATTATATATATATGATTTCCATTTTTGTAAAGCAGCTTTGAGGAACTTTTATCTTTTGTTGATTCTGGTGATTCAGCTGTATGAGCACCATGGCCTCCAGTGGTAAACATATTGATCTGGCCAGTGTTTCCTTTTGAAGGCAAGAAACAAATTTAAAATAAAACTGTGACATAAACTGACATGTGGCGCTGTGCTGCATGTCATCTGTCCTCTCTCTCGTCTTGCTTCCTGTCAGCTCTCTGAACTGTCGAGTCAATAAAAGCCATTAAGGCCAAAAACGAAGAAAAACAAAAGCCCTAAGCAAGTGGTTTGTGTGCCTAAACCGAGAGAGAAATAGAAAATTCAATATAAATAGAAATCAATTTAAAACATAAAGAAACATTCAGTTTAAACTTTTCTGTGGTTCGTAATTCGCGTATTTCGCTACAATTTATTTTGGCGAGTGGGCTGCCCCAGGCTACACAGCACATCTTTCCCAAGGCTGTGAAACTCAAATTAACAAATCATCTTTAGCACTCCACATTAAAAAGATAGTTTCTATTTTATGACCTGGATTAGTCTGAACCCAATTTGGTGACAGGCAACAAGAATAACAATAATACCTATAAAGAAATAGCCAATCTTCTTGCTGATGGTCTCATTTGCTTACTTATGTCACAGAGGCATTAGTGTAAAAAGTAGACTGCTTCATAACCTGCTAAAAGTGCATACACTATCTTCGCTATCTGTTGGTATTTAGTATTTTGGAACAAGGTCCAAGTATTTCAGAATAAGCTTTTTATGGCTCACATTGTATAACCTGAAGTTTCAAACCTACAGTATAGCACCCAAACTAGCCTGAGGGTATATCACCCATTGATTGATTTTATGAGCTGTAGCATGATTAGCTCTGGGGGGGCAGGGCAGGAGCTTCTTTTAACCAAAACTTTCAAAATGTCATCAAGTGTCAAATCAGTTTACAGATCTCACAGATAGGTGAGCGACGTGTGGGCAAGGGTGTGGATGATGCTCAGCAAAGAAAGTCACAATGAAAGTTCACAACCTTAAGATTAGGTTAGACAAGGTCATCATTAAACTTAAAAATGCGAAGGTGGATGAAAGTAGGCCTGTAGAGGTCAGAGGAAGTGATGAGTGATATGTTTTTCTTGAAACACAGATCTTATTAAAACATTAATTTCAGTTTTACTACAGGTCTCTCACTCCAAACAGCTGAAAACAAGTGTAATTATGTCACCCTGTGTGCCAAAACCCTTCTACCTTTGGAGATTCTGGAAGGATCGTTTTCTACCAGTAGATCTGAGATATGATCACAGACTCCAACGCTGTTAAATGAGTCAGCAGTCTGTGTACTTCAGTGTTGCCAGGCAGATTGGTACAATCTGTCTGTCAATACGTCTGTGGTTTGATCTGGTGACTTAAACAGAGATTAGATGTGAGACGGGTTAAGGTAGAAACTAAGAAAGAGGGGGTTGAAATTTGACATTTTGATGAGGTCAGGTGAACACGAACACACACACACACACACACACACACACACACACACACACACACACACACACACACACACACACACACACACACACACACACACACACACACAAAAATACTGTGTGAATGTCAGCTACACAGTTTTCAGTGAACAGGTCCAACACACCACAGACATCGTGAACAAAGAGGTAACTGTACTGAAGCTGCTGATGAACAGCAAAAAGTAAAAAGATTTGTTTTTTAGACGTTCTAGCTGTCTGGGTCCGTGGGTGGTATATTCACAGTCCCCAGAGGATGAATGCTTGTGACTTGGATGATCCCCTGACTTCTCCTTTCGCACCACCATCAGGTTGACATTTGAGGTTTTATAGCAACTAGGTCAACGTTTAAGTTTGTCCAATACCTTGGTTTATGATTAAATTATGTGAATATTTTCTGTATGTCTTTTCTGCTTTTTAATATGCTGCTTAACCACATTCCACCATCTCCTCATACACTACTCAAAATTAGATGGGGATATTGGGATATGGGTGCATACAAGGAATAAAAGTCCAGTGCTGCATTATTTTTGGGGACCAAAATTGTGACACAACAAAAAATTTAAAGAAAAACAGACAAACAATCAAGTGAGACAATAAAACATCCCAATTTATAATAACTATTTTTGAGTAGTGTTCATGCACCAACCTCTCTGACATCTAACTACAACAAGGACCACGATGGAAATAAGTCCTGTGACTTTCCTTTTTTATTGTGCATTTTGATGTTTTAACTATGTAATTGTACTTCTACAGTGAACTGTCAAATAAATGAACTTAACTAAATCATCAGCTTGTAATCCATCTTTAATGCTCCTTTGCAGTTGTTAAAGTTCTAACATGCTAAACTAATGTAAACATTATAACTGCTGAACATCAATTATATTGCGATCTAAATATTTCGTGCAGTCCAACTAAAAGGTAATTCTATACATAACAATAGCAAACTGTATGGTTTTGGCAGTTAGTATACAGAAAGATCAACATACCTCAGCACTTTGTATTTAAAGAAAATTACACTATATATCTACGAAGTGCTACTTGCATCTTTTGCTTACTTATTTATGTAGTATTTATTTAAGATCTTTCTGGAGATGTTTCACTGTCATCCAGCATTTATCTAAATCCTTTTCCAACAATGAGAAGCTTCTCCATCTTCTTTATGCATTGCATTGCGGGAGAATCAGATCCACCAACAGTTTGAAAAATGTGACGCATTTACAATGTATACCGCTTACCAGAATCATAAGATCTGGGCCATGTCGTTCCTCCTTTTTTTCAGCTGATGTAAACCACACCATTGACCTGCTTTACGATATTTTATGATGTCTAAACATTGTTGTTTTTTCCAAGTGCAGCCTCCTTTTGTTTGCAATTCATTCTTGTAACAAGTGAAAGTAAATTTGACTTGTTTTTCACTCGAGTCCAGGTGGCTGTACATGCAGGCAGGTATATGACCCAGGTGAGGCTACTGTAACATAATGCCCTGATAACGATGAGTCATCGGTGTGTTTTCGCTGCGACTTCAGGCGATAAGACGAACATAAACACGCATTAATCAAGATGAGCTTCACGTGTACTCCGGACTGTTGTTCTTCACTCTGCTGACTCACTCATTCTTGTAACTCTTTTCTGTCTCTCACCTTTTTTTCGCTGTAGGACATAAATGACTTCATGCTACACTAGTTGGGTGTAACCAAAAAGTTCCAACCAATAAAGTCGTCACAATTCTTTTTGTGCCAGTTATTGTAGCCATTTTCTTTCTGATGCACCTGCATGCAGCACCACTACTGGCTCTTGCCATCTACAGGATGTATTGTGTGGTGATTATTTGTTCATCAATGCCTTGTTGTTCTATTAGTTCCAGTACTCTTTCTTTTTCTCTGCTGCTGTTGTGTGTGTGCCCTCAGTCGGTGTGCTTCAACCCCTTGGTTTTCATGCGTATTTTGAGTTCAAAATGAGGAAATCAGCAAAAATCTTGATATTGCACGACAGACAAAAATGTGACAGAGTGCAATGGCAGCGTCATCACACTAAGGGAACGAATCCTCCACTGAAGAGAAGGACAACGCTGAGGATTTACTTGCTTTTAACAACACGTCCATGTACGTATGATGGCTGCCTCACATATCCAACATCTGTTTGGAGCGTCAGTTGTGCATGTCCTCAGAAAATTAACACTTAGCGTCTGCAAAATGCAATGTGCACATGAACAGTAGGGGCAGTGTAGGGCCAGCATGAGGATGTAACAGGGTCAGGGGTCAGCAACAAGTCCCAGGGAAGAGCGCCAGGCTTTAAAGACAACTTTTGTAGTGGCCAAAACGTGTAATTACATCGTCACGTGATGCACTGAAGCCCCAAAAGCTTACATTGTGAAAGAAGCGGATGTAAAATGTTGGATAATTTTTTTGGAGTGTCACAACCCTGGCAAAATTGGGGCTGGATAACATTTGGAATGTCTAGAAGAGCCACTAGTTCTATGGGTCACTCTATAGCTGGGAAGTCGAGCCATTTTGACTTCAAACTGCCACTGGGCAGCTTTCACAGGAATTAATCATACTACATATTACAGGAATGTGGTTGAAAAGCGAGTGTATCTCAAGCCTCATAGGGAATTTGAAGCTGATATGAAACTGTGAGCTTCCTCACATGCTAAAAGCCTTTTCATTACATTTTGAGCATTTGACCGGTTATCTTTTAGTAACGGTCATCTCGTTGCACTCTCATTCTGCAGTGGTTTAGTGGCAGCTGACTGGAAAACTAGCGCCACCAGCTGTATATCTCTGTGAACCAACTCCTTAAAATCACATTAAGACAGTCGATGGAAAATGTGCATTTATCAGAATTTTCTTGACATTTGTGATACACTTTGTGATACATTTAGTTTTTAATCACTTGTTTAGCTCATAGAGTTCCCCTAATAAAAGTTCAACATGCATGTGTGCACATAATTTAGTAATAAACAGAGAACAGTGAGAATAAAGTGCAACCACTCATTGGTAATGACATGTACTCATGAAACATAATAGCACTTTAAGTGATTCAAAAGTATCTATATCAGTGATTCTAGCCCTGATGGGTATCAGATCAGCGCCAAACTCTGTGGTGTTGCCCAGACGTGCCCTGAGTGTGGAGGAGCACGTCACGCAGGTCACCGACAACCTTCAACTTTGGCTGAGACAGAACACATGGACATGGATTTGCCTCCAGAAAACCAGATTAAGCTGTTGAAGATGTTCTGTAGTGGCGGTGCCATTCTCCAAAAATCAAAGATGCTTCAAGGCATTAATACCTTCAGGGATTATGGGGAAGATTTTAAAGATCAAAGACAAAACAATTTATTTTATTGTATTTCTGAACATTACACACTGCTGCAAACACTTATTCAAAGCCTTCTCAACTACAATCCTGCTTCCTTTGTCAGATTTCACATGTTAACGTCTTCATCGTTGACTAAAATATAAGATCAGTTTTGTTTTTATCTGCAGGCAGGCTGACTAATTGTTAAGTCACCCAGCCAAGCTGCAGCGCAAGTCTTGTTAGAGTATAATTACTTAACCAGACCGGAGTTCATCATAAAGACATTGTTACATGAACACAGAAAACAAATAGACTGTCAGGGGATTTTTAATGCTGTGGTGACGGCCAACTGGAGCGTAAACAAGCACACGGGATCACAAAAGAAACCAAATTATTACTCATGATGAGTAATTTTATTTCTTTTAATTTGAAAATAAATTTGTTGGCCCTGAAGTTTCTTTTATGGCATTGTTTGTCTTCATTAGGATTACTTTGCACTGACACTACACATGACAATAAGTGTGTGCGTGTGTGTGTGTGTGTGTGTGTGTGTGTGTGCGTGGCTCAGTTACTGCAGTGCCTTTGTGCAGCACTGACTGAGAATACGCCCGGACATGTCTAAGAGCAAACCTTGCCACACACACGTACACACATGCACAATCGCATTTGAATCTACACGCTGCTCAGACACACACACTTACACATAGGAGCCTGCTCTGTGGTTAGAGCCAGCTGCTCAGCTGGTTTACAGCCCAGATAAGACGGTCCTGGGTTCAGCCTCACTCTGACACCGTGGACTTAAGTTGAATCAACAACAACCTTTGATGTCAATGACACCTTGCAAGGAATGCATGCACTGATGCATCCACATTTGTACATTTCATACCATATTAACACTTCTCTTATATCTCAATAATTCACAATCGCATTGCATGTTTATGATCTGACTTTAATATCAGGAGGTGAAGTTGCACATAACCACGGTTCAAGGCTGCATTTCAACATTTTCAAGCATTACAGAGTAAAACTTTTGCACACACGTGGATGGACAGGTGCGTAGGAGAAGAACAAGGGCCGACTGAATCAGGACAATAAAATCCCACATACGCTGTTCACCTCGCTTGCAAACCAGAATGAACTGATGCTGTTTTTGTTTCTGAACTTCGTCTGAATTTTCAGATGTACACTGTTGGTATATAAAGCTCGTCACTGGTCACTTTTTCCCTCCTTCCTTCTGCTATCTGTATGTACTGTTCTCAAACTCTTCGTCGCTACATGAAACCCGAAAACCTCCAAGCTATTAGCCTACAATCTGGAAATGGCAACTTCCCCCTCACGCTTATCTGTTCACTAACTGCATGAACATAAACACGCAGCTGCTATCTTTTTCTTATGATGGGATTTATTTATTTTAACCACAAACCAAGCTTTCTACAACACCACTTTACAGGGGCACTGTCGCCACATCCTGGGTTAAGACCCAGACCATGGTGACTGGTTTAGAGACATGCAAACAAGCATTTTTTTTTCCCTCTGCCAGAATGAGAACTGGGGCAGCCACACCTTTCTTCAGAGCTAACATGATACTGTGGAGACCCTAACCACATCCTATCCAGTCTATCTGTAAACACAGCATTGTCGCAAGTGTCAACATATCTGGATGAAACAAGCATTGCCAACATTGATTTTGGCGACTGTGTGAACCGAAAAAATGCTGGTGAACGTCTTAATGCCTCATTTCCACGTATGTATGTGTATGGAGGCAAGTAAACCGGAAGTCCTTTAATTCCGATGGGAATCTCTGTCTGGTGTGCCTGTGAAACGCCTCCCCCTCTGTAATATCTAAACTTTAAAAGTTTGAACGTTTGCAGTGGATTTGAGAGAGACCGTATGGCATTGTGCTGTAGCTTAGTAGTTAACATTAATGGTCCTGCTCTTGTCCCTGCAAATAAGCCTTTTACCCATGGCTAAACAGGAAGCGTATCCATACATAAAGAAATGCATTTACTTGTGCTGGACACTAGGGGCATTATCATTGCCATTTTCCCGTGTATTTAGCATCATAAACCAAACCGTAGTATTTGGATGAAGGCAGACACATCACGATACCTACACAAACGAAACCTCCATCGACATCTCAAAAAGCCGTAACATTCTGTATCAGCGTGGCTGCAGTTCTGCGCTCATCGGCGTTACAGGTGGCATGTGTGGTCAAAGATCAGAGCTGCCAACAGCACATGTAACTTGAGTGTGATCATGTAAAGGGGAAGTACCAGGAAAAGAAAAAGAGAAATAAGGTAAAAGTGGAACATGTTTGCATTCCATTTACTTTCATACAGTCACTAATGCTCTTATCTAGACTGAGCAGAAGAAAGCAGGGAGCCGATCAGCCCCATTCTCAAAGACACGTCAACGAAATGGACTCGGTGTTGGCTCCCTCCAGAAAGACAAATAAAATAATTTATTGCGTCATGAAATGCGTCAGCTTTCCTGTTAAGTGTAAAGAATGACTGGCAGAATTGGTGTGATGTGACAAATCCTCATGAGGACGGGGCAGAGGTGAATGTTTTGGCTTAGTAGGACTTTCATTTTGACACTGGAGAAGTTTACATCCCATCTCATACAGAAACCAACGTTGCTCATAGGATGACAGGTCAGAGGTCAGTCTTATTTCTTTAAAAATGCATTTCCTCGATTTGTCTCTTATCACGTTTTAAAGCGCACCACCTTGTGAGGTGTTAGTGAGGGAAAGGTGGGTTCAGTTAAGGGAAGAGTGATGTACCCATGGTTGCTCAATGCTGTTCCAATTGTTTGAAACCTCCTCGAAGAGCATGACCCTTTTGCCAAATCTGAACGTGTAAACATTTGCTATAAATGCTCAGTTGCTTGACACAGACGTCTCCGAACTGTGTCAAACCACATAAACGTATCAGTCACAGTTGCATACGATGTGTTCTGAGACACTGTGACACTAAAAGTGGTGATTCACACTAGTTTCATCCAGTCAGACAATCACACGGCTGTTGTGGTTGTGTTTCATAAGTCTGGGCTTATTTGCAAGGGATGATGGAGATTCCCCTACTTTATTTTCACAGCAGCACGCGAGTGACGATAATTAGAAAATGGTCAAATCTGACATAAAAACTGAAAGAAAGGTTGAGAGGATCCTGGTTCCAATCCTGCTGGGGCAGGAGTTTGTATGTTCTCTCCTTGCTAACATGGGTTTCCTCCACCGTGAAAACATGCAGACTAGAGTCTCCAGTCAGTGACGCTGACCAAGGCATTTGCTAAGATCTAGACTAGAGTATGTCCCAGGGCACATCGCTGCCCACCACCCCCTCAGGATGGCTTAAATCCCTCCTTCTCCACCTCTTCTCGTCCTTCCTCCTTCTTCTACTCTTCTTCTGGTCCTCCCTCTCCTTCTTCTTGTGGACTTGTATTCTACAACACATCTACAGTCAACATGTGTGGTCTCTGGATGACACTCAGTGGACTCAGGGAAGTTATTGTCAGGTCTACTTGAATCAGAGAAACCCACTGGAGATGTGCAGAGTCTGTTGCAATGATAATAACTATGAAACCCAGAGGGCCAAGAGGACACAATATTAGCCACAAAGGAGTCAGTAAAGTCATGTTCTCCATGGTATTCTCCGTTGTGCTGCGACTGTCAATGTGAATGCAGGGGACTGAGGAGGAGGAAGAGTCGTGCTTCAGCACAGTTTCGGAACAACTGGGCCAAGTGTGAGTGCGCCCTTACTGAGACTTGGATGTCATTTTTAATTTATGGCTCCCTCTGCTCATGGTAATCACGTCATCAGCTTTTTCTTACCAGGGCCTTTGGCACCTGAGTCTTGGTCTAATTGGGCTGCGAGGCCCGGCAGCCTCTTTCTTATCAGGGCCATCGGACCGCAGCCGTGGCCTTATTAGTGCAGCCGAGGGAAGACCGGGCAAAAGGGCCCAATGGAGAGAACAACTGGAAAAGCAAATACATTACAAGACAGAAGATAGATGGTGGCAGAGCGGAGTAGCACATATGATCAGCACTCCCTCTCCCCTTTCACCTAGATATCATCACGATATACGGTTTACTTCACTTGATTAGTGAAATGCTCGTTTGTTGAGACTGTGACGGCTACTTTCAGACGGAACAACAAATCATTCCTGTGTTGCTACCTGTGCTGTGAATGACAGCAGAACTCGGGATAATGTTCGGTGACAGTTTTGTAACAATATATGCAACAATTATGTTTTTCTTTTCTTTTTGCAAAAGCAATTACAGTATGGTTGAGTTGAGGGAATAATGGTGGTTTTATCTAATAAACTACAGTAATGTATGGTTAGGCTACCAAAACACTTGATTACAGCGGGGGAGATTGTAATCTCAGTTAAATATTGAGAAGGTCAACAGTGACACAGAGCCTTCTTTAATGACGTTTAACTGTTTTAAACTGTCAAACATTAACTTACCGAGGTCCCAACAACACGCAAGATTAGCGATACAAACCCCGGCATCAGTCTTTAGACGTCCACCAGCCACCTTCCTTTGACTGCAGTGTGGTATACACCGTAGCACATCAGAACAAGGAAAGAAATTTGACTGGCAAAAGACATGAGTACTGTATAAACATCATGTCCAGGAGACTAGGGTGGGATGCTATCGGCGGGAATGAATTCTGTACAGTAGACTGATGTTTGCACCCCATCATACACTTGCAATTACGTTTTTTTTCTCCAACCAAAGCCACAATCTTTTCCTAACCCCTCAGCATTGCTGTGTGAACATCTACACATACCCATAAAAGGGATTTAATCCTGCTGCGGCTGCTACCAGAGGATATTGTGAGAAAACACATTGTAAGGAAAATAAAAAATGTTGTCACTGAATATTTTTAAGATTGAATACATCTTAAAAATGTTCAGTGACAACCTATTCCATTGTATTGATATTTCCACACCTGTCACATCATGTTCAACTTGTACAGATACGACCTGACTTTCAAATCAGGAGGTGGGGGGAACAGTAGTTGAGAGCTGACCGCGATTTGAGAGTGTGATTCCACGTATTAGTGTCATTCCGCAAAATATTTGTAAGGAACCCTGGAGCTGTGTTTGAGGCGCCAGAAAACTGATATTGCTAACGAGAAGTCTTAACATCTCCAGCCGTGTTTGTTGTGGCCAAAGCAAGTATTTTAAGCAAACACGTGGTCTTTTCCTAACCTGAAGCAGTGTTTTTTTGTGCCTGAACCTAAACAGATCATGAGTACAACGTTATCACAGCAGCAAACTGAAACGTAAACTTGCAACATGAAGAAATGTGAAGTTTAAACGTATCTGTGGTTTGCAGAATCTTACATTGCCAGACGTTTAATCAAACGGGCTGCAAAGGTCACATTACATTGTCCAGTATGACTGTCGTTCATGGGTCCTGGGCTACAAAAATCTGTCTGATTGCTTCTGTTTATGCCACCACTGGACTACTTTTAGCAATGTTGCTGCATTCTCAGAGCTTAGCTATTAACATGTTGAGCAAAATGTTACGATGGCTTAAAGTACTTAAAGTACAACTTGAATCATTCCTTAAAAGTTGGCTAGTGTATAATCCATAGGTCCTTTCAGGCTCTCTGGCGTGTTGTGAAAGTCCTTAGTTGAGTAGATTCCCTTTCTTTTTAAATGTTGACACTGGTGGTTAAGTGAAACATGCTGTGCCGGACACAAAGAGGAAGAGTCGAGGCGTAGGAGTGAGGCTGGCATTGCACATGGCCACTTTGCATGAAAGGAAAACAGTTTTTTGACCACAGGGGTTTGTAATTCCACAACTGAATTTTAATGTTTCCATTTCTCTTTTGAACAACGCTGCTCCCTCCACATGATGGCTGGCCACCTGCCAGTGAGGCTGTTAGAGTCGAATGATACACGCGATTTCAGAGTGAGGTGAGGTTTACTCAGCATGTTAGAAATTGTGGTGCATTTACAACTCCTGGAGAATTCATTATTCTGGTCGTGTTTGGCTGGACTGTTTTACTGATTCAATGGAAAGTGAGTCGAATCTGCCCTGACATGTGTGAAACCACGTGTGTGTGCAGAAACACACACACACACACACACACACACACAATGTGCTATTTTGAAGGTAGTCGAGTTGATAAGATATGCATCTATGGTGTGGGACATACAGCGTGGCAACTTCAAATGTCAAATCTATTTTTGTTCCTTCTCGTTGTTTAACACTAAGTTATGGTTACAGAAGCATATTTTATTGTAAAAAAAAAACATAACTATACAAATCCTATTGAAACCTGAATACAAATAATGGCGCTCAACATTTACAACATTAAAATCAAATTAAATTAAAATTCCTTACAATTTCCTAAAAATAATGTCCAGCTTACTATGAGGTAGCCGACCAATGAGCCTCAAAGATCATCTGTCAACACCAAGTACAAATTAGCGCAGTGCTGATGTTACAAATAAATGATTTTATCCTTTAAAAAGTATGAAAAGGAAGTGTTTTTACTTACATTATCAATTATCAAAGTAAAATTAAATGGGTGGAGGTTGAAAGAAACAAAATAAAGTAATTCGCTGATGTAGGAAGGCTTTCACAAGTCATGTAAAGCTACACATGAAGAGTTAAAAGAGCTATGGTTAAAATGGAGAAGCTTGTCACTGAAGAGAAGGGGAGGCGTACACACACACACACACACACACACGCACGCAGAGTTGTGAGGCTGCTGTTGAGTCTGGGAACAAGCTGTCTTCTTGTTCAGACACACCGGACATCGGGCGGACATGTTGAAATGTGAAACTGCACAGTCATACTCACACTGACGTACTTGCGCATGATATCATCGGGAAGTGTTGCAATTCTTGTATCCTTCAATGTGTGATACTGCTCGCTGTGCATTTATTTGTTTACTCAGTGGTGACTATTCAGGATAAAAAAGATCCGAAGCACTTGCCGATGTGAAGAACTATTGTGAATTCAAACATCCCACACTTATCGGGAAACTGTTTTTGTCTGTGTTCATGAAAGAGACACTTATAGCCATATTTCTTATTTTACAGCCACGTTTAAAAGCCAGAGAATGTAACTTCTTTGACAAACATAGTTGGTTGTTGAGTCTCCTTCCCAGATCATCAAATACTCAGACACCAAGCCAAAGCAATCTGTGAATGAGACTCAACGATCAACTGCGTTTCTCCATGAAGTTGCAGTTTGTTGCTTTCATAGAATATTTCTGTGGCACAATAAGATGAGCTGTGGAAATGTGATGTTTTGAAATGAGAACAACAAGATCATACAGTCTCAGTTTCCCCCTCAAAGGATGACCACTGACACTGTGTACTTTCAGTTTCACAGCCAGCTTGAGTCTGTATTTGGAGAATCTACTGAGGTCAAGTCAGTGGATGTGTATATGCACACGAGAAGAAAAAAGAATGTAGGATCCCGTGGGGAAATTAAAGTGGAAATATGGGCAGACAACTACTGAACAATACAAGAATGAGCTGTAAAACAGGAGACCATTAAAGCAATGAAAGCAGTAACAAGGGACAGAGGAAGAAAAAAAAGATGCTGCTGACCAAGTTGCTATTCAGTTAGAATAGGAATTACTAGCTATAAAAACACATAGAGGGTAATATTTGCTATGGAGTAGTATAATTCATTCTTCAATGATATAATGATCCCTAAAACAATATCTCGTAATTAAAAAGACTGCCAGGGAAGTTTTTATTCTTGTTGCAACAGTAATTTGTGGTGCTTCTGTGTTGAACTGGGTGGCATCTTAGTGTATCCAAGTTCTTCTCATGAATTGGATTACATTATATTGTACAGGTATAAATGTCAGGCCAGCTGGTGCCTGTCATGAAGAGAGTAACAAAAAGAGAAAGTGTTTTCCTGTAACCTTACATCAGGAGTAGCCAACACGGTGCCCACAGGCACGTGGTAGCCCACAGTGAGCCTATGAGTCACACCTAAACCTAGATCGTCTCCTGATACAGATAGCCGTTTGAATAATAAATAACAGCACAGACATTGTGAGAGATGGAAGACTTTTGGAAAAGAAAAAAAACCTGAAACGTCAGAGATGGAGGCTGTATGACAAGTGCTCTTTTGGGTGCAGCACGGTTTGGTGAGCTGTAGAGAAATCATGCACATACTCAATAGAAGTTTTGCATGTTTTTTTTTGTTTGTTTTTATACATTTTAAACCTAATTTTGGGGCAAAACCACCAAACTTTTAAGCAGTTTTAATCTGATCTTACTGGCAATTCAATACTGGCAGTTTGTATGTCTCTGTGACCATCGCAGGAGAAGATCCAGTTCTCTTCTCATTCATTTGGAGCGGCCTGGCTTTGTTAGCCCCAAATAACCGTCTGGGGGCATTGCAAAGATTGCTGCCGAGTGTGGAAACGTGCCTATAAGGACTTTGATTGAAGGTAAACTGAGCAAACAAGTAGCCCTCCGTGTGACTCTCCTTCCTTGACAGAGCTCTCAGTCTCAGAAAGGTTGGTGACCCCCACTTATCCAAAGTCCTATTCCAAAAAATGTTCTCGTTTTTTGCATTTGTGCAGTTTGTCAGCATCGCTTTCTCACTCTTTGATTTAGCAGCTATTAGCTAGCTTGCCAATTTTGCAGGTAAAAAGTCTAGAATGGGAAAGTTTCAGATTATAACCTTTACTTCAATTGCATTTTGATGTTAATCTTAAGGTTACAGTCCTTGGCATAAGATGCAAAACAGTCATTAAATTAAATTGGTTTGTTTACTTTCACCCAAAATGTCAATCATCACTTAAGCTTTATTCGTATAGCACCTTTAAAACAATCAAATATGAAATTCATAGTGCTTTACAGGTGACCGAGCAAGTGAGAAAAAAGAAAACATTGCAAGGGGAAAATTGATTGATTTAAAGTGAACGTAGATTAGTTTATAGATTGAATGTGTGAACATCAGTGTTGAAAATATCACTCATCAAAATAATACTCAAAAGATCCACACTAAAAAAAACATAAACTGACCTTTGACCTGACCTTGTACTTTTATTTAAATAAATAAACAAAATACAAATGTCCCTATATATGTTCATGTGTGATCACTGCATATTTAAGAATGATTCTCACACAGTCAATTATCTAATTTACTGTTCAAGATGACTCAAAGTATATGTATGAAATGAGTTTACAATCTCTTCACCATCACCAACTTATGTATATAATGAACCTATGTAGCCTCTCCCTCCCTCTGAGCACAGAGCTCAGCAGAGATTTGTGCTCTGTACTGTGTTTATATACCTGAACAAGAATAGCCCAGCCTATCATATGAGCCTGCAGTGACAGGTACACTGACTCATCAGCCAATCAGCTGTCGAATTAATGTTAGAAGGATGAGTCACAGTGGCTAAATAGAGGCAGGAATCTGACTGGTGGGAAGAGTACTGAGTCAGCAGGCAACAGTTCCTCATTGGTGGAAAGGCTGACCAATGAAAAGTGAGACTCTGTCAGGCTCACAGTGAGAACCAGTTTAGGAGGGAAAAAATTAATGAGAGGGTTTGACGTCTGTGACTTTAGCTGATATTGGCTCATGTTCGTTAGTGGATTGATAGTTTATAAAGCATGAAAAAGAGTTTTTTTTTTTTTACAATGTAAAAAATATCTGAAACAATATGATTTGCCTCTTTTAAAATATGTTTATGGTGATTTGCACATCCGGCTCCCTCGTCTTAAAGTCTATGAGGTTCTTGAACTGATGCTCGGCTGTATGCCTGAAATCAGGTCTGTGGTCACCACAGGCTTAAGATAGTTGAGTTAGTCTATGTCATAAAATACTTCATTAAATGTTCCACAATTTGATTATGAAGCACTTGTGTGCCTTAGAAATGGTTGCTAACAAGTGGCTAAATGAGACTACAAAAGTTGTTGGGGATATTAAACTGCCATCGCACTGAACACTCTCATCAGAGACTCGTCAACTCACTGGTCACCAACTTCAGTTACAAACTATTCAGATTTTAACTTTACAACTAGTAGATTTATCAATTTATAGAAAACATGTATAGTAGTTGTGCAGTAAGATGCTTAGTGG
>CAEMYA010002116.1:3711628-3725812 GCA_903131615.1 Diplodus sargus | reverse complement strand
TGAGGTTCTTGAACTGATGCTCGGCTGTATGCCTGAAATCAGGTCTGTGGTCACCACAGGCTTAAGATAGTTGAGTTAGTCTATGTCATAAAATACTTCATTAAATGTTCCACAATTTGATTATGAGGCACTTGTGTGCCTTAGAAATGGTTGCTAATAAGTGGCTAAATGGGACTACGAAAGTTGTTGGGGATATTAAACTGCCATAGCACTGAACTCTCATCAGAGACTCGTCAACTCACTGGTCACCAACTTCAGTTACAAACTATTCAGATTTTAACTTTACAACTAGATTTATCAATTTATAGAAAACATGTATAGTAATTGTGCAGTAAGATGCTTAGTGGTGGTTATTTTTATCATGCGACCGCAGTGTAGTCTGTTTATAGCTAAACATTAGCTTTATACTTCTAGGGATTTAAATTACGTGTGGTGAAGTGTTCATCTGTGAAGATGATCCTGCAGAACAAAGTATCATAAGCTTGTGTGTATTCTCAGAGCTTCTTTTCATGACATTCCAAAATCCAAATAAAAGAAAATCCCATAAGCTTTTCGACGAGTTGACCGGGGTGATGCTAACTTCTGGGTTAGCATACAAAAATATGTCATCGATTTGCTTTTTTACTACTAGCCCCCTCTCCCCCTCTCCCCCTCTAATTCTCCCCCACTAACAAACATGTGATGCGAAATGCGATACTAATGCACAGTACGTGCCGAATACACATTTGCAGCTCATAAAAGCCACACCCAACCTCATCCCTCAACGTCTCCTCTCCTAAACGTCACTTCATTACACCAGGATTTACAATCAGCCCACAACCTGCTAATCACAACCACGTATATCTCCAGGCTCTCCCACTGTCACACACACAAACACACATTTCTGTTCACTGAGCGGGCCGGAGACCCTGAGTGGTGACCCGAGGTCCAGAGTGGTGACTCTTAACACTGTCGGCACCTGGTGAACAAAAGCTTGCGCTTTCCTCATGCCGCCCACTTTCCCCTGCACCAGATGGGATTATTTTTGTTTCAGCAGAGGTTTTCAGTTTTATGCCGAAGTTTCCATTGAACAATTTGTGGTTTTGAATAAACACTAAGCTCTCGTCCAAAGAGGCAGCTAATGAGAGCCATATTCAGGCTTTCTCCCTCTGGTTTGGGTTCTGGTGATAATCATGAAAGTACTGTATGGAGGGGTTCTCAATATAATTGGAATAAAAGGAAGAATATAATGTTTTGGTGTGTACTGCAAATTTGACTTTTGTTAACCCTCAAAAATAGTTACACAATGTAAAGGCGTCTACGACGCCTTTACAATCTATACTTTTTTTTCTTTCAAAACTCCTTTAACCCTTGATTAAGTTAAAGTGAATGAATGCTAATGTGAATGCTAACCAGCTAGCCCCAGTCCCTCCTGTTCATAATGCCATTTTGTACCACAAGAGACGATGGTCCAATGGCTGACGTAGGTTCATTTGGGTGATTAAAAAGCACCAAGTTCGCCACAGTAAACTTACAAAATGTCAAGAAAGTAAATATTTTAACACCCTTTTCCCTTATTAAAACAGAAAAAAAAACAATTGGAAACTTTCTTTGTTAAAGTTTCTCTAACTAAAATTAGCTTGATTTCCTTGTTAACTCTTCTTAAACGTGATAAAACAAAAACTGATGTTCCTTTTCCTCAACCTCCCCCTCAGACATCACCACTGGAGATAAGAAGATGAAATTTATCAGCCTTGGTCAGCAGGCATGTGAATTGTCCTAAACGGATGGGAGTGTCCCAATGATTTTTTCAGCTGGATGTATAATAGGAGACCCCGCAACAGCTGTGTGTTTGTGTCTGTGCCAGTGCCAGTGAGCAAGGGTTGGTTTGGGAAAAAGGCCTCAGGGTTTCCTAGATAAACTCCTACCAAACTAACAGCTGCTGCCAAAGATTTTGGGAGCATACTGCTAATGTTAATGTAGTTTAAATGGGCAGGAGAATCCATCTGTGGAAGCACAAGAAAACTGCTGTAGTAATTCAGTGATTATGTTCTCTCCCCATACAACAAGGAAGCGATAACATCAGTGTGTTCGCTCCAGTTTCACTGGAAAATCCCAGAGTTACTGGCAGTACTTAAATTCAACAAGTTTCATACAAATAGATGAAACCTGATAGACTTCACAGACTAACAATATTCAAAACAAAGTGCAGGCGTATGTGCCCAGCTCAATTAAGACGTGAAATAGTGGTTTACTGTGTTTCATTCATGCATTTGTGGCTGTAAAATGTTCATAAAAATGTCAAACGTATTTTCCTCCAGCAGTTGGAGAAAAGGTGTAATTTTATTAGAAATGGACAGAACTTAAATGTAGCTCCATTACTACAGGGGATAACATAACCGCTATCTGCTGCTCACTATACTGGACTTGCTACTCTTTGGCTGTAGCGACTAGCTGCTGAAGAGTAGTAGCTTGGTTAACTGCGGAGCCGAGTGCCCTATTAGCTGACGGAAGTCTTGGCAGCTTTGGTTTATGTGGGGAGTGTCTGTTGTCAACAGCAGGACTGGGACTGAACACAGACTCCAAGACTGGTGGATATCAGTTTGAAGACAGTAGATAAAGTATGGAGGTGATTTACAGCTGCTCTGACTGGGAGCATGACTCCACGGATAAAAAGTCATGGCAGTAAAGTCATGAAGCCGCAGAAGACAGAGAGAGTTGTACAGGCAAAAATGGTGTGAACTAGACTATTTTAAACATTTTACTCTTTGTTCCATGAACAACTTCAATTTAGAGGGTGTATGGTTGTCTCTTGAGTAAGTGTAGAATTATTTCCTTTCTTGATGTTTTGTGAGTTTATTTAGTTTACGTATTATAATATAATAAGAAGTGAACTTGATGCTTTTACATCTCCCAGATGAAACTCCAGGGGCTTTCACATTATAGTCTCCTGCGGTACGATGCGGGATTACAGGACAGGATAGACAGGATGGGTTTGGGCTAGCTGGTTAGCATGCTCACTTCAGTTCACAGTGCCATCATAACACCAACACATTGTTTCTTCACACAGTACGGATTACGGTGATAATGACTGGCCATATCTCACCAATTGCTCCCTTACACTCTGGAAATCCTTGTTCAGACCCTGCAAAATTCTCCTAAGCAGGACATTCAGTATCTTAAAGAAATAGTTCAACATTTTTGGGATTACACTTTTCCTTTCTTTTTTTTCACCCAGATGGATATTTACTGGATTGTTTCTTGGTCATGACTAGTGGTAGGTGAAGAGCCAGACTTGTTTTACTGTTTCCATGTTGTCTTTAGGCTAAAATAAGCTAAGCGTAGATGTGGCTCATTGTAAGCACAAGGACATGTTAGTGCTAGCTTATCAGCCTTCTCATCTAACTCTCCAATCAGAAAGTAAGAGTAATTCCCAAAATGTCACACTTATGCTTATTAAGAGTTAAAGTTTTTCCATTCAACATTTATGTTTAATTTGGAATGAAATGCAGAGGGAAATTGGTAATTGCAGTCACATTAGCAGCATTACCACCATCCACCGTGTCTGAGCAAGCAAAGGGAAGAACAGGGCTTACAGATAATCAAACTTCACTGGGAAAAGTTACAGGCACATTCACACATGCACGCGCCGCTCATGATTATGAGTGTGAGAAGAGATTTCTGGGAAGTGCAGTGCAGATAGAGTCAGGAGGTAAAGATGCATGTTTATGCAGGTTATAAAGCAGGCTGGTTTATGCCACATATTTGAAAGACATGGAAGCTGCCAGGTACTTTCAGATGGAAAAGGTATTTACCTTGTTGCACAAAACATGAAACATAATGAACTTATTTCGTCCGACTCAAATGACGTACTTGGAGGTCTTATCGACAAACACGTGGCTCACGCCTGCTGAGTGAGATGTTTATATCCATCATGTTTGCCAAATCCTGCTGTATTCTCTACCCTGTGGAGGTAATAAACTGACGGTGATGAATCAGAAACACGTGTGCTACATTCGGAAGAAAATGGACTCATTATCTTTATGCCAAATTTGTCTTTGATATAAAGAATCAGTCTGGTAATTATCATCAGATAGTTAGCGACTGACATGCAGTTTCCTGCTGCTTTGATTCCTCAATCTGACGTCTGTTCCTTCTGACTCAGAAATGACACATTCTGTTTTCAGTTCAATGATGTTCGAGCCTGAATATTCAAAGGCTATCATTTTCATTAAATATTTAAAAGCTATTCTTTGAAGCCACAGCATAGAGCATGTGAATTTACGAGTGCTTTAGCTGTTCTAAAGTCCTCTACTTCACATAAAAGGGGTTGAAACCAACTGAAAGTGAAACTAACATTCCTGTAAAAGCCATATTCATAGGAAAAATTTGTCACAGTACCACATACTGTGATTATGAGGCATCAAGGAAACTACAGTACAAATGGAAAGGAAATGAGCCAGTAGGAATCCCACTGATAACTACTTCAAAATTGTGGTGCGAATCCGCATCCTCAAGAAATCATAAAGTGTCGTTCACGTGAGATACAAGGAAGATAATTCAGGTTAACTGAATGTTTTAGAGCAGGTAGTTCCTGCTGGTTGTATGGGAATCAGATCTGCCAGGTACTTTCAGCTTTCAGGAAAGGAAAATACCCTGGTGCACGAAGAGTGAAATAGCCAAGTTGGCAATGATAAGACTCAAAAGAAGGTGGCAAGAGATGCCACAGAGTGTGCAAGATTCAAAACAGGCTTGTTACTTTAGTTTCAGCAACATTTGTGGGGAATTAGCAATTTTATTAAAATCTTTTATTTGACACGCTGCCTTCCCAACATCACAACCAATTTCAACTATCGGTCCATATCACGCACAGCAGACGTAGCGAGACGAAACAATGTTAAAGACGAAACAAGACGGAAACAGACGGAGAGGGCGACTGGAATGGAGAGAAGGCGTGGCAGTGACAAAGGCTCAGGTTCAGTTGACAGTAGAAATGACCTTCAGAGAGTAAGTTCAAGAGCCTGTACTTTAACTCGAGCAAAAAACATAGGTGCTTTTTCCACCCTTGGATATCAATTGATCTATAAAGAAACTGAATTAAGTTTCCTCAACTAATGATCTTTTCAGTGTGAACTAGTCACATGAAGTCATAGTAACCTCACCATATGTAAACTTCATGATAGATCTGCCATTAATTGGCTAATCATTATTTAAGTACATGACGACTTGTACCCTTCGAAATTATGACTAATAACTTAAACAATATATTTGGCAAATAAAGCAGTTTGATTATGAACCACTGTCATAAATACAAATCCCAGGTCTGTGACAGTTCGTCAGACGTGATGAAGGTGCTAACTACACGCAAAGCTCATTACGTCACAAGAATGTTATGTGTTGAAAACTTTGTACGTTGACATATACATGTATGTAACGCTGTGCTCCGACTCTCTCACTGAAGTTACATAATGCAGAGACAAGTGATATGTGGGAGGAGTGGCTGAGACAGAGACACCATTCACTCTATTTCAAGACACTGTAGCATCTAAATTATTTTGAAGCTGTTATTTTAAAAAGGGAAAAAAAAAAAGTTGTTACACATAAACGTAAAAGTAGCAGTTGCACAACATAAAAAAAAAATACTCCACTACAAGCAAAACTCAAAATGCACGAAAGATTCCTTTCACTTTTGTCTCTCCAAGTAACTTTGATGTTGTGTTGTACACTTTGTCACGTACGGTTTTAATTGCTCTGTGCCAGATCTTTCTCAAAGAACCTCTGAAACTAGAGAGGAGGAACTTTATCAAGAACCCAGCTACAGCACCTTGCACTCCCCCCAGAGACCACACATTAACCCATGAGCCAAAGAACTCTCTGATTGGTGCAGAGGCACAGCGGGGGCGGGACCTGCAGTGTGGTGTGATTACCAGTAAATGGGGAGGGATCCATAAGGAAAGTACCTGAAGATTTTGAGATGAGCAAGAGTCAGGACCGGGTCAAGTGTATTCAGCTCTGTTTCTGTTTGTGTGTGTGTGTGAGTGTGTGATCATGTGGCTGCAGCCTGGCTCTGCAGTGATTTCTAAACAGTGACTTCAGATGAATATCACATGCTTTCTACACATAAAACTTCAATCTTAATGAAGCTACGAAGTGTCTTAGACTCCCTCATATAGTTGAAAAAAATAATCACCTGACCTGCTGCTATTCAGGAGCTTTGCTGCATGACATACAATGACCTGTGTGTTTAATGAGTCGGAAAAGCCCTCCCGCTGCCGTCCCATGCTGACACAAGCTCATTCAGAGACACACTGGTGACTCCTTTAAGCGGAGAAGGAAGTTGGAGAGACAAAAATGGAAAGACAGAACGGTTTCCCTCAAATAATAAATTCTTTATTTACTAGAGAGAGAACGATCAGATTTACAAACGGAGAGACAAACACAAACAAAGAGACTCTTCTCACATTAGTACAACCGTACATTGTTTGCCTCAGTTTGGCTCTGTGACACATATTTTCCATGACCCTCCAGAAGGCTTTTAGATGTGGTGGACCTGACTGTAAGACGGCTCTGCATCTGCATCAAAACAACAATCATGTCTGCTATAACATCCAGCGAATAGCTTTTTTTTTTTTTGATTGCTCTGAATATATTTGTGCCTTATTTTTGCTATAAATCACAGCCAAGGACATGAACAAATGTCTTAATGTAAACTTAGGAAAAAATAAGTACGCATTTTCATAAAAAAAAAAAAAAAGACACAATATAAAACACCCATTTTTCTACCAATTTCCAGGTCTTTTAATGAATAACTACTGTACAGATAAGAGCAGCCATTTGGCGTCACCAGAGCACCAGCTGCTATTTAAATTTTGGGGAAAACAAACCCTGTGAAACTGCTGGTGGCAGAATAAAAAACAGCCAGTGGCAACATGTCTAAAAGAAAACGTCAATCACTAAAATAAAAACTTTGAGACTTGACACTTTGTATTTACTGCCCCATAGAACAAAGGACTGGCTTTAGGTCGTCGACAGAGAGGATGAAATTGGAAAACCGTGAGCCTCAGCCAGTCAATTCTTGTCTGTGTCAAACACCTCATCACAGGTTAATTGACCTACTGAGATCTGCAAAACCCTTTCTAACATTCAACCACAACAGTGTTTAGTTCAGTGATACAATTACACATACACACAGCAAGGTGCAGAACAGTGTTTCCAAACTCTTCTCCAGTGCGCCACACTCTGTTCACAAAATGTTTTCAGCCGTCTGGCCTCCATCAGGGCGACCATCACCACTCTGAGGCTTTGCTTTCAAGTTTCAAGGTGAAACACTACCGTCATGAATCAAATGGCGACAGCTGAATGCAAAGTAGGCAAACAAATAAAGGCGTTTAAATGATCATCAAAACACGTGTCGAGGGTCAGTTTACAGCACGGCCAAACAAACTCATGCTGTTTTAATAGAGAAGTCAATAATCCGCCTTTTTCCGTCGTGCCATGAGCTACCATGGTCTGATCTCGTGCTACACACCGAGTAGTTTTTCCACACAACAGAAGGGCACAGCATGAGGTGTTGGTTACCTTGCTGGGGAGTTACATGGAGATCTGCTAAAAACACGCTGCACACCCCACTGCAGCTGCTCCACATGTTCTCCAAGTCCGCTTATTATAAGCAACTTTGGGCTTGTTTTTCTGTAAAGTCGCTTATGAATATTGGTAGTCGCGGGTTTTTGTTTTGAAAGTGCTCCTCTTCCTATTGTATTGCATGTCATATTGTCTTAAAGTCCTGGAACGGAAACAAAAAAGGATCATAACATATAAATACAATAATAAATACAATGATATTGCTGGGTTCAGGGTGATATTTGTGTGAGTGCAAAGTGTAATAATCTCTCTCTTTTTCTTTTTTTCTTTTTTTTTTACCACAAATGGAGAAGTCGCTTGTTTCTGGGCTTGTTTTCATAGGCCCGCTTTCTTGTTTCTCTTGCGATATCTGGCAACACTGCCACTCCATGTATTAAATACCTGTAGCGTGGAAACGTTTACGCACACAGGAATGACAGACTCCGCCACTGCCATGAAAATGTATAGAAGAGGTCATTAAATAATGCAAATGAAAAACAAAGACTAAACATTGGCATTTCAACAATATGTATCATATAATGGTCACTTTACATGTTCATGGCCTGGCTGTCATCAGACTGTGAAGGATGTCAAGCCCAACATTTGTAAGATCGACATGGAAATCCAAACTGTTCACTAAAAAATGTGCCTTTGCAGCATCAGACACGAACACTTATTGATGAGTCGGTGTCAAAAGTTTCTGAATGACTTCATATTAAAATGGCTGCCTCTTCCCCTTGAACACTTGCATAGTTAAGTGATTATGAATCTCTTCATCTTTGGGGCTGGGGCTCATCACCAGCGTGTTTCAGCCTGGGACAGGTGGTCAGTCTTCACAGAGCAATGATTCATCCGATGACGATCATCCAGCTGATGAGTACGATGGGCAAAAAGAAAAGTATTGGCACCAAATCCTCTGGTACAACCTCAAATTCTGCACAATAGATGACTGGGTGTGCATGTCATCTCCCAAATATGTTCGAGACCTTGACAAACCCTGGATCGCCTGCTCTTTTGTTGTCACAGATGTTTCACAGTATTTACAGTATATTGGCAACTGTCTTCTCAGAAAAGATTTACTTAAATTTACACGAGTAGCCCGGTTACCTCAGTTCGTGGTCGGGCATGAGTCATGAGCTGAATTCTGATATATGAACTTATAACAACTCACAAAGTGATAAACACCACTTCCTCATTTGGACTTGGTCTTGGTTTCCATTTCTGGGAAATCAAGGTATCTACGAGGACACTCTGAGTGTTGGCAACATGTTTTTCTCACTTCGGTGGAACTTTTCCTGTTTAGTTCCCTTTTCTCTGTGAACGCTCAGTTTGTAATGAAAGTTCCAGTACATTGTGAGGCAATCTTGCCTAATTTAAAACACAGGTGGTAAAAAAAATTTAAAAAATAGATTAAAAAAAAAAAAAGATCCTCCAAATTAAAGGTGCACTATGTGGTTTTGGGGCAGAAATTTTAATCAGAAGAGAAAACAAACAGGCTAAATAAATAAACTGTCTTTGTTTTCACTACTGAATAAATTGAATAAACAAACTGACCTTAAAGGACAACACAGTTTCATACTGTTTTACTTTGGTCATATGTGGCGGACCCTGCCACTTTTCGAGCTTCAAACAGTGTTCTGGGGATCTTATTTTACTCTGAGAACAGCTTGTTTACCATTACATGGAACAAAAAAAGAAATCAATATTACGAGTTTGTATTGTTACCTCATTAATGTTGTAAATATTATCTGAGTTTGAATTTCTTCTCCAGAACTACAATTTCCCTTTAAACAGCAAAGTATATTATCAATCATTGTTCAGATTAACACATTTTCTGATCCGACACCCCATCCGCAGGATTACACTGATTGTTAAACAAATCACTGTTGTCAAAATAAACCTTTTTTTCTGATGTAACACAGCTGTGGTTAATGTTTCCCTTCACTCCAACATGTGTTTGGCTCATCATTAATTCACTCTGATGTTTGAGCGTCACGGTGCAGAAGGTCGATCAGTCAGTCTTTGTTTGTACAGAGCCAGCTCGCAGCAAAAGTCAGCTCATGACACTACAACCCGAGCCGGTCCAAACCGAACTCCTTGATAAATTACTCACTGAACACAACTTCTTTGGAAGCCAGTGATGGTCCAGTATGCAACTTACACGAGCTGATGTGGATACTAAAGCTTCCCAAAAACTGATGAAAAAAGTGAAAAAGAATTTTGTACATTAACAGATTTTGGATTTACGAGAGGGAGTGAACTTATTTCTGCTGGAGACTGATCATGCTTTTTTAATTTTTTTCCTTCCCTTCAATATTTTACATATTCATGTGAAAGATCTTTAAAGTTAAGAAGGTCAAAGTCCGCAAACACAGAAAACACCTCTCCTGAAACACCTCATCAGTATGCTGTAAATGTTACAGTATAACAGAGAAATTCATTTTTACAGAAGAGTATTTTTTGTTATGTCTGAACACACAGCTCAAGAAGATCTTTACGAGGTTATGGGGACCTTTGTTGGTGTGGTTGCAATAACAATAATTTGGTTATGGTTGAGGGACAATGCTGAATGACTGACTGCACTGTCGGCGCAAAAACAGGAAACAAACATAAGCTTCATTTACTCAGGGGACACCGGGGACTGTCCTCATCTCTTTTTTTAAAATGATCATTTTTTTAAAGGCCTCATTACCCTTTAAACTCCTAACGAGGTGATCTTACTTTTAAAAAAAACTGAGCAAACCAATTACCTCAAAATTACCAAGTAAAGTAGATTATTAAGTTTAAGTTGTAAGAGCTTTAACGACTTCAAACTGTTAGCCTACTTTAAGTAAAAGGCAACATTTTTCGACTTGCAGTGTCGTTAAAAATGTGTGAGAACGCTAGCGTGCGCTCTGAAACCTTAACTCGCAAATGAGATTAAACCCATCCTGATGCGCCACTATGCATGTTTTCCCCCGCTGTAATCATCCCCTCTGACCTCACAGGATCAGTCACAAACAGCCGTCTCTTGTGTCACAGCATGACATGATGTGACCCATCCGACCACCACGACCTCCTTCCTCTGCGGACTCTGTGGCTCTCTGACATAATTTCCTCCTCCGCGCTCAGCAGACAAGAGTCATAGTTAATGAGTGAGCGAAACCTGCTGGACGATCGGGTCTCAAAATCTTTCCGGATCATTTGTGACTCCTTTTCCGAGACGGACGACACACACACACACACACGACACTCCTTATCGTCTATAAGCATCTATTTTCTAATAGGTATGCGAGTTGATTCTTTTCATAGTTTCATATTAGTGCAGAGTGGAGGCCCGTTTGATCTGAGTCAGTGCATTTCCTGTTTCACATCCTTGTGAGGTCATTCCCTGCTGACTGACTCACTGATCCAGACGAGTACATCAAGAAAACAAACTCGCAAAGCTTTTATTAAAAACCAACCGCGCCGAACCTATTCAGATATTTAGTTTCATGTGTGAATCGAGTCCTACATTTCCCCTAATGCAACACAGGGGTATTTCATCAGAACGTCCCTGCGAGCAAAAAAAAAAACATAAATCTGATTTCTGAGCTCCTTGTGGCAATCAAACTAAAGGTCGATGTGTAAAAATCTGTGGAGGGTCCCCTCTCAAGTGTTTCTCCCCTGAGTGAATTAACCGCTCAGTGTTTTTGTATTCTTACTTGAACACGGCACAATATAGCGCAACACAAAAGCAACCCAAAGTGATGCAAAAACACAAAAACAAGACAACAAAAACGCAACGCTGTGCAACACAGACCCCTCAAAGCATGGCTGGTGTATCTAAAATAAATACAAGCAGTAAATAAAAAAAAACCTTAACAAGGATGTTGCACAAGCCTTTCAACCTCTTCACTTTAGTCAGGTGAATCTCACACCGCTCTCCCCGGAGTTGGGCCCGAAAAAATCAATTTCAGCAGCATCAAGTTGTTTGGTCGCCCGGGGTGGAGGAGCAGCTTTGATATCTTTGTTTTTGAAGATGTGAGCGCGTTTGATTCTGAAACCTGTGGTGGAGGTTTTGCAACAACACCTGATTTTTCTAAACTTAAGTGGGGTTTAAAAAGGTCTTTCACCGGCTTCACAGAGATTAGACGTATTTGTCTGCGCGTCTGCCTCGCAGATTCTACAGTGAGTCAAAAACAAAGTCTGATGAAATATTACAGAGTGGCGTGATGAGGCTCGCGGCAGGAGAGAAAGGAAGTCTCCTCCATTAACGTGTGTTAAATCTAAACCACAGCCTCACATGTGGTGTGGATCTATCCTACTGTCTTTAATTTTCATTCATCCAATAAAGCTGTCTTGTTACAGGGCTTTCACACTTTCCTTTATGGGGCTAAACTTGTTTTAGAAGAAAAGAAAAAAGTAATTTCATTTTTGAAATCAGTTACAGATAAACTAATAAATGCATCACAGCTGGACTTGATCTTGTCCAACTCCTGTTCATTAAACACGGAAATACGTCCAAACTGAGCAAAACTTCAACTGGGAAGGAGTCATACAACAACATGTGTCCTTACAGTGTGCCACGATTCACAGCCTCATTTTAAAGCAGAGGTGAAATTAACCAATGCATGGTGAAGACTGAGAGACGCCATGACACTATTGTCAGAGCTCTCCATGTAACATGGGGTCCATTTTTCCCACTTAAACATAAACACAACGTTAGCTTTACTTTACTTCTATCTCATATGAGTAAAATGTGGACGAGGGGGACCCTGATAGAAGTCTGCCTAGACTACAGTAATCTGCTGGATCTGGCCCTGATAATCAGAGCTGCAGACAAGATTTCATCAATTCTAAGTACATGAGCTTAAATTCAACCAATGCAATCTTTTTAATATCTTGTCACATTACGCGTATTTTATTTGTTATAAAAAAGACAAATGCCCTTTTAAATCCTTTTCCACAGTGCCAGCAGTACATTTCTTTTAGAGAAACACTAAAGTCAACATTCATTTATTTTTGTCGACCTACAGTCAAACTTAAAAATCTATTACGTCTGGAATCAGCGCTTAAAAGCACCAACCATGTGCTGGTTTAACCGTAGAGCAGGTGTCTTTAACGTTTTCAGGCTGATGGAGTTGGAGCTTGGACCCCTGACTACACATACAGTATTACATAAAATCCTGTTGCATATTAATCTGGGCCTACAACAACATGGAGGGCGGCTAGTCATGGCTAATGTTTTGGTGCGTTCGCCTCACACTCTGTGGTGGTTTCTGTCAGAGTCTGTTTGCTTGATTGAGTTACAAAACAACTCATAATAATGTCCACACACTCCAGATAATAATTTAGATTACAGGTCAATAACAGTTTCAATAACAGTTAGCTGACTGTACAGTGTTTTAGCACACGGTTCGGTTAGCTTGCTCACATGATTGCACACGGAATCATGAGCAGACCATCACATGATGTGTATTTTCAGACACTTTCTGAATAAAAATTGTAATAAATATAATCAGATAGTAACTTTGGGGGACCACCTCCTGTAATCTGAAGAGCCCTTTGGGGTCCTGGACCCACTGTGGAAGACCCAGGCTGTAGAGCAGGGTCCTCAAACCAGAATGAAAACTTAATGGTGGATCACGGAACAAAAAGCACCTAAAGGATCCCAGGTTGCATGAATTGACAGAGTGTCCATGCTCAGAATATAAAAAATGATGATAAATTTAGGATTGTACATATTTAAAGATCTTGTTTACCCCCCGCCCCCCAAAAAAATAATAACAGCATAAGAAGTTATTCAAATTACTATTTCAAATGAGTCATTTATGCTGGAAACAAGCCAGCAGGCCACATCAACCCTTTGCCTGCAGGCCTCACCTTGAGCAGCCCTGCTAAAGAGTGTAAAAGCCCCCAAGGTAGCTAAAACCACCAAAGTCCAGGGAAAGATTCAAAGAACCTAACCTCAGTGTCCTCAATGGTAGCTGCATCCCTGACACCACTATGGTATTCTGATTCTTAAAAAGTTGTCACCACATTCGGTGGGCTGCATTAAACTGGGATAAAACTAGGATAGCTGCTGTCAGTCACAATGTCTGACATTGAATTCTTTCTAATTGAGTAATTCAGTCCAAAGCAAACTTCGTCTCTCTGCAAAACACCATCACCCTCAATCAGAATCTATTTGACAAACACGAGGGCTCTAACTGTTCTTAAAGCTTCTTTTGTCTGAGGGGAATATCATGAGACAGAATAACACTGAATCTCGCTGTGAGTCACTGGATGACGTGTTTGCTCTGTTAACTGCCAGCGATTATATGTTGTTTTGAGACAAACCTGTCATTAACCCCGAGGGCACAGAGGCGGCGGCGGCGGCAGCAGCAGTCAAAACTGTGCGTTTGGATTTCCAGCATTTTCTACACTATCGAGTGACATCACGATTCAAAAATAAATCTACTTTTGTGACTTTTCATGATGTTTGAAGGGAAGACAAACACAAAGCGTTTACATGCATTTTGTCGCATGTAAACTGACTGACTTCCTGAACTGTATGTTAGAACTTTTGCCCTCGCAGACTCGCATGACATTTGTCACACTTGCATTTCCCATTCACTGAGAACA
>CAEMYA010002116.1:3696143-3711600 GCA_903131615.1 Diplodus sargus | reverse complement strand
AAAAAAAAGAAGTACAGGATATGTAGTAAGAGAAAGTAGATAAGACAAACTTGTGACAGTGTGAACCAACTCAGAGCAGGAAAGAGACGATAAAATTAGAACTTCCAAAATACTAAAAACAAAAGTAATATCGGAGAGCTCGGCCTGCAAAACAAAGTCACCAATCCTCTTATCTGAAGTGTGGGATGATTCAAATTAAAGGGTACAAAACAAACATTAACAATTAGTCCAAGTCTTTTAAAAACCCTGAGCGCAAAGCATCTCTGATGTCGCTGTCATGTTTGTAAAGTCAGCCTTGCTGCAGCTGTTTGCACACACAAATATGACGTCCAGTGACTTTAAACAATTGCAGAGTCTGTCTGTGACTTGTTTTTAATCCCGTGTTTGTAAAGTGAAGAGTTCCTACCATTCAGATTCCCCCCGCGTGGAAGACAAAGGATCCTGTGAACTGTTTCAGCATTCAAGCATGGCCCTCTTCCCGTCATAGAAACATGACGGCAGGAAGGGAACTATCAGAAAGTCCAACAAAAAAAAAGAGCACAAATTAGGATGCAAAGAAAGTTTTTCAGTTGGTCTTGAGAGGATTTCATGACCATGAGGATTTTTTCAAGCTTCTAATCCTTATAAAAGAGGATTAAAATGAGCCAAATTAGACCTGGAAGGCTATCACATGGCATTGTTGTTGTGTTGAGTGTAGCATTTTAGCAAAATAGCATTTGTGTGAATCACACTTTGGGCTTGAAAGTCCACTCATTGTTGGCCTTTTCAACCCAAGCTAAAGCAGGATCTTGCGCAAACGTCCACGCTTCAGTCTTTTCACAGGAAAGCAGAAATGCCATGATGTGACTTACTTCACCTCAGCTGGCTGCAGGCTTCAGGCCTGTGGTGTGTAGCATTTCCTATTAGAGCAGCAGGGGTTTGTGGGATGTTGGAGCCGTAAACAGGAAGTTAAGTTGAGCACGAGAGAGCCGGTACAGGAAGTGCATCAGTCAAACACAATTAATCATTTCCAATAACTCGGTCGCCTTTTTACAGTAAGTCTACAAGTAAACATCTGAAACAGGCACCGGTTTTAGACAATATGGAAATGACTGTTTCTGTTTTGCCTAATAGTGATAAAGAGACACAGTTTGAAAAGCTCACCGATCATGTTCTAATGTGTAATCTCTTCCTGAAACAAACACAATCGGATGAATCCAAATGTAATCTCTCATCTCTTAGCTGTTTTTTTTTTTTTCAATAAAGTCAATAACGAATTTTCAGCAAACATAACTCAAACCAGAATCACTGGTGCATTTGTTGGTGACTATTTCAAAGACAGAAGTTAGTGCACGCTGGTAATATTTTGAATGTGTGCAGGACTGTGCCACAGCGGGCACGTTCACTCGTGTTTTTTAATAGTTTTTTGACACTAATTCTGGACACACTTGTTTGAATTTGTTTACAATGAGAACAATGTAGAGTTGTGATGTGGGAAAAGTGGAGGGCCTCATTCATTTTTCCCACCATGACTCACTTTTATGGCTTGGACTGGCAAACACCTGAGAGGTACAAGCTTGTACACACAAAGACATTTGTGACACAAGTTAAAACAGCTACTCACAAGGTGCAGTTTGGTAACAGCCAATCACTGAGCTTGAAAATTCTGTTTCCCCTGTTTCCTGTCTTTGTGTTTTAAGAGAGGAGACAAACCACTTGAAGCATTTTGAATAAAAAAAAAAAAGTCTGTAACGCCAGAGATGTTTGTTGTATGACACATATCCTGCCCTCTCCCCTCCAAGCATGGGCTTTAACACAGCCAAATTGGTAACAAATCAGCCAGTCGTGTTGTTGCACCGATCAGAGCTCACAGTTGAGATTCAGAGCAGTTTCAACCGACTTGGTGCCGCTGCTGACAGATTTATGATAGGCGTGGAAGAGGAGGATATCATGCTAATACATGGGATTACCAAAATAAAAGTGAGGTTATGAAGGAATTAGAGATGAAACTCGTGTTTGTTCAAGTGCTCACATCGTGGCACAAGAAGCAAAAGTGTTATCTGTGTGAAAAACAACGGGATCACGTGACTTCATAAGCTGTTTTCATCATATTTGACTGGTGATTCTGTAGTTTTTATGTCCAGTTGACCATAAAAGTGAAGTTCCAGCTCTCTCCCCATTCCTCTTGTAACGGGCCTGGTACTGTATTATTACCCTTAAGTTAACTGCTCAGGGGCGTAGCCAAGATGGCTGCCTTGCCTAAGACTCACCCAAAAAGGACTTTTAGGCTAATTGGATTTGCTAGATCACCCAAATTTCCACCCTGTGGACTTGCAGACTTGGGCCCTCACCGACTCGTAATTACTGTGACGCGTTCACTGTCATCACGTCGAGTCTGTGTGAGCGTGAGACTGCTGATAGTCAGCCCTAAGGACTGCAATTATAATATCGTTTGATCTATAACTTTTAATTCTACGTATTTCTGTATCACAGCATTGGTCAAATATAATTTCTGGCCTAGGCGATTCAAGTAACGTTTTCAAGTTTTTAAGAGATTGATTTACCAACTGGCTCTGCTGGTGGCAGCACTCTGCAGCTGATGATTGGTTGGCATAAGCTCAACAGGCAGTAAGTGTTGAAATATATCTTTTAGTCGACAAACTGGAAAATCAGCCATCAACACAGTAGATTTATGACTTTGTGTGGCTCGGGTTGCTGTGGGGTAATTTACAGTTTGGTGTGTTTGCTGGCTGGTTTATTTGGTTTGCGCTGATTATTTTTTACTGCCCTGGAGATGTTTTATTGTCAGCCTGTTTCACCGTGATTCTTTTTTTTTTGTGCAGGTTGGGTGTCTTTGATTTGGTTGTATTAAACTGGATCCTGTTTGGGCTTGCTGGCAGCGGGTGTTTTGGTGTTTTGCGGTTTTGGTTTGGCTCCCTCTGACATGTTTTGTCCCGGCCACATTTGCTTGGGTCTGTTGTGATTAGTCTCACGGAGCCGCCTGGTCCCCTGCGCCTATCGCATCAGTTTGGACTAGCTTGAGTTAAATTGGTTGTGTCTGTCTGTGCTCGTACATTTCACCGCTTCACTTTGCTGTGGGCTGTTTAGGTTGGTTTTATTTCCTTTACTCTGGTTGACTTGCGGTTCGTCCCCTCTTTAGCTTGGGATTTGTTAGGCTGGCTCTGGAGCTGCTGGCCTGATTGCCTCGATGACTCTGGTGGGTACACAGCGGTCTGACCTGCTGCAGAGCTGCATGTCTGCCTCACCGAGGCTGATGTAACACCGAGCCAAAGAGCGGCAACGCGGCTCCTGACACTGCAGCGCTGCTCGCATGTACAGAGGCTTTGATGCAAGACAAAAACAAGCTTGTGCACTGTATGTGCGTGGACACACACAGATTCTCTCAGAAAAGCCACAGCGGCCCGAAGAGAGGGAAGAGGACTTTTTTTTTTTTACTCATCAAAGGGATGTCACATATCATAAGACGCACTCTACATTTTAATGAGGGCACTTGAAGAACATTTTAAAAGGAGGGGAGCAGGGTCACGTGGGTGTAAGGAAATAGGAGATGTGAAAATAACCAGCTGGCCTGCAAACAACTCAGACAGTATAACAGCATGAGACATGCTCTGTTAACATATATTTGACTTCTAGCTACAACAGACCAATTATCACAGCAACACAATGTGACAACTCAGACTTTTATTTATTTATTTATTTTATTTCAGTTTGTCTTTAAAAAGGTCAAACTCCCACAGAGGAACATGATGTAAGATCGATAATGTTGAAATGTGTCTTGTGACTTTTGCTGTGTTATCCCTCTCATCACCCAGCACTATAAAGAAATGGATGGCTGAAAGCAGAACTACTATCAAATCTATTTTAAGAGTTAACTCTAAATTGTGTTTGCTTCAGATCATTACTACACTCACTTCTCATATGAGCTATATTTCTTTTTGCAGCACTGCAGCAGTTTCAGTCTGTTTTTCAGCTGATGTCAGTTTGCATAAACCATTTTTTTGCTAAATGTGTCTCTTTGGCTGTTTTTCTTTTCTTTCTTCTTTTTTGTTGCTCTGCAGTCAAATGCAGTCTGTGATCTGAATTATGTTAAGCTGATTTTCTCAACCTGTTTAGTTTCCTCTGGATTTTTCATGTCTCTTTTTTATTTGAGGTGTGACATAGTCAGTTTTGGGGCAATTTAGATAGCTGAACAATAAACATTACTGTAATAAATGATGGTAATAATAAATATAAGATGGCAGTATATGATGAAAGGTTAACTCTCGTGGATTTAACGTAGTTTCAGCTGGCTGATGTTTGCCAACTCATCAGCTCCTGAGCCAAGCTGAACTTTCTGAGCTGTCGCCGGATGTCTGCTGGGTGTTTTCCTGGACCGTGTCTACGCTGGAGGACCACTCAGGTCCCCGGAGGTTGTGGTTCCCAGGAACCGGAAGGTGTCCTAAGTAGAGAGGGGGGAGGGTGGATGTGGAGATGGTGTCATCTCCACGGTCTTGAGCGGGTTCAGTTCCAGATGGTTCTGACCACACCAGACGGGCCAGCTGTTCCACCTCCCGTCTGTATGCAGACTCATCGCGATGAGACCGATGACTGTGGTGTCGTCTGCAAACTTCAGGGGTGTCCTATTCTGCCCACATTCCACAGATTGTACCTTTAATATGCAACAATATATTATACAGAAGAAAAAATTCTCTGGAGCGAGTTAAAGCGGCACTAAATGGCAACAACAAAGTACGTGCACTTGATTAAACGTGCCCAGCCATTCTCCACCTCTACCACCAGAAAACACTCCGGTGCTGACGTGTCGGTGACGATTTGTGTTGGTTCCCACGACAAACTATTTTAAGTTTGCCTGTGAGCCGAGATCCAAAATCTGTTTTGTATTTCCATACGCTTTTCATAATGTCTGCTGTTCCATATTTGTGTGCAGATAGTAAACGTCTTTGTGCGGAGCGTCGGCAGTGTTAGTTTACTGATCCCCGCTGAGCAGGCGAGATTTGTTTACAGCCACCCTCTTCTATAGAGACACAGGAGATCCAGTAGAAGATACTATCTGTCATTCACAAGTAGGGACTGTATATGAAGAGTCACGAGGAAGCGGGCGTGTGTGAGTGTGTGTGGGAGTGTGTTATCGTCACCAGTGGCACATCTAGTCTTACTGGACAGTCTTTTTGATGTTGTACTCAAGCCATCACTGTCTGTTGTGTAACTTATCCCTGTCTTTGCTTCCTCTTACTCCTGCTCTATTACATTTCAGAGGGGAATCCTGTACTGTTATCCCCCACTGCAGTTAAAGTTACAAGTTACTTTGCAGATTAAGTTTGTATGATATGAATATGATGCATTGTTTTTGAGGAGACAAAAGTACTAAAGATGAGCTTCTGCTGATAACGCTTAAGAATGCAGGACTTGTGGTGTTTGTACTTTTTCTTCAAGTGAAGATTTGAAGACTTCCTCCACCACTGGCGGCTCACACTATCTCACACACAAGTCAATAGAGGAAGAGAATAGTCTGGGGGTCTCTGACCACAGCATCCTGAATGTGTCTCCTCTTGGCGCCAACACTGCACACACACCGAGCTGCTGCACTGGTTTAGGTACATGTGTAAGGAAATTATGAGCACACCTGGTTCCTGCTGTGTTTCACACAACACGGCTGTGGGAGTTCGGAGGAGGCAGGTGTTGGCCGCGCCCAAACTATTGAAAACCACAAAGTGCTTCCTGTGCTATCCTAATACAAGTTTTACTGTTAGGGTCAGTATTAATGTTTGAGGCAACACAGGTAGGACTCCCGCTGCGAACTGTTGCAACACTCGGACCAGATCAGAGGTGGAATGTGTTGGGCAACTTCTTCACAACTGGCATGATGCAACCAAACTTCAAAATGAGTTTGACTTTTAAAGCACCGGTAGTCTGAGCTCAACCTTAGCGTTGATCAAACATTTAGATGACTGACAAAAACAGCACCAGGTTATTTAAAGTCCACCTGAAATCCCTGTTTTTGGAGTCAAAAATCTCCCCCTGCTATGAGGCCCTGAGATGATTGGGCCCAGTATACCCCCACTTGCTCTTCAAGAAATTCTGCATACTGATCACTTGATGACACACAAAATAACTTTGGAAATATGCAACAAATAATGCATGCTTGAGGTGTGTTCCCACAGAAAGTGACGCAAACGTTTCAGGCATCGTTGAAAGATGAAAATGTCGACCTTTCAGTGAAAGAATGTGTGTGTCACAGGTCTTGTGGAGGAATAAACACCCAGCCACATCAGATCCTGGTCGGGATCCAGACCCAGTGAAAAAAACCAAACAATCCCCCGATCAAACTCACATGAGTAATACAATGCAAAAATGTGTTTAGTGTCCGGTATTTTAACACTGTGGCCTAAAAGTTTAGGCGGTACAGCAGGGCCCTGATCAGCTGATACTGTAACATCTCAGTAAGTTTAAAATCAAATGATTTGATTGATATTATGCTATACAAATATGAAATATATCTATTTTGGGTCATGCTGTTTTTAAATCTCTGCACAACACATTCAATTAACAGAGCAGATCTGTACGCTGATAAACATAGTAATCATTTTGGAAGGACTCAAAAACAAACGTACTGTATGAAAGTAAATTTAGAGTACTTCTTCCCTCTCACCTTGAAACCACAAAGGGTTAAAACTGTTACTTCTCTCTTTCTCTGCAGATGGAGGAATCCACCCTGCCGGACCGCTGCTCTGACTCATAAACACGTGTGTCAATGTGTGTGTGTGTGTGTGTGTGTGTGTGTGTGTGTGTGTGCACGCCGGAGCCATTTATGCGCGTGACCATGTGTATGTGTGTTAATGAGTTTTGTGTGTCTGCGTGTGGAAGACATATAATTATCTGCGCATGTGTTTGTGCCAAGTTGTGGAAGGCACCGTACTTTCCGTGTCCTGCAGATGAGCATGCACACACACACACACACACACACACACACACACACACACACACACACACACACACACACACACACACACACACACACACACACACACAGAAGACAAGCAGAAGGAGAAAAAAAAAGAACAAAAGTCAGGCTCAGTCGATACTCAAATAAAAAAAAAAATCTGTCCTCATTTCACCTAAACTTTAATGCCCTCACAGTCAAATGACCTGAAGTGACGTACGGGGCTGCTGATGCACCACTATGAGATTAAATACAGAAACTAATCAGCTACTCTTATATCTCATTAACTGAACACAAATACGTAAATGTAAATAATAAATGTTTTACTCATGTACCATTTACTCATTTGTTAGAATTTCCACTTTTTTAAAAAACAAGTTGAAAATAAAGTTGCTGATTCAACTTGATGTTTTGAGTTTATCCAACTTGTTTTCTCAGTGTCAATTAAAGGGAAACTCCACCAATTTCACACGTTAAAGTGTGTTTACGGGTTTTGGGGAATACTACTGCATATGTGAAAAAGTGGCTGAATTTCCCCCCGGTGATTAATAAAGTATTCTGAATCCGAATCTGAATGAATCTGCATGTAATCTGATAAATTCCCTCTAGTGATGTCACTTACGCCATTTTTGCATTACATTTGCTGGCCTGGCTCTCCTCAGTTTGACTCGGCGCTGCCGGGATTTTGCATTTCCACTGGGCTGCCCACTCGAGGGTGTGTCCTAAACCAATGACTCACTTGTCTCGGTCCGTGTATTACTATCAAAGAATCACCGCTAACAAAGCAGCTCAGCTAATTCTGTTGCAAACACGTTTGATTAACTCTAAGTGACTAAACAGTAAACATGAGTCCTAAAACAGCTGTAAGTGAACACGATGAAACAGTAAAACACAGCAGATGTTTGAAAGTACAAACAGGACAAGTCCACAGCACAGTCTGAATGGTACCATGTCACAAGTAACAGCCATTCAAGACTGTATAATCTAAATCTGCAAAGTAACAAGAAACTAAATGTTTCTATTGAAAACCTGCTGCCTACATTACCAACAATGCAATTTAGCTACTGATAGACATCTTAGGAGGCAATATATCAGATTATTGCAGCTTCCTAAAGGCGTTACATGACTTTTTTTAAACATACACAGTGGTACTCAAGTGTAAAACTGGCGGTGTTACCCTTTAAATCAACTCTTACTGTCTTTGTACTTAAAATGTAAAACAAGCCACAAGGCAGACTGGACCCTTTCAGAGTTTTAGCAAAAACATCTAGATAATTGTTATTTTTAATTGAATTGACAGCAATTGACTACAGTTGTCAGATAAATGTAGTGAAGTAAAAATGAGTAGAAGACGAAGAAAATAGAGCTCCTAAAATAAAGTTTAACAGTACAACAACAGTAACAAATTACTGAGGCACTTTTATGTAAAAAGATGCAAAATCTTTATTTACAACAATTTAAAGCATTTTTAAAGCAATTAAAAACAGCATAATTACAATATTTTCAGTGTACAATAACAGTATAAACAAAACACGTTGCTACAGTTGTACTGGGTCATTTGGAGTCATTCAGTTTGTTTCTGGTTCTGGCTCCAACAGTTGCAAATTCTGTACAGCATTTACGTAGCAAAGCACAACACACCAGTGTCTCTGTCCCCTCTGAGATTTATCTTTTTTAACATGCCAATGAAAAGATATAATTGATTACTCTCCCTTTAACAGGTCACAGAGCTCAAATACAGCGACTCCAGCAGTAAAACCCTGAATGTCACACAACCGCTTCTGTACTGTGACACCTACAAATGACAGGCGTTGAATCTACACATTAGCAGGTTTCCATATCAGTTTCAGAACACTGTAATTCATCTCTCGGTTTCCTCCCTGCCATGCTCTCCTCTCACACTCCAGCTGTAATACAGTACTTCTAAATGAGGTCTAAGGTTTCACATGGCATGATATCAGAAATCAACATGCAGTCACAGCTCTCTCAAAGTCGCAGCGAAGGAAGAGCAAAGCGAGCGGGTCTGGCGCGCAGAAAGACGCGTCTTGAGACTTTTATGTCAATTTTTTGCCAGGAAAGGATTAGCACGGAGCGGAGCTAGAGACGGAAAGTAGAGTGAAAAGAACTAAATGTGGACAAAATGATACAAGATGTTTTCATATCTGACTTAAGTTTTACATGTTTAGTAGGGGCAGGGTTTAAAAACGTATAACGGGGCAGTAATGGTGTGAAAGAGGGGATTTATAAAATGAGTAAAAAATGTGTTAAGACCTAATGTGTTAAGCTTGAGTTTCTGGAAGTAATAAACTGCTCAGCATAATAGGTCCATTATTTTTTCAGTGTTATTAATGAATGCCAAATAAACAACTTTAAAACATTGTAGTACTGTCAATAAATATCTGCTGCTTGTAACTCTGAATAGCCAACACTCCTGGACAGATGATGAGACAACGGGCTCCTGGACAGTTATGTAAAAAGGTCCCCAACACCATCCACATAGGAGAATCTCTTTTTTTAGCGTTTTTACGGCCATTTGTGGTTGTTTTGAGTCTTCAGGATCATTTTGCGTTGCTTTGTGGTTGTTTTGCATCACTTCATATTCGTGTCAAGTCCCTTTGTAGTTGTTAGTGTGTCATTATAGTCCGTGTGTACCGTTTTGTGGTTGTTTTGTATCTCTTTGTGGCCTTTTTACATCCCTTCGTTGTTATTCCGCATCACATCGCGGCTCTTTCAAGTCATTTTGATGTAGTCAGTTTGTGTCTTTGTAGTCGGTGTCTATCTCCTTTGGTTGGTTTGCATCTTTTTGCGGTCACGTCGACTTTGTAGTTGTTTTGCATCTCTTTTTCATCAACCCTTTGTAGTTGTTCTGTGTCTGTGGTCATTTTGTGTCTCTCTTTGGTTTGCATCTTTATGTGGTCGTTTTGAGTCTCTGTTGTGCATCTCATGAAGTTATAAGTCATGGCTGTTGTTGGTGTTTTGCATCATTTATAGTCATTTTGAGTCTCTCTGTAGTTGTTTTGCATATCTTTGTGGTCATTCGGCGTGTCTCTATGAATGTTTGTGTGTTTTTGTAGTTGCTCAGTTGACAGCTTTCAAAAAGACGTTTGCAGTTACATTCAGAGGCTGTGGTCCAGGGACCCTGTGTCTGCGCCCAGTAATCAATCCATGATGCCAATAAGCAACCTATCACATTACGACTCGAGTATTGGGGGGGCCAATCAGATTCAAGGAATTCTGGCTTTACCTACTGGTGCTGTTGTCTATTGATATGTCTGGTCCACTGTTTACAGCCAGTAACTTTATGATATCTGTCCTCAACACAGGATTTTAAGGATACATCTGTACAAAAGATGGTTCTTCTGTTGGCTTTACGCACTGAAATGAATCATCTATCATTACCCTTTATATCAAGCGTGCGATAACAAATGTAACAAATGTCAACAATCTTCAGTTACTGAATAGACAGTAATCCATCATTTCATCGGAGGAAGGTTGAAAATGAAACTGTCAGGCTGAAGAGTTAATTCAGTACTATTAAAACATGTGATTACACAGACGACAGAGGAGCTGCAATGAGAGTTCAGGAATGATGAAAGCCAGGAACACACTTGGTCTGCGATGCATTCCTGTTGACACAACTGTGCAAACATTCAAGCTGGGCTCACACACATACTCAGATGAATTTGGTTATCGATTGCGTTACAACAAACTTCTGTTGCTGCTGCTCTGATTTGCTGTTGTTGTTTGAATAACCTTACAGGAGGGCAACATTCAACAGTTATGAAACGTATTTGTTCAAGAAGATAAAATCCAACACATGTAACACTCACAACAACACAGTATGTTCAATGCTGCAAACAGAGACTTTCATTTGAAACAGATACACTTCCATTGCATTATGGGGGATTCATGAAAACTACCTCTCAGGTCTTCAACAAACCGTTTCATAGTACTCTTCTGACACTTAATGATGGTGACAAGTATTTAAAAGAAAAACAAATGACATTCCCATTACCATTCCAGCCTGGCTGTAGCACACACTCATTGAATCTGATGTTATTTTATGATCAATTGGTGAAAATCGAAACAACATACAGCATGGCAGAGAATTTGTTAGAATTTCACATAATCCACACAAAACAAGCCAGAAAACAAAAACTTTGCACAAATGTTTCGGTCAACATTCACATTGCTTTTTAAGACATAATGTTTGATGCTGTGTTGGGCAGGACATGGTAAATCAAAACCCAGTCTGAGCTATGGCAAAATCCATTGCTTTGGAAACCCGGATGCTTTCACAGAAAGCTCTGTGGAAGGAAGTGGACAGTACGTTACTCTCTAACCCAGGCAAGGTGGTTAGCCAGATGTACATTTGCCAAACCAACTAGTTAGTCTCTATCCTTGAAGTCTTTCCTCTTGTAAAACCTGAAAAACACTCTCAAAATACAAACTTTGCAAGCTTTATCAAGGTACCTAAACCAAAAATGGCCAGACTCTTGAAGCTATTGATCCAATTAACAAAAAAAGAGAGAACAGAACAGAATTATTCAATGTACATTGTCACTTTGTCTATTTTACGAGCTGTTCATATTAACTGTGAAAGCATGTTTAGTTTTGGTCATGATTACTTATTGCTATTTAGAGTTACGGTTAGTCTGATTTGAGGGCTGAGTGCTGAGAGATTTTTGGTTTACGTGAGTGCAGATAAAACCCTGAATGATGCTGAAAATCGAGCAATAGCTACAACTAGCAGTATCTTCAAATTCATAAACCTCACCTTCAAGACTCTACAAGAAGTCTGACACTGTTTGAAGACACTTTCAATAAAGGTTCAATCGCACCACTTTTTGAATGTGTTGTATTCTGGTGGACCAAACCGTAATGAGCTCGTTACTGCCCCCTGAGGCCAGATAGTAACAAACCACAATCGTATTGTTGCCTACTCCACATAAGAAAATAAACTTGGAAAAGCAATACAGAGATAAAATATATAAACTATATCGTAAGTGTTTTCAAACAGTATGATTTGGTTCTACAAAAGAAAAAGACTTAAATAATGAGAATTAACAGTTCTGTTTAGCAAATGTACTTTTCTGGTTAAGCTCATCATCTCCCAGAAATGAACAGGTCAGGGCTGTTCTGCAGGAGAACTGATATGTTTTAATGCATCTAAATAGTTCAAAGTATAAATGTATCTAATCTCACCACAGTTTGACTCACCGCTGTGAGCTAAACAGTCAGTGACAAAACCCTCTTTTACTCTGCATGATTCAGTGTTTGGTTGTAGTCCAGGAACCTCTCTCTGAGAGTGTTTAATGACCTGGCAGGCACGAGGAGACTTGGCCCGGTCTGAATCACTGCACTAATAAACGGATAACACGACCTTGTCAACAAAACAATACTTGCCAGCTACATTCAGTCTGGCTGCTAATGTTGAATCCAGACACTGAAACAAAGAACGGTGGAAGACGGTCCTGTTAGATCAAACTGCTTTATGTCAGAGTAAGGTTGGTAAATGCAACACCTAGATGACGAGTAAACAAGACAACTGGAAACGACAAAGTTTAATGGTTTCAGTGACTTACATGATTCATTTTGTTCATTGTCTTGCATCTTTGAGTTTTACACTGCAAACTGACAGCTTAGTAAGTACTCAAATCCAGTTACCATATGGACAAGTAACGTAATCTGCTGCTGCTTTTCCTTTTCAATGTGCAAAATCTTTAGTTTTATGTTGTTTGTGAGTTTTGTTTAACGTTGAATAAAACCACAACGAGAATGGAAATGAAACCCATTAATGCTTTTGCTCTTACTTTGGTCTTTGATTTTTTTTTTTTTCATTTTGGCTGGAGTTGTTACAGAAGCACGCTGGCTTTTCTGTACAGAGGAAGGTTGGTATCAGTTACATGAAGGTTGGTTCAGTATCATCTTACTAAAACCAATGGGTGAGGAGTTTTTTTTTTTGTTAATCATATAAAGGGTCAAATCTGTCTGGGCAGGTTCGGTTTACACATTAACAATAATGTCTTTGTCTTTGTGTATCAATTGCTGTTTAATAAGTGGTATAGTAGTCATGAAATACATAGATGAAACATTAGTTTTGCAATTTTCCAACAAACATAGATTTTAAAACTAGTGGAAAGAAACGTGTTCTTATTATTTATCTAAACGGCAGAATGGGTACTTTTTAAGGGGATGACAATCCGGATCACAGGGTTTAGAAATTTACCCAAGTATTGAAATATGACACAAAAAACAAAATGGACACTTCATCTTCAATGTATACAAACACAGTAATAAACTGCATTCAGACAGGATTAATTTCTCCTAGGAATTATTTACATTCTCAAATACTATGTATTAGAAGGGAAAGCTCTCCTTGGAGTATTAATGCTGTCAAAACAGGTCTTAAATTGCAGCAGTCTGAAAAAAACAGCATGTCATGGCATTTGATTATCTTTGATGTGGATACCTACGTCATTTAACAGTCAATACAATTCATTTCTGCGGGTAAAAATGCTGGCATACAGTTGGCTCTTATTGAATTACAACTCAGATACATGTAACTCATGGTAACAAAACGGCACAGTAGTTAAAGAATGTTGTGTGATTAAAATGATGGATAAAAATGAACAATTTGGCCAAGTTGGTTCCGACACAGGTCACGAGTCTATTGCATGCTTGATCAGGACCTGACAGGAGTGCAAGATAAATGTTCCCTGCCTGAAACCTTCAGGAGAAAAAGGATTGGGGGAAATGTTGTGAACTGGACCCACGTATTTTAACAACCCCGGGTCTGCAGAGTTGATCAACCAAATAACTTGTAATCTCTGTACAAAAAAAAAAAGAAACTTAAAAGAGGCTAAAAAAGTAAACAGATAACTGTACAAGGCACTTTTGAATTTCCACAGGCGTAATTTTCCACTGAGGCAGATATAGATGATATGACTGCCTCTGGGCTGGAAAGGAGTGCAAAATCCCGTCTCTTTGGTGGTATTGTAAAGGATCAGAGACCGTGAAGGAAAAACAGAGGTGAAAAAACAAAAATCCTAACATTTTAGAGTTCCTTAAAGGTGTTAACAAATCATCTCCAGAGTCAAAAGTCTCCTTCCTCGATACGTGGAAGAGAGGAAGTAGAGTAAAAATTAGGTCCTCATACACAAAAAGGAGATTCAAGGTTTGATAGATCCAACACATTATTAAAGAAAAATGCTACGTCTGCTGGGTTTCTCCAAAGACTAAACCTGAGAGTGGTCCTGGCTGTCCGTGCTGCCTTGCAAGTAGATTATCCGTCCGATCAGGAGGAGCAGGAGACCCACGCAGAGCAGCATGGCGGGCTCCTGGTGGATGTGCGGCAGCTGGTTCGGATTGATCACAATCCGCCTTTGTCCGCCTGCCACCCCCTGAAACAGAGAGGAGGGAGAGACGAAGATATGTTTCAGTTTTAATGAGAAATATGTTACAAATATACAGCATGGCTCCACCAAAATTAGAGATGTTCCGATACCATTTTTTCCTTTCCATTACCGATTTCGATACCTGGGCTTTGGATACCAAGTACTGATCCAATACCAATGCGTGTAAACAGCTGTTTATACTACTAACCCTGTATGGATGTGCTATGATTTGCTATCATTGTTGTATAACCTGGCTCTGGTAAAACCTCGCAGAGACTGATAGAGCCGTTTAAAACTGTAGCAACAGCAACAGAAATATATCTTGAAATAAATAATTCCCTCATGACTTACTCACGGCACTCGTTTGCTTGCAGCACCGCACTTTGAAAGGCAAATGTTGACGGCAATACTGTGTCCACCCAGTGTGCAGACTCAGCAAAGACACAGGTCTTTCAGCCTAGAGCTGTGCGATATTACGATATATGTCGTAGTGCGATATAAAAATGTCTACCGTAGGATAGAACCCTCTGTTGTTTATATCGTAATTTTAACATGTAGGCTACTGAATTAGCACTATTGCTACACTAACGTTAAAGTACACTACGGTTGTGAATTAATACGCCGTGTGAAGCACATCTCAACGCTACTGCTTTGTGGTAGCATTTTTACGTCACTAGCAAGGACTCGTTTACGGCACCAGTCGCTCGGGGGAGTAAACAGAGGCAAAGCAGCATGGCGGAGACGGAGGAGAGCGCAATTGAAGACGAAAATTATGTTACATCAGATACAGAACGGTAATCTGGAAAACATGCCGCCAACAAGTTGTTACTAGCGACTCGAACACATCTAATCTTTTCTATCTCTTAAAGACACGGCATGAAAAACAGTACAGAGACAGGGAGATGATGTGACAAAGCACTAATGTTACCTCAAAACCACAAAGTGACGAAAAGAAGAAAAGACACCAAATGAGCCAGAAAAAATTGTTGACCAGAGGCACCCCCTATGATAAGCAGTCCCGCAGACACCACGTAATTACAGATGCCATCTCTAAATTCATATGTCAAGATATGTATATGTATATATATATATATATATACACACACACATATATATATAT
>CAEMYA010002116.1:3684687-3696074 GCA_903131615.1 Diplodus sargus | reverse complement strand
ATATATATATATATATACATACATATATATAGATAGATAGATAGATAGATAGATAGATAGATAGTTAGATAGATATTAAAAAATTCTAAGAAATTATATATCGGGACATAAATCCTTATCGGGATATAAAATGAGCTACATCAAGATATAAGATTTTGTCCATATTGCACAGCACTATTTCAGGGGAGATCAGTTTCGTCGTGCTATTTTGTGTGATGTGTCTTCAAGTGCTTCAAGCGCAATCGCAGCCTTGCACACTAGACATGTCTTGTTTTACTGGTGGGGTTATCCAGAATAGAATGATCCCAAATACCTTAACTGTTGCTAGCTCTATCTGGACTCCTCTTGGACACTCTACCTCCTCTTGTTTGATACAACTGTATTAGCTTTTGTGTTTTCTACTTTGTGTTTTGTCACTTCACACTGCCTGGATTTGGGGATTATATGTTGTTGTTGTTTTGTTTTTTTTTATCATTATTTCAGCTTTTTATCAAAAGCCTGTTTGTAGTTCCCAATCCTGCTTCCCTCCTTGGTGCTCTGCATTTGGGTCTTATTCATGTCCAGATGATGCATTTTCATCGGCTTTTGCATCTCATGCTGTCATTTCACTCTCATTTTCGAGTGTGCTGTGAGAATATATACATCAACTGTTCACTTAAACATCCTGCAGTCCCTTGAGGATTTAAAATCAAAGAGAGACACACACATACTGTGTGTTTACATCCACAGGAAGCAGGTAAGTACAGTTCTCTACATCCTGCTACACATCTCTTTACTCTGGCTGTCTCCAGGTGTGATTTCTTTACATCAGTGTGTGTATAAATGCATATGAGCAATATGTGTTTATGTTTAAATTTGTCTGAAGGCTTCTGGTCTTATACATTTAGCAACCTTTTCTAAGAGAGCACACACAAATGCATACGTTTTTTTTAAGGTTCTTATTCAGTGCTTTATGTCAAAAGCAACTGAGGCCAAGATATCTTGATATATACTCTTACTACTTTCACAAACAATGGATCCTGCATTTCCAATTAGTCATAAGACTGACTCAATATGATGACTTCATCCGGGTAATTATCAGACTTTAAAACTCACCATCCAAAGCCATAAAAGACATACAACAGATATACAACTGTAGTATACTCTTCATTACAGTCAAACACTACCAGTATCAACAGGCAACAAGAGCTGAGTATGCAGAAAGTCGAATCAGGTCATGCTGAGTCTGGCTGGATTGTCCAGTCCTCAGGCATTTATTGTACTGAACATTACATCACCTACAAGAGGAGGATTAAATCAATAAGTGAGATCATCTGTAGTTTCAATTAGGACCCTAATTGTTTCTTTAAATTGTAGCCTCAACTGTCTTTCCTGTCTCTTGATTCTACAAGACTTCTGCAGTCATTCTGACACACTTGGCAGGCTGTTAGGAGAAACAGGTGTTTCTTTTCTTTTCTGCTCTCCATCCCTGCAATCAAAAGCCCTGTGCATTGGCCTCCGGCCAATGATCCAGCAGCGGCAACTTTACACCAATAACAGATCAGCCAGATGAATATAAGAGAAAGGATATTTCCCCTTGGCTGGATGCAGACCAGGGAACTTGGGTCGGAGCAGAACCCTCTCCAGTTTCTAGTGGCCATTGGTAGAAGGCTGTGGTTGTACTATGCAGCTCTCATGTAGGAAATCTTGTAGATGTTTGAAAATATCCTCAGCTACTACTGCTATAGTAAATAAAGGTCGAGGAAAGAAACCGTACACTCTAACTGAGGTGTTTACAAGAATAACTAAGGAATTTACAAGGGCAGAATCAAGAATCAGTTTTTCCGCTGGAAGATAGATGTCCTGTTTTGGCACGAGAATTTAAATACAGCCTAGCCGGATGTACTGTACAATACCATCCAGACTTAGACTGGCACAGAATGAGCCCTTGGCCCTGGGGCGAGAGTGTTCTCTGAAAAACAGGATCTTTATGGACGAGAGCAAGAGAGGAGTATCAAAGCTGTGTGGTTTGATTCGAAAAGTGAGCCAAAAACCACAGAAACCCATAATGCCAGAGGAGGAAACAGGTGAGAGGAAGAGAAGTTAACCCTATGATTCATCAGTCTGTTTCAAATTCTGCTTCTGAGCTGCTAGAATACTGATTTGAACCAGGCTTGACCTTGGGGTTCCTGTATAGAACCAGTTTGACAAGCCTGATAGAATCATGGAGATTAATAGACAAAGAAATCCACTGCAGAGGAGGCACCCACGAAAACAGACCACAAGACCCAATATGTCTTCTGGATGTGCATCATCAAGAAGGCTGATCTGGCCAGTGATAAGCTGGTACAGGTAACTGAGAGGCCAGTGGTGGGAAATGAGGACCTGGTGTCATGTGTCTAGCCTAGCAACCCACGGATCAAGTACTGGCTCAGATTGCCATTGGCTTTCATTGGCTGGTAACTAGCATGCCTTGGCTAGCTATGTTAGCTACCAACTACTATGGTTTTCTTCTTGTTTATTTTATTGGCAGGCTGGAGTCAAATACGCCACATTACTGCCACCAAGTGTCATTGAATTTGGTACTGACATCCATGTTGCTCAGGAATTGTACAAACTAATAACAGCCATCATCTGATCAACATTTTAATCTGTCCAATACTATGGTTAATGATGAATATTTGGTGCTAATTTGCAAATGAAAGCACATAAAAACGCTAAACCTAAAATGGTTAACATGGTGACCATTGTACCTGTGAAAGCTCAGGATATCAGCATTGTTACTGTTATACTTAACATCTCCTCACAGAGACACTGGAGTGGCTGTTAACTGTTTTAAATGTTGGTGGGAAGTTTAAATTAAATCCACCATTAAAAGAAGAAAAATTCACTGCCTGAGTGTAAATCGTTGAGGAGACACCAGCGCAGGAAGTAGACTCAGAGTCATTTGACTGCAGCTAAACTCAGCCATGATCTTCCCAAATGTCATCAAGGAACTGTTTGGCAGTGAAGTGAAGAGCAAACTCTCTCCAAACACTGATTTTTTGGGGGATTTGGTTTCATCTCCACAACCGAAACTTCTGCTATTACCATAAATCAAGATTTGTGTGGGTGAAGAAACTTGAGCGAACACCATTTAGTTCAGTCTCCACTTTCATTTGGAGCTCCAAAATTTGTCGTTTGACATCACAGATTAAAAGTTCTATCTCTGTTAAAGGTAGAAAGTTGAGATGGATTTTGAAGAGCTATTTGTGTAAATACAGTAAAGATTGCGATCTTCGTTGTCTGATTTATTACACCATTTCTTGCCTTTATGTAATTATACATTTCTGTTGTGAAAACTTTACAGTTAGTGTTATTAACATTAATTTGCTTGAAGCAGCGTTTATCATGTTGCACATTAGAGACTATTCTCTCCTCAAAACTGCTCTGGAAGTCAAACACAAGCTTTGTGGTTTTTCAGTTGGCAGAGTTTCGGAGCGCTTTCCTCACCTCACGAACCGCGCCATGATTTAACTGTCAAGATGGTCAACAGTTTGCAAAGTGAGGGAAGAGACCATGTTGGAAGATTTATGAATCTCAAGACAAAGAGCAAATTTACTGAAAGCTTGTCTCACTAGACCATGTTCGATTTGTTGATCTATTTATGTATACATACCTTGTACTCAAGAAAAACAAGGAAAGAGGGATTCATTTCATACGTATCAGTTTTAACTTCCTTCCCGAAATCCTCCCACTTTATTGTATATCCAGCTGTGTAATCGTGGTAGGCACTTATTATATTTTACAGCTCATGAAAGTGCAGAAAAACCTCGGAATGACAACATAACAGGAGGATGTGATGAACCTGGGTGGAGCCAAGTCTTCATTTATGTGGTTAAACACAACTCAGGCACTGACATCTGACCAACATCTGTACACAATGTGTCTCAAATCACCTTTGGAATGGTTAATGACTACTTCAGTGCACCTGGTTGCATTTACACCTGGATTCACTTAGATTAATCATCATCAGATGGCTGTCTGATAACACAAGGTGCAAGCTCAGGGTTACTTCAAATGAGTCAAAGGAGAGTTAGAGTTCTTCAAACACTTATTTGCTTTCTTGCTGAGTGATCAATGAGAAGATCGATCGATCGATCAATTGATCCCTCTCTTCTCACACACTTCAATCTTTTGTAGTGTGTGTGTGCAATTGCCACTCAGTGATTAATGAAAACAAATACTATCAATATTTAATCCCAGGCCATTTTACCACTCGGAGACACATAAGCTAGTTCATGCGTGTGTGTCTGTATGAGGGGGTGCTCAGGGACTATGCAAAACTACTTCAGCTTAAACACTGTTTGCAGAAAATAAGGCTGGTCAGATAGTTGGGTGATTGGTTCCATTTCACAGTCAAGAACAGGGAGTTTGATTTCCACTGCAATCAGAAGCAGATGTGCTCCTCAGCTGGAAAACTCCATCTGAGAGTCAGACCTGAAGCCAAAACCAGTTTCACTAACCAACACTCTTCATATTCTTCATATTCAACGTTACCAGGATTATAGAAAAGGAAATACACACACACGCACACAGACACACATGGGTAATCCTCTAATAGTCACCTCATTTAAACTCTTACCTCAAATAACCCCTTCCATCATTCATCACAGAAAACCTGTTGCCACAAATCATTTTCACGCTGTCACTGCAAATCTGCTGGCTTCTAACGACAAGTTCAACTGACGCACGTGCGCGCACACACACACACACACACACACACACACACACACACACACACACACACACACACACACACACACACAGGCACCACCATGTGCAGTACATCCACAGCACAAGAGAAAAACCGTGCAGGCAGATGGCCAATCAGCTTACTAGATAATCCGTCAACCCGAAAATCCACCAGTCAGAGAGTAAATCAATGCAACAATGAAACAACTACACTGTCATTCAGCCAATCAAACAAACAAGATGCTGATTACGATGGCATGTTTATCAAAATTAGTCCAGATTGAGTTTGGTTTAAAAGCTTTTCCAATATCCAATGTTTTATCTTCTAAAATACCTTTTCCACATTGTAATGGGCAGCTGTGACTCAGTAGATACAGCGGGTCGTACAGTAATAGGAAGGTCACTAGGTCAGTACCATTTAGTAAAATTGAGACATAATATAAAGCAGGTCAAATATTTTTAGGGAAATATTGGTGGAAGTGTGCAGCGTTATTCCATTTCCATGGCTCTGCCCCTCCTTCATCTGTTATTTTTTTGTTGGTGTTTAGAAACTATTGACTTTTAAACATCTCATCTTGCTCCTCTTCCTGTCTCTGTCTTTTCACAGTGGAAACATTGAGTCAGTCCGTTCCAAAAAGCTCATGTGATTTTGTTTGGTCACCACAACTTACTATGCTGCATCTCAAAATAGCTCTTTAAACAAGGCTACACTTACAAGAACACACACACACGCACAGACACACACACACTTACAATGTAAGCTGTTATATTGTTTCACTATCCTTCTCACTCTTACCTCTCTCTGCTTCTAAGTGCCACTTTGCAAACCTCCCCGAACACTATAATTTGAAGGTTTTACCTCTTAAATTTTTTTCAGGGGATTTCTTGTTGTAGGAGCGTGCATAACAAGTTTAATCACAGAAGTTTGCAGTTTCTCTTACGTTTTGTACATGTAAACATCGGTCTGTACATTATCCTTTACATACATCCTTTACACACAACACATCACCACCCGCAGACAGAAGGAGCATTCGTGACGTTGTGGTTTTGAATCTGACTGACGACCTTCATCACATCACCTCGATTATAACTTATCTCTTTTTCCCTAATGAAAACATCAGGAACACTATTTAGGACAAGCACTGAACAGCTATCAGACTATAAACAGGGCTTCAATAAATCAGTGTCTAGTCCTGCATTGCACTGAGACAAACAGCGAAGCACTCTTAATGGATAAATAAGGGTTTAAAAATACTGTCTTTCTCCCGCTCTTTGTCTTTCATGCACACTTGGACACACATAAACAAAAACACAAGCAGCCAGTCAGTGACACCCGGCTGGTCCACAATGTTCCTCTGAGTTATTTCTGTCTTCAGGACAAAGGGTTTTACCTCTTACTGAAAGATGACAGAGTGTGTGCTGGAGTTTGTTTGAGTGTGTGTGTGTGTTTGTGTGTGTGTTTTGGCAGGATAATTAGACCTTGTGCTCTGCTCCCTGAGAGTTTTTTAACCACAGGGCTGAGCCATAATGAATCTACACTGTCACGGACCCTAGACTGACACACCACACTCACATACACACACACACCAGACACCGAACTGAGCACGTTTACAGATGTTTGAAAACAAACGCACACATTGTGTAAATGTTTAACTGGCACACATAATCACGCACACATTGTGTAAATGTTTAACTGGATGAGTTTGTGCGGGGGGAGGAGGGAGGGTCGGTTGGGTGAGAGAGGCTGGATTAAATGAGGACAAAAGAGAGCGAGCCAGCGAGAGACAGGAAGAAGACGATCGAAACACAAACAATTACTGGTCATTATATTGGTGATTACACAGCCCTATGCATGTTTTCCTGGCAAATACTCAGTCACCTCAATATGGTTTTTATGTAACAGTATTTTCAAGAAGTGGGAACCAGACAGGACGGGAAGAAAACACCTGCATGTTTGTGTGCGAGCGAATTATCAGATGATGTGAGTCATTTTAAAGCCTGTACAGCCAGAAGTGATGCGGTTCAGCCTCTTGGTCGACGCCTTCAGGCAATGAAACTGAACAGAGCTCTTCTGTCAACAGTGGAAACATGCTGGCAGTTCAGTATTTAACAGTAATGTGATGATAAATTGGAATGCTGGAACTTTATCACCAAAAATTATTCATTCGGTTTTACATTTTTCCTATCTGTCTTGCTGAACTTATATGATTATGGAAAAGATGTCCATTAAGTTGTCGAGAACTCGCCTACATTTCTTTTTATGCAGACGATTCACAAACTTCACTTCTGTAACAGGTAAATCTAAATGTGAAAGCAGGAATGTCATTATTTTTGCATCAAGCATTTGGTAACAACATTTGACCAGATGTCGGCGCTAAACTAGAATGCAAGCTCAGGGAAAAGTAACGTCATTACAATTCTTCCTGTGGGGAGCACGAATATAAAATTTAATGGCAATCCATCCACTTGTCTTCAAGACATTTTACAAATACCCCAAAAAGTCAACCTTATGGCATTGCTAGAGGAAAAGTCAAAGGGATTTATCCTCTAGGGGCCGTGAATGTCTTTACCAAATTATATGGCAATCCACCCAATAATTGTCAAGATAGTTGACTTAAACTAACAAATGTTAATCTCGTGGACCGCTAGAGGGAAAGTGAGGAGATTATCAAAGTCAGTGAAACTCATTCTCTGAGGATCATCAATGTTTTTACCAAATTTCATGTCAATTCATGTGTACAAAATTGAAATACAAGTCTGCGCTAATCTTTGCTGTACCTAAAACTATGTGTAAAAAAAAAAGTATTCTCTTTGAACTGGTCACAACTCGTGTGCAAGCAGCAAACGGCTGAAATGGACATAACTTCAATTTAAGTTGAGAAATTCCACCAAGTTCCACTCAGATCTTTCAGTTCTTCAATTCAAGTTGGAATATGTAATCCCTTCAGCGTGTCTGGGTTTGATCAAGGTTTCCCGTTGGGTTACCTTTCAAGGCAAAGTGGTCTCAGATGAGAGACCAGACACAATGTCTCACACAATCATTAGTGAGAAAGGCTCAGAGTGCTGCCAGCAATACACTATGACAGAACAGATATCTCCATATGAAAGCAGATAAATAGAAAACAGTAATAAAAGGGCAAATTGTTGTCAGACAACAGCCGTTGGGTTCCAAGATTGAATTTCGGCCAATGCGTTCCTCTTCTTCTTGCTTCTCCACATGGACTGTTTACCAACATGCAACCAAAGTCCACTCAAACGAGAGTGGTCAATACTATTATGAATTTAAATGGACTACAGACAGAAACCAGAACGCTTCTGTAACAGAAATCTTGTCCCTTGCCGTCAGATTCTACATTCATATGCAGACTTCTGTTTAAAGAGATTAACACTGGGGTATCAATACTATATTGTTACTGTGATATGAGACTAACAATTTGAATATCCGCAAATCCAAGCATTTATAAAGTGCTTTTGAAGAGATTTCAAAAGTATCGAGATAAATATTGTGTATCATGACATAACCTAAGGATATTGTGATGTTATTTAAAGGCCATATCCCCCAGCCCCACTTAGTAACTGTGTTCTTAGCTGAATGGTTAGTTGTGGTGGGAGTCCTGTAGTTTGGCCATGCACTGCATGCAGGCACCATAACCCATCCGGAGAAGTTTTCCATTAGAGTGATGCAATCCCTCACTGGCTTCCGGAGAGCAATTGTCCAAGTGTTCTAGCCTTGTTTCTTTTATCAATCATAAGTTATTTTTGAGTAATTATGGAAATATTGGGATTACGATAGTTCAGTTACTAATCTATTTGATCATCTCTGCAATTTGCAGGACAAACAGAAAGTTTGTTGCTGCATCAACAAAAAAGATAATAATAATCTTTTCTTTTTTTTTTTTCTTTGTGATATGATGAGTAAGTATCTGATTCAAATCTGGAAAACCTGAAAAAACATCCTATGCTACTGTGGTTACGAAATCATGCGTAACCATGCGTGTGCACTTGTCCACAGCAACACCAACACCTGGCAAGAGAACAGGGAACAAGCCTCCATGTTCCTCTTTTGAACAAACACACACTCTTGGACTGTTCTATACCGAAGTTCACAGAAGGTTTGCCACTAAGACGCATACGAACAGACTCTGTCTTTCTGGTCGTGTGATTAAGTGTTGAGTCACAGCCTCAACTCATCACGTTCTAACATATTTCTTGAACCTCCCTTTTGTTTTTCTCTGCTGCTTGAGTCACAGCTGTGAAGGCCAAACCAACCTTGCACTGCATGACTCCTGGCACTCACTTCATCCCCGCTTGTGGGATTTTTTATATATGGAATGAATTTGATTCTTCCTGACGTCAGTGCACTGCTGTCAGCCGTTAAACTCCTGATTTTCCCAGACTCCCGGGAATAACTTGGTAAAATGCTCAAGCACAATGTTGACAGTACATCTGATGATCCAGAAGCAAAATGAATGCAGAGATTGATTAAAACCAAAACCTGAAAGATGGATGAGTAACCCAGCTGTGGTAATGATGGGTTTGAGAGCAATGTGATGACTGCTGGAACCACAAGTGCACACAAATAACATCCCTTGAGGGGTTTCACCGCTTTTAGGATACATACCCGTACGTAATTGGGGGGGATGCAGAAAGAAGAGCGCAGAAAGGGTTAGCTGTCTTCCTGTTTGATGATTATTAGCACCCAGTAGGTTAAACACAGTGGGAGAGGAACATTTCAGACTAATCAGACTGCTCGGCTGAAGAGATTTATAGCTGTTAAGCTTTCGACACTGAGGGAGCTTTTTAAGCTCTTCACTGGGATGTAACAGTCCTGTCATGTCTGTTCTCGACTTTTACTTTTTAATCCCTCTTCTCTGATGAGATTAAAGTAAATTCAAACCAGCTCTGTTTTTCTTCCCTCTTCCTATCTGGCTTCCTAGTCAGCTCTTTGATAGAGGAGTAAATAAACCTGATGATGCAACATGCAGAAATGTTGCCAAGGAAGCAGAAGCCAAGAGGAAATAAACTCTTATTGCAACTCTACAACACTGACTGACCGATGGGTAAACTGCACCAGTCAGAGGGTTTATATTCCCTGAAACAATGTGGTTCTCTCTTCTGTGAGGCAATAGCCAGGCCACTGTTACTGTAATTTCATTTCATAATCACAGGTTACTTATCTAACTTTCAAAATATTCATCAAGAATTGATACATATCTGCATAGAAATTGTTTTTGGTGTTTCTCACTGGTCAGCACTTACCAACGTTCTGGGTTGAAGGCTAGGTCCATTCCACAACAACAGTAAAAACCAAAGATTTTGGTATTTGACAACCATGAAATGAGACTCATAAATGAACCATCTCTACTCAGCTTCGTTACTCGAACCTTGGAGTTTAAAATGTTACTGTAGCTGTGTCTCAATTTGGGGGATACATTCTTTGAAGGCATGGCCTTCCTAGACCAAGAAGCGTTGTTAAGGCAGGAACACACTGGCCCAACCGTTGGAAGTCTGAAGCGTTTGGGGAGACTCGGACGAGGTCGGAAAAATCTGTTCGGAGTGTTCAGCTGCGTTGGAAGCTTTTGGAACTGCATGGACAGCATCTGCTCCGATTCAACATGTGAAGTCTGAGAAGGTTGGCTGTCCACTGTCTGAGCCACTGGATTCTCTGATTGGTTGTGTGCTAGCTGTATGACCATTCTGATTGGCGGTGTGCTAGCGAATCAGCGCGGTGTGTGGGAGGGGCGGAATACTGTGTGCGCTTTGCTTTTCTATGCACTCCATTCCGTCATTTCTTGTTTTCATGTTTTGGAGTACTGGCACGAGACTAGTCCTTATGTCCGTTCAGGGCGAATTAATCTGCGTTCGTTTGGTAATGCCTCGTTGCATGTTTAGTATGCAGCTGTGTTTGTCTGAAATAGTTAAGTTTCATTTTGATCGAAAGTAAAGAGAGTTGCGTGCATAAACCTCTTGTCCAGCGTCATTTTTATACACAACACTGGTGCCACCCGCGTATTGCATCTCGCGCAAGTGCAGAACGCACACGCTATTGCGGAGTTGGCAGTACATCGAAGCAGTGTGTTCAATGCAACTTTTCTGCCGAACGGGTCAGACGAGAGGCAATGGAGTGGTCGGATAAAGGCAGTTGGCTGTTGGTTTGAGTCTGCGCGGTGTGTGGGGGCTTTTAAATGAGACGCTCTACGGAGAATATCCTTTATACCTCACCAGTTTACCCCAACCATACCCATGCATCATCAACTAGGTTGCTAGTGATTGATAGTATTGGGGTCCCTTGTTTTTTTTTGTTGCAATTGTTAGCCATTCGAATGACATGAAACCCCATTCTTACATTTGAAAGTGTTTTTAGCTGCTAATTCACTCCTTGCAGTAGTGCTATCTATACACAATTACGTTTACTAATTATCTTTATTAAAGACTTTATTAAAGATGCAAAAATGTTCATCCTGTAGTAAAGTTTTGTTTACACTGTAGACCTTAATAACTTCTTGTTCTCATCTGCCTGGGATAAACAACATTCACTAACATCTCTTTCAGTCAGCCTGCCAAGAAATAATCCACTTCACTGGTTCTACTAAGGCTGAGCAAATAAGCTCTGCTTTTATAATGTGAGCAGTCAATGAGCTTCTCTGGGTCTCACCACATTTAAACATCCTAAG
>CAEMYA010002116.1:3663398-3683747 GCA_903131615.1 Diplodus sargus | reverse complement strand
ATTGAAGTCGTCTCCAATGCGTCGGAGCTCTCGTCCAATTGCCTCCGCCTGCATGTCCCCTGCTGCGTTTTGTGGCCGCGTGCTAGAGGGGCTGGGAGAGTGTCCTGAAAGAGAGAGGATAAAAAACATGCCACATTTGCTATAACAATACAGTTTTGCGATGATTAAAAGGTTTAAAAGGTCCCCCACTGAGACAAAATGTTGAAGTCATAATATTGATGAGGATGCTTAATTGACGTGCAGCACAAAATGCAGCCTAACAAGTATGCAGCTTTATGTATGGTTGCGGGTTTAAGCATGAAAACATTGTAAAACTTCAGTATCAATATATTTGAAATTTCACTGGTAATATTAACAGAAACCAGAGATGGACTCTGTGGATTTATTTACAACACTGTACACAGCAGCAGTTGGTAAATTGGGTTGTCAAATATATTTGGACATGCCCAAGGAAAGTATATGTGTGGGAAACACTGTTATGCTTTTAATAGGTAACATGTATGAGAAGATAGTCTAGGGTTTAAGGTGCCCTGTGGGTGTCTCGTATGCTTGCTGAAACAAGACTGAGAGCCAAGCACAACGAAGGGCATCTTCCCATTATGTTACCATAGTCTGAACAAATCTTCACTCCTCGAAGCAAGATGTACAAAACATAAACATCTTAAGATCCAAAAGGACACAGGAAACGTATTAGTGACAGAATACACACACACGCTATTTTTCCCTGATTATGCTACAAGATGAGCACCAAATCCATGTTGAAATCGACAGGGGGGAGAGTAAGTGACCTGTTAGCTGTGCAGCGGTGTGTTTTGGCTAAGCTATAGCGCTAATAGCTAACAGCTGGACTGAAAGTTTCTGTTCAGAGTCACAAGAAACTGTAGTTTAGATAAATGTATGATGTATTATGCAGTAGTACTAAATTTAGTACATCGGAGTACAGTTTGGAGTACTTAGAATGCAAATACTTTCACCATGCAACAGTGCATGTAATGTGCATGTCCAGCTTTCACAACAACATCAATGACATGAACGCAGCATTAATGGTCACAGTTACGAAACTTCATGTTCAGATCACCAGCAAAATCCTTCCCGCAGTAACAGTTTGAGGAAATCAAATAAAGAACAGACAAAACAAAACTAAAGCAGACAAGCGGAGTGTGATTCAGTGAGTGGGTGTCTCACAGCATCACACACTTTTTTAGTTTTGACCCAGTTGAGTTTATTTGATGTTATAATTGATGCATGCACACAATGCTGTGCTAAAAAACACAGATGAGATGAAAAGCGTTAGCATTCATTATTCATTATTAGTATTCATGCAGGTGAGATTAAAAAAAAAGACAACAAGAGACACACAGGCATCCGTATACTTTTATGTTTACTCTGACAAACTATTGTTGTGCAGATAGATGAGTACATACCACAAAATCAAGAGGATTTCCATGTGAAATAACATTATCAAATGTGTGTGTGTGCACCACTGGCATCATAGCAAAGATATAGAAGAATACCACTCCACCAGCTGACCGGGTGAGCGAACGCGTGCGTTTGCATATTTGTATTTTCGTGGTTAATGTGCTATATTTTCAGTCTGAACTACAGTATGACTATGAAAGGCTCTGACCTCTTACTGATCTCCACTTATGACTCATGAACTCTGTTATGAAACCCAGACTTAATATTTCTCACATCCTCCAATATTGAAGAGACCAACACAGCTTACTGCGTGTTTACGATGGAAAATATTGGATCGACAGCACTAATCACTGCACAAAACCCTGTGCTGGAGATTTCAGGTAGTGTTTTCTCTACCGCAGCTCCCAGAGCGCAAGAGTCAATTGTCTAATTACTGTTCAGCCATGTTTGGAACTATGTAAAGGCAGGTTGGTACCATTTGAACAATGGAGAACAAATAATGGAACAAAGATGACTGAAAATGTCTCATGGATATGGATGCAGGTATTGATTTCCTTAAGTAATGCAGTCTGAACTAATATACAGAGATCTCCCAACTAAAACGAACACAAAGGAGCTCAGATAAGTCAGTCATCGGGCGTTGAGGTAATTTAGTATCCCGACAGACAAACCAGTACTGGATTTTTTAGGATTGATATAAACACACAACATAAACATACAGCCATGGTACATATCCTTAGATTTTTAAAAGAATCTTAAGTGATATACAGCAGTTTAATATAAGTTATTTTGTTGACAAAGCTATTAATACAACCCAGTACTGTTTTGATCTCACAGGATATCCAACCTGGTCAGAGGCGTTATAAATAACTCCATATGTATCAATAATTTTCTCACTGATGGTTTCATTTGTTTAGGTAGGTCACATGGTGGCATCAGTATTATGTTGAAACATCTGGTTAAAAGCTCCTTGCAGTTCGTTTAACAGCCAACATATTTCTTTTTCTGCAATGAGCTAATTTCGTCAGATACATTGTTCTACCTCTACTTTTTAATCTAATTTAGCTCTGTAGCACCCATCACACTGTTGCAACGTCCTGCCTAACCGTTAACTTGTTCCAAAAAACATAATTCTTTAGATACAGTCTTGGTCTAAACCAGCATACATAAGGAATTACTCTTACTTAGCTTTTTACAGAATATTCATTCATTTCTGTTAGAGGTTTATGCCTTAGATTGACGCCTTTGGCGAAATATATCATTGTGCAACCAGCCCCAGTGTTGTTTATAATTAAACTGCTGGAGTATAAATCAAGCTAAGACCAAAACACATTAAAGTTGGCTGTTCCACTCTGGCTGAGCCTGAAGAAACACGACTGCAGGTGCGATCTTCCTGCCGCAGCAGGAGCAAGCGTTGTTATAGGATAGCTCTAATCACGCTGTCAGGGAGCGACAACAACAAGATGATAAACTGATCCTCCTTAAGCTCCGGAGCTCTATCTCGCTCTCTAACACACTATCAGCCAGCCTTCTCGATAACTGAGACTTTTTTTTTGCCTCAAGGACACTGTGTGATATTTTGTATAAATGTGTGTGTTTATCTGCACTATCTGATGGACATAGCAGACAGAATGAGAAGTGAAGAGTTTTCTGTCTGCAGCTTACAAAAGACCAACGGGCCTATTTTGACTGCTACACACACACACACACACACACACACACTCTGAGGCCTGTTTTGATTGGTGTACTTAATGAATGACACATAGGCACGCTGCTCTGTTTTGACTGGTATCTTATCTGCCTGGTTGCAGTCAAAGAGAATAAGGAGACACAAGGCAATCAGTGAGGCTAATCAGATCTATTATAGAAAGCAGAGTCATACATCCAGAGGTTACAGTACACTGAGGCAAACAGAAGTTTTATTCCAGCATCTGGAGATTACTTTTTCACTTACAATACACCTCTGTTTTTGTTTAAAAATATACAAATTCAGATAGATACTGGTGGAGTAAAGGCTGGAGTTTGTTTGCTGGGGTTATCATCCGCTGTGAAGGGATATACTCTGTTAGGTGTTTTCGTTGTGCCAAATCTCAGCCTCACGGCACAGTTTAGTTTGTTTCCAAGCAACAGGATAGATAGGCAAATTAAGCTGACAGCATTAAAGCAAACATAGCGTGTCTTGTTCTGTTTTTGTATCTAAATAAACAGGGGAAAAAATTATGAAAGCAGCGATGACAACTTTCGGAGTCTATTTTAGACACCGAAGCTGGCAAACAAACCGAACATGTGAGACTGAATAGTTCAGTCTCACATGTTATAGGGATTATATAAATGATGACAACTGCATTTTTCATTTGGAGATAGTGGTGCAGTCATTGAACAATATTGGACTTGAGCCTGATATTGACCTTTGGAGCCTGTCTATATCATGAAATTATCTAAACTCAAAAAGGTGGATGAGTGGACTGACATTGCTTACAATTTAAGTGAAACTCAATTCTCGAACTTAAAGTCTTCATTTCGAAGTTAATGCTGACTCAAGTGACATCACTTGAGTTTATTAATAAGATATCATACGGTTCCCTTTGGAGCCAAAGAAGACTTTTTCCAACTTGTTTCACCTATGCAGTAGTTTTCCCCAAGACCAGTAAACAGACAGAAGTATCAGCCGCAGCGTAAATGTGGAAACGAGTTGTCAATCGAAGAATACAACAGTTGACATGTAATAGGTGATAGCAAGTCAGTTTCAGAGAAAGAAATGTCAGTTCACTGCTATAATCATTTTGATATATCCTATCCTGTTGCTTAGAAACAAACTTAGCTGTGACCGCTACTAGCATAACATGCCAACATCTCAGAGTTGCTTTGTGGGTAATGAAGGTGGAATGAGGAAGCACGTGATGAGTCCAACCATGCTGTACAAGTGCAATGATACAATGGAGGACTCTATTAGCTCTATTAATAGTGTTTCAGCTTCAACTGTAAAAGTTTCAAGATTTTTGTTACATATTTTTATATATTAAGTTGGACTTGTTTTACTTAATATTGCTTAGTACTGTTAGTGTGGCAGTAATGTTTCCCTGACTGGTTGATGCATCATCCCATATACTGCGGTGGTATACTCACACATACATACACACACACACACACACACACACAGCCTTGGGTATGGTTAGTGCAGCCAGAAGTCAAGACCCTTCTTCCTTCCTGTAAATCTGACTCAGCAGGATTCAATAAAAACAGAGAATCCGGGACAGGAGTCCAACTTCAGCAGGTCTGAAAAGCTGAGACGCTTGAGTCAAACTCATTCACAAAGTGAGTGATGACAAGCACAGAAAAAAAAAAGAAATTCAACTGTCATCACAACAATCTCACTCCATTATGTGTTTGAGTCCAAGAGACTTAGAGATATTTTTATATCAGGATTTGTATGTTGGATTATTTGAATGTCACTTGTTAGTGTTGATATTAAATCATAAATATTTTGGACATTGTTGCACTTGCTTTATGGCATTTACGGTAATGTCCAGATCTTTCTTCAATCCCATCAAATATACACATATTGGACATAACTTTTGTCCAATTGCGTTCAAATGTGTCCTGTGGGATTTTGGGAGAGTTTGACCCATTCAGACGCACGTGGTTGTTACTCAACAGGAAGAAGAGTACTACTCCAATGGAATGAAAACATGGGAATCAGCAGGAATTGGTTTGGCAGCTAAAGAGTCACGTTAGTGTGTTTTGGATCTGCATGTTTCAGCCTGAATTCGTTGGGTTTCCCTCCGAGGGTCAATAGAGCGAGCTGTGCTGCCTATTAGTCAATAAATCACAATGTAAAAACAAGGCGCGCCCGATTTAGTCATTCGAGAGTGTAGCAAAATACTACAGAGCGGAAAAAAAAGCCTTCCCTCATGACTACGATGTCAAAGGGGAGTGCAAAAACATCCTGAGTATGTTTTTGTTCACCTTTTTACTATCATTGGTAACATTCAACACCACCGCCACCCAAACCCCCAAATCTTTGATAAAGGAAGCTTCAGGGAGCTCATATCTGGTTTCATATTTTGCTGTACACCCACACAGCAGCAGCAGCAGCTCAATTTCACGGTGAGAACAGCCAGAGCAGCTTGTGTTGGCTGATGGTTCAGGGCAGAAACTTTCACATCCACAGAGGCTACTGTGTTTTTTGTAAATATGGTGACAGGGGGTGAATTCATGTATTTAGACACAGACACAAACTGATTCTTAATGACGTAATCAGTAGTGGGGATATTAATACATGCAAACTTTGAAATCATTGTTAGACATTCTGGTGATGATGAAGGTGCTTTCGTGGAAATGGCAATGACGAAGTTTCCTTCTCCAGAAATATAAGTTGTATTCAAATTCATGTCACTTTTCTCACTGACTTGTACTTTATTCACCGCTTTTTTTCACTCCAACACTTGTCAGAGGGCTTGGCAGTGAGAAACTTGAACCTACTTCACATGCGTGTGCTCAGTGTGGGCGGTGAATCATCGGTTATGTATGCAAAAGTGCCTGTGCTCACCGTGCAGCTGGTGCGTCCCCGGTCCGTGCTCCTCAGCCATGCGCTGCAGGGCGTGTTGCATCACCTGGCCGGTCGGGCTGGGAGTCTGCGTGGCTCTATCAACCGTCAGTGGCCTCGGGGAGAGCGGAGAGCTCGGCAGCGAGTCTCCCTCCGAGGAGAAATATCCACTGGAGGCGCGGCGAGGGAGGTGGAATATCGACCTCGTCTGAAACACGCCAAGACTGTCGAGAGGGGAGATGGGTTTGCCTCTGCGCCAGGACGGCGAGTCCGGCTCTCCTCCTACGCTGGTGCTGGGCTGGCCGGTGCTCGACGCGCCGCCGGTGTCTGAGCGGGAGGTTTGCGCTGAGGCTCCGGCGGCACCGGCGGGTGATGGATCTCCACCGCTCCCCTGACCTGCCGTTACTGCGGTCGACCCATCGGAGCTGTTTGGTGGTCTGTTGGATGAGCAGAGCGGCACCGTCAGCCTGGGCTTTCATCACTCTGGACAAACAGCCTACAGCCTCACGTCTCTGCTGCATGTGGAGCTGCAGCTGGATCTGAAGCAGCGCGCTGCTGCGTCAGGACCTCGTAGATTCTGTGTTTCTCCTTAAAAAATGCGGGATTACTGTAATTTAAACTGATTATTTCCCCTGGGAATCGCGGCGACTGGCAGGCGTCTTTTAGCAATAAAATAAAAAGCGGACGTGCCAACAATAACCTGACCGCATGACATGCAAACACAGTGTCACGTCCACTGCAGGTGATACCCACAGAGGCTCTCCGAGTTGTGTAGTGAGTGTTTGACTTGTTTATGTGAAGTGAAAATGTTCCCGTGCAGGCGGCAGCCCAGGTTTCCTGCCCCGGTGCGTCTCCATTGTTGGACAGAAGTTGCTGATCGCAGCAGATCTCTGTTTGACTTGCGAGGGAAAATAATCAGGCATCAAGGAAGCGGCTGGAGTAACTTCAACTGCGTCACACATGAATTATGAAAGAAATGAGTCTCAGCGGACCAGAGTCCGTCTGGAAATCTCGTTTATTTTTTTCGAGTAAATCATTTGACGAATTATCGGTGCGTTGGTAATGGACACTTGACGAGGGTTTTACTAATTCAAGGTAAAAAATAATGGAGATGTTACTTCTGTAAATTCACTTTATTTATAACACTCGGACCTGCATTGACGACAGAAAAACTCAGACTTGCGACGTCTTGAAATGTAATCACCGAAACTCAGAAACTCAATGGGAAATTCTAGAAAATCATCAATATGATGTTTTGCGCGGCGCTTCCTGTTTTGTCCAGACTAAACTACAGCTTCCTAAGCGCACGGATTCCCTGCGGTAATGACCTACTTCTGCGCCAAAACGACATCAAGTTTATAACCAACCGTGTTTTGCGCGCCGAGTCGCCATGCACCGATACACACTTTTACGCACCTTTGGTGTAAATAGTCATCCTTTAGTGTTTTACGCATTTTTACGCACGGCGACAGCAGCCCTTAAACTGGACGCGGCGTCTGTCCTCCAGCCACATGAAAATGTAAACTATCCCTGTGGGCTTCAGTGCAGATCGGTGAGCGTCGAGGACAGATTGTGTGCGTGTCAGGCGGCATGTAGGCAAACGGCACCAAAAAGTACCGACTGCCGCCTCGCCGAGAGGTTCGAGTAGACATGGGCAGGAAAAGGAAACATTCAACGCCAGTACCGGCAAGCAAACACGGCATTTAATCCGGTGTCACGGTGCTGAAAGTTTAACAACAGCCCTCCAACAGTGCGTCTGCACCTTCACTGTATGAACATGAAGAGGCAGGCTGTAATATCTGAGCCTCCGTGGGCGAAGACAGAAAGGCTGAGTCTCACCAGAAAACTTGACATTTCAGATTTCACGATAAGGTTTCACTTTACTATTAAGACACCAACATTAAAATATCAGAGCAGCTGTCACATGGACGGCGTGCGTCTCCAGGATTAAGTTTTCTATTTTTACAACTTTCCTTTCCAAAGCCCAATGGCGCAACTGCGCCTCCTACAGTATGCCTCATAAACCGACACTTACAATCCTTAAAAGTCAGATAATTGCCTTTTATCACAAGTGCTAATACCAGATAAGCTTGAGATGAGCAAGCCTGGCTGCGTCTTAAAATTCACGTGAATTCATTACCAGTCAGGGAGTGGTAAGTTACAAAGTGTCTGAACTCAGTGACCTCGGTCATAACAAGAGCAGCAGACAAAGTCTCATCCATGAACAAGATCAGGAAAACATCACAGCATGCTTTAAGTCTTGACAGTATTTTATAGCGCTCCATGTCTGACTAAAACACTCCATTTAGCAAATAAATAGCAGACCGAATCCGGTCTCTGTCCTGGTCAAATGCCGTTTGCACAATTAATGGGTTTATTATGAAAGGGACCTAAAGCCGGTGCGCGGCGTGAAGCATACCGGCAAAGTCAGAGGATCGCGGGGAAACGCGTGAAAAAAACATTTAAAAGATAAAAACATGCTCCCAAAGTGCTCTCGATATAATAGAAGAAACATCTTTAGAATGGAAACTCTGACTGGAGCATTACAGGAATGTGATATGAAAAGAAATCGCCGTAAAGTCAAATAAATTATATTTAAGTCACTCTTTTACGCACGACAGTCACTCTTCATTAAGATTAGTGACACTTTCACAGTTACAGAAAACAATATAACGGAAAAGCAAAGCTATTATTAATTTCCCGTTTTTTAAAAGCACTGTAAATGAACATTATTTACGGCGTGACAGCTGACAAGCCGGTAGTCAAAGACGCAAACTGGATTTTGTGTCAAGTCTAAAGAAGAACACACAGACACATACACACACACACACCTCGTCTCCATCTGTCTCAACTCACCTGGACGGATGCTGCATGTCAGTGGCGGGACATCACCGCTGGCTTGAGAAAATAGCACGACGATAAGTTGGTTGTTTTATAAAATACGTCTGAATAAAATCAACGCAACTGCAAGTAGAATCCACTGGTCCAAAAGTCAGCAAAACATCAACTTTTTAAAAAGTAAAGAAATAGAAGAAAAGTGAAATCCCAGAGTTCTTGCTGAAGTCTCCCCGGGAGGAATGCATGAATAATCCGCCTTGTGGAACCTGCAGCTGAGGACGTAAACAAGCTCCAGCGAGAAAAACTGCGCTTTTGTCTGCGGCAGAAGCTTTCCTTCCTCCCTCCCTCTGAGTCTCTCTCTCTACTCTACCACATGAGCTGTATCTGCACAGCCTGATATTGCCGCTCCTCCTCTGAGACCACGGTGGGTGGAGTTAGTATCAGCTCTGTTCTCTCTCCTCTGTCTCCCCCTGTCTCTGACTGGCACTAAGTACGTCTGCGTGGGTGCCCAAAGAATAAAAGAACCTGAAGAAGCCACAACAGATACAGAAAATATTTCAATAAAAAAAAAAATGCAACAGCTCATTGTGCCTCTCACTGTGACTGTGGCTCTCTGTGAGCATGGCTGTGTTTCGGTTTCGCAGTAACTCTAACCAGATGGTGATCTTGATATCACTTCTCTATTATCACGATTAAGTTGATTCTGCAGTGCTTTGCTATTGTTGATTTGTTGGCTTTGATTTGCTACTTGAGCCTCTTCGTCTCTGTCTATCACTCTCAGTGATGTGACACATACAGGTCCATATATATAATATTTTATGCATAATTGTGTTTTTATGAGAACCTTTATGTAATTGTTACCTGTGAATAAGCCTTTTACATCAAACACTGGCTCTAGAGAGCACATTTCGTGTTTTTCATGTTTTTAGCGGCCAGGGTAGATGAATGGCATTCACTTGGTTGCAATCTGCATCCTCACCATGAGATTTAACCAAATGCTACACACCTGACTTTCAAGAATGAATACATAAATAAAAGCTACAATAAGTATTATTAAATGTTTGGGAATGTGTCTGAATGTTAGCATGTGTGTTTCTGCAAACCATATATGTTGAAACTTGACATTTGTTTAAGTTGCTTCAATTTTAAGTTCCTTTAGGTTCCATTTTCAATTTTATGTTGTGACAACACTTGTGGTCTGGGGTTAGGGTTAGGAAAAGATTGTATTTTGGTTTAACATGCCTAATGTGGTACCACAAACATGGCTTGAGATGTCCCAACGTCTTGTTAGAAACTCCTGTTATTAGTTGCTACAAACAAAGCTGGAAAATTGTCCCGATGTCTCCTTAAAAATAACGTGTGGTTTCACACTTGGAAGAGTTGAAACACAGTCTTAAACATTGGTCACTAGCTCAGCAGCCTCTTTAACTGGAACTCCGCCACCATCTTCTCCAGCTCCATATAAAAGTCAGGTCATATACACGTAATGTAAACGTGACATGACACATCTTGTTGAAATGTCAATATGGCATGCAGCCCTATGACGTGAAATGTTAACTACCAGTATTTTATTCTGCGTCTTGTGTCATTCTAGTTTGGAGTGCACTCATTTCTTGCTGTAAAACACTTTTGAGATTGACTAACTTAAATCTACTTAATTTTCAAAATCACAGTTTAATTGTCAAAATAACAACAAAAATAAAACAAAAAACGTACCTACAAATTCCATTTTAACCAGTGTTAACCTTATGCATAATTTCAGACAGCTGAATGTGCATATGATATTGAGAGACTCACAATTTGGACGAAACTGACGCCTACACTTGTACTATGACTGTTGGCATGAAAGTAGAACCCAGTAAGAGCTACTATTGCTGTTATGAATCATCCAAAGAGCTCTGCTGATGCCATGTTTGTTTCTGAATTCACGCTCACACATGTTTCTTTGTAGTGACTGCAGCTTTTGTACAAGGCCTTGCACGCTTTATTTTTTGCAGTGTGTGTGCGTCATTGTGCACTATTATTCACGTTATTCAGATCATCTCATCAGCTCTATCTTTTGCTCACCATTATAATGCAAGATGTTATTATGAATATATATATTTTAAAAGTAAATATTATTAATGAAACAGTAATCCACTTACAGGCCATCACTGTATTCAGACGAGGTTCACATCCTGCTGGCTGCACTCAGCTCTGTGATGCTGCGGTGATGCTGCGCGGGCGTGGTCGGGCTGCGAGCAGAGCAGCGGATGCCGCCTGGGAGCAGCAGGAAGATTGAATCCCCGGAAGCTGCAGGGGCAGAAGAGCAAGAGAGGAGTCGCACGCACACAGATCGATAGAGACAGACAAAAGGGTGAGACAATCAATACCATTTACATGTGATCAATACTGATCAATTACTCAGTTACTCAGAGTGTGGGAAAATGTTTGCGAGTGACTGTAAATATCTGCCTCCCTTAATGTTAACATCTGTTTTATGTAGCTGCTGCTGTTTTGATCTTTCACTTTCTGTACGTCAGGAACTTTGGAGCTCTGTTAGTGGTGGTGATATTTAAGACGGAGCCAATGACAATGATAATGTTAAATGGATGGCCAGGATGACACATAAGGGCATAAATACTGCAGATGATTGTATGATTTCGGTTGGATTTTTCTAAGGGCTGTTTAGTTACGGTAAAAATTTAAAGGTCTAAATAGTAAAAATCTATTTAGGCTATTCAGAATATCACCAGAGTAACCGACAACTGCTGCTCTTTGCTTGTTATCCTTAGCTATAGCAATTAGCTTATGGCTTGGTTAGCCGTGGAGACAGTGGTCCTAGAGGGTCAGACAGATACTTCGTCAGCACAACAGTGTCATAATCATGCGAGATACAATCACAAAACTTCTCAGTTGTATAGCTGAAGTTTGAATGAGTTTGATGTGTGTCGTCCGCAATTACTGAATGTCAACATGCTGACAGGCAGTGCTTCTGATGTGATCCTATCACAATTTGGTCGGTAGTTCATTTATATTTTTACATTTTGCATTTATATTTTTTCTTGTGTTTAGTTTTTATGAACACATTTTAGCATGCTAACAAGCTACATTAATGGCATTGGCAACCACGGTATACATTTTATTTGATCTTCATCAGCATGTTAGCATTGTCACTGTGAGCATCTTAGCATGCTGATGTTAGCATTTAGCTTAACGCACTGCACAAGTCACTAGCATGGCTGTAGCCTGTTTTTTTGTAGCCTTTTTCAATTGACCATCTCTGATAAGCATGTACACTTTATGGTCATACACCTAGCATGATAAAGGAAGAGAAAGTGAAGTATACTTCATTGAGGAAAGAGTCCATACCAGGTTCATTGGATTTCTGTCGACAGGATGTTTAATAGTCCCAGTTGAAATCATAGGAGCTAAGTAGAACTAACATGCCTTTAGAGAAAGTGTCACAATTTGCCCTTGTGGAGTGGTCCAGATGACTGAGACGCATCGTGATTCTCAGTTGTGACTTTTGTCACATTACTACTACCATCAACTATCACTTCTGTTGAGTTTACAGAGTGGATGAGATAAGAAAGAGATGGGGTTTCTGCATGGGTGATTTTATACAAGCGCATTTCAATGTCTCCAGCTTCATAATGGTGATTTGTGGTTGCCTGTGCTCTCGTCATCAAATTTGCCTAAACAGGCAAATCATTGTTGGAGCCCGACACCACAGGAACATCAAAACCTAACAGAGTTTTACGGCATCATTCACCAGCCCTGAGGGAATTTAACAGTAATTACAGATTACTCACTACAGTAGATGCCATTAAACGCAATAGAGCCTAAAGAGCTTCAAATTAGACTGTAGTACCAACCCTTCAATTCTGTGGGCGTGAACAGACAATTTGATGGCCATATAGAAGGTTAACTGTGACATAATGATGAGATAATTCAGACAAGAGGTGACAAGTCTCCTCAGTTAAAGGTTGTTCTATAGGAAGTCTCTTCCCCTAGACATTAGTTCCCTATTAAGAAACAGTTTGACGGATCTTCCCCAGTAGTAGCTGGTAATGTTAAGTAATAAACTAACTGAAGCTTATTTTACTGGTGCAATTGTGTGTAGAATATAGATGGAAATTTCTATCCTCAGCATAGCCTGTATCGCCTCAGGAGAAGCTTCTTTACAGCGTATTGACCCAGTTGTAAAAGTCAGTGAAGCATTAAAAATGTGTGAGTTAGGCTGCGAAACAAAGTGTTAACTGTGTGAAGCATCCTCCTCATAATGTTGGACACATCCTCTACTCAGAGACAGTAATACAGTTAATATTAATACAAAGATAGAACACTTTCGTTGAATGAATTTTTAATTTGAAAAGTTAAAATTCTGCATGCAAAGATGCCCAGAAAGCAACTAAGCTGTGAAATGAGGCGCAGAGCAAATTGTACTACTTTGGTGATCAAGGACTGAGTAGGAAGTACATTTTTAGTTCATATGTAGGATGTAGTCTACAGACACAATGAATATAACTCGAAGCAACGAAAATGTGTGTGTGTGTGTGTGCTTGTGTATGTCCTTGTGTTTAAACAGATATTGACTACTGGTCATTGAGAGCTAATGGAATGCCAATTGGTTCCCATGCAGTGAACCATGACCCCCCCTTCCTCCCCCAATAGGACAATAGTGACCACCTGGACCAGTAGTGTGCGTGTGTGTCCATAATATTGACGGGCTGTAATGTGAGAGGTCAGAACACAATAGCACTGTGACTCTGAAGACCTAACACCATGCTGTGAGAGGTCACAGCTACGTGTCACACACTCATACATTCACAAACATGCGTGCGCGCACGCACGCGCACACACACACACACACACACACACACACTCTCACACACACATGTGACTGGATCTAGTGCATGGACATTAGAGATGTCGACGCCCATTGCTCCCAGTTATCATGCTTTTAATGACAAGTGGTTGATTATGAACAAATACTCAATTATTTGTTTTGTGCAGACTTTTATAAAGACTGCAATTAACCATAGCAAAGAACATCATGTGAAAGCTTGAAAGCAAAATTTAGGTCACAAATTAAATCCTTGCAATTTTAACAAGTTATATTTGAAAAAAAAGGGTAAATTGTGCATTTCTTGGGAACTCATTTCAGCTCTGGTTTCATACACAGTTGGTGCTCTTGGGTTTTTAATGACAACTAAAAACATCAGGATAGTCCGTGGGATAAAATGTTGAGGGCTAACATTTCTGCAAACTACAGATAAATTTGCATTCATATGTATTATAGCTTACATTACATTTTGACTTTTCTACAAATCATATCACACAGTGGACCGGTAATGAGGTCGAACTGCTGCTGGGACTCACACTCAACTACAAGGCATGTAAGTTGCAAGAAAGGCTCAGTATCTTCTTTAGCACGAACACGAGCATGTAGTCCGCCATTGTTGTTGTTATGAGAAGTCAAGGGTGGGGCGATGGCGTCATCGTTTTGGAAAGTATGCGGATTCGCCGTCCACATGAAAACAGGAGGGCTGCATTTTCAGATTTCTCCACCCTGAGAACCGTTTTCAAAAAAGTGAGTTTTCAGACGCTGCGTTATCAGGATCCGTATGGACGGTCGGCCAAAACGATGCAATACATGTGCTTTTTCGCAAAAGAGCGTTGTTGTCTGGACGGGGCCCGGGTCTCAGGGTGGAAAATTCCGAAAACGCTGCCCTTACGTTTTCATGCGGACAACCAATCCGCATACTTTCCGAAACGATGACACCATCGCCCCACCCCTTGGCCTCTTGCCTCCGACCTCTGAACCCCGGCGACGTCAACGACGTCAAAGGACTACATGCTTTTGTTCGTGCTGCAGAAGATACTGAGACTTTCTTGCAACTTACTCGCCTTGTAGTTGAATGTGAGTCGCATCAGCAGTTCGACCTCATTACTGGTCCACACAAACGATTCTGGTTTCCTTGCACTAGCCATTTTCGTCTTCTTTTTGTTGTGTTCGGTTTTTCCATCTACTGTCTGTTTGTTTACAGCGCGTTACTGCGTTATGCGCATGCTCCGTCTCGTCTTCTCCATTTTTGGTGAATTTCAAGCGCCACCTATAGGCCTGGAATATGAACTACAGCGCTTTCGGTCGTTTTCAGGGGATCCATATGGATGCAAATATTCTTGAAACAATGCAGGACGACGGAAAACAAAAAGATCGTTTTCATGCGTGTGGACGAGCCCTTAAATCAAATACTTACACCTATGGCACAGAGGAATAAGCTATATCATGAGATTGTTATTAGGATCAATATATTGTTGGTATTGGTCTTTTCATTGGACTTGTTGACAATGACAACAGTACCAGCTTTCGGTCCTTTAAACCAATTCGCTCCTTTGTTGGTTGAAATTGGGAAAATATTATAAATTGGCTTAAATAGGTAAAACATTAAAGCATGTACTTTCAAAGTGTTACAATTTCTAGATTTCTTGAAAAGCACCGGTACAGGCATTGTATCTTTCTTCATTTTTCCTGTACTGTAGCATGATATTGTATTACTGTAGGTCTTGTCTCAAAGATATAACATCGTTTCAGTGTGTTTTTGTGCAGATATTTGCGTCAGAAGACCTTTTAGATTTAGATTTGTTATCTGGAAATCCTGTGTCTGTATTTGTGGTGTGTTTGCTGCATGTCAATGTCAAAGGTTTCTGACACACCACATTACTTTGTTACTGATTTGCAACTTGCCCACTGCCCAGAAATGGATAAGGCTTATTTGAATGCAAGGGCGAAATGTCCGTTGTAACCAATCTGAATCTGAAAAGCCCAACTAATCTCACTGTGTTCGCCTGTTAGCCTTTGTCTCGTTCTTTTTCCTATCACTCCCTGTGTCTCGTCTCTCGATCTTTATCTTACAAACCTCCCTGGAACTCCATTTGTTCATTTCCATCTGGTACTGTGAAAAAGGATACGCTGCGCTAACTGAAAAACATTGCTTGTGTGTGTGTGTGTGTATGTGTGTGTGTGTGTGTTCGGCTTGTTGATCAGTTCCAGCAGTCTGGTATTACAGTTGTTCTCACTTTGCTGTGATCAAACAGTAGTGACAGACACACTGCTGTGCACACACACACACACACACACACACCCCTGATGTCATGCAGCGTGCTAATTAAATACTGTACTGGAGTGTTGTCATGTTTAGGCTGGAGTCCATTCAGCACACTGTTTATCCTTCAGGTCCTGAGCAGAACAGACCTCACACACCAGCCCTGACAAAGACCAGCAGAAATGCTGCCTCACATCTTGTGCTAACGTTTGTCATTGAACACTTCACAGATGCCGTTTTTTTTTCCACCAGCACTTTTGCGGCGAGTTGAGCCGTGCTGCGTCTGCAATGGACCTGCTCCGGAGTAGGGCAAGGTTCCTGCCGCCCCGCCTCCAAGGGGGCTGCAGTGACATCTCGCGACTCTGGCCAACCCTTTACATGCCCCCGCCTCACCCTCAAACGAATGTGCGTTGCAAATCGATACTCCACTCCTGTCTGTGCAAGAAACCTGAGTGAAAGACATTTTAAAAGTCTATATACAGCTCTGAGTCTCTTAAGTTTCTCTCGACCTGTTTGTACTTGAAAAGATCTGCTGTGTTTGCCTTCCACTGTTTCGAGAGTCAAGTTAAGTTACTGCTGGCGAAAATGTTTCCCATAATGCCGCTTCATAATGAAAGATTTTAAATTACTACTACTATAGACTACTACTGCCAATGCTGACATGTGTGTATGTCCTGTGCTTGCATGAGAAAGAATAACTACTAGAATGAAGAAAAATAATTGAAAATGTTTGAACATTTGCTGAAAAGTTTTGCTTTACTTTCCTTTGGAATAGTGTTTAGTGGAAGGATACAGAAGAGACACTAAAAGGGTGACGTTACTGATTCATTGTCAGTCTGTTCGGTCTCACTGACGCTATTTTGATATCCTGAATTGGCCAAACTGACACTGATAAGGGATGACTCATCGTAAAAATAACAGTCGCCAGTTTGCCACATACACAGTCTGACGGCTGACTGTCTGCTTGCTGTGCCAGAACCCTTTTAAACATATTGCTGAGCAGTTAAACTTTGCTTTGACCTGATGAAATGCAAGCAAAGATGCTTTCAACAAACAACATTCAAACAATTAGATAGTTTCATCAATCAGACTTAAAGAAATGTACCACCACCTTCATTTACCTTGTTTCACATAATCGATTACATTATGTCAGTCTGAAGTTATGTTTGAGCCAATGATATCAAAAGGCAGTGGCTGCTTCAAATAATCTACAAGTAAACACAGGCATTCAAAACAGTTTGACCTGCTGTTGTGTGTTGCTTTGTGAGCTGCGAGTACCACAACTGACACTTTTTAATCAGATGTGAGCGTGATTCTTGTGACCTGTGAATTTCAGCAGTTGATCATTTTTCTGTTTGTCTGTCTCTGAACTGTTTCCAACTGGCCTTTTTTGTCTGTTGCAGCTACATGACTTGGTGTTTTCAAGTCTCTTGTGAAGCTCTCCATCTCAATAAGATGGTAAGCCTTGAGTCTGTTTTTTTTTTAACATGTACTAAAGATGTTGCATAAAAACAACATAGTTATTAAATTGTTCAGTCAGTAGAGAGTTCATATGCATATCCTCAATAGTGTGGGAAACAAACACAATGAACAGTGCTCTGTGAGTAGAGACTCAATTTGGTTATTGGAAAATAAAAGATTGTGGTTAGCAAGTTACCTCAACAGCTCAGTGTGAACAGAGGAAATGGAAAAATAGACACGGTTCTTTCTAATAGATGGTCTCTACTGTGCTTCTGTGTGATGGTCTCAACTGCCACATGAGGTCAAAGCAAAGAGTGGAAAAAAACATCTTGAGGTGCACACACACCTTTGTGCTGAGACAAATCTGCAAGTTTATCTGTCTGAGTAAATGCAAATCTTTTTCCATCTGTCTGTCCTAAACTCTTTGATTTGGTTGGTGTTTCTTTCACACAACTACTGTAGAGGATTTCATTTAAGTTTTGGTTATTAAGACTCTATGAAACATAAACATTTGTTTCACATCATGGCTGAACCTACATTCTTAGTAACCACATCACATGTATTTTATGTGTTTTGATATGATACAAAAAACAAAAAAACACATTTTATTATGTCTTTGTCAAATCTTTCTGACTGAGTAAACATTTTAGCATTTCTAAAGAAGCTAGACCTAAATTACACCCAGATGTCAAAGTGTTCCAAGAAGCCATGACAGTATAACAGCTAGCCAGCATACACAATACCAGGATCTTGAACCATACAGCTAAATAAACCATCATTCATTTTATTTTTCATACCTGTGTGTTTCCTACTGTGGCATGTCACAATGTCCAACTGAGAAATGTTGGCAACATCTGATTTAAATATTAAAACTCAGTTAGATGTCCTTTTTTCTTTGTAGATTTGTAATTTGCAAAGGTAAAACACGACACGTAACAGATCTACTAACAAAACACAAGCAAAAACATGTTATATTTTGAGGTGTAAAAGCAAACATAGCATTCTGCAAAAGGAAATGTTGCACTAAAATGAAATGTCATGACATATATGGCCTGAAAATACTGCGGGAGGAGTCACCGAACCCAACAAAATTACCTCATGACATTTTCTCCCCTGAAACACTTAATTTCTTCTGTTTTCTCTCACTTTCTTGCTCTTTATCTCTAGTCTCTGCAGCACAAGGCACGTGTATGATTACAGATTACACATGTAGGAAAAATAAAACCCACCACAACCACCCTACATAAAAAGAAACGAAAATGTGATATTTGAGCAGAGACACCAGAAGGTGCACTCGGTGCTTCCCCCTGGGGCTGGTAGACTCCCCAGAAAACAACAAAAATGTAGTTTGGGTTTTGTCTCCACATCATGATAACTTATCATGTATCATCTTAAAGCTTTTATTATGAATAAATGAATAACAACCTATTAGTGATAATTAAAATCACATTAAATGCCAGTCGTTATTGTCTCATCATCTTAAGGTTAGCAAAGATCAGTATGGCTGACTTTATCTTGTGTCAGTAATGCAAATAATACATTTTGGTCTAGACGTGTACCGGAAGGTGTATCATGACCGTGGGCTGCTTTAGTGTGTGGACGTGATGTAAGACACATGACTAATTCCCAGGAACGAGCCTGCAAACTGATAACACTCTGCAAAGATATCATCAGACAACAACGGTCATTGTTACTATCAGTGTAGTAAGTGTGAGTTACATCCTTACTGCACTTCCTGACAACACGCCTCCGTCAAGCCACAAAGATAATGTTTTGACGCAGACAAGTAACCCTCGTGGGTTGACGTATTAGTTAAAAACAGGCTCAAATTTCTACAGATTAAGTGAGTTCAATTTCTATTTGTAAAATGTCTTATAAGGCAGCGATGGCCTATTTCTCCTCCTCTCTTTCCTGAAGCTGTCCATGGTTCTGACATGTTCTTTGCAGTTCGTTTAACACGTGCACTGTCATCCTAAATTTTCCAAAAGTTGTACTGGACCATAACTGGACTTTACCCTGCGAACTCCCTCGTACCAGGAAAACGGGTAACATGTATCTTATATCGCTGTGTTGATGTTGTTCCTAAAGCATCATCATTAATAATGCTAATTAATCAAAAGATTATGAAACAGCATCAATGCACTCTGTCTGACCGAATGGATTAAAGGTGTTATTGATAAAATTCATTTGACTAAATGTGGCATTCACAGTCATCACATGACCAAACAAACCCATCAGCCAAAACCAATCAATGCCAGGACATGGCACGACACTGTCTAGAGTTTATATGCAAAAACAGATTACAACAACCCCAGCGCTATTTGACCACTGCCTGAAAAGGTGAACGGAGCAAGATGAACATTATCTCATTGCAAAGTAGAAGCCAACTGTCACTCAGGCTGATGGAAAGTTACACAGATTTGTTTGGATTACATGTTACCGAAACTGTTGTGAGGCATGTGAGGACTGACTTCATTTTGCTTGCAAATAAGCAGGTGAGCACAAAGGAACCCAGGACTCAGATAAGACAAAACAAAATAAAGATGTAATTTCAGGAGCAGACCTAAGAACACTGAAAACACTTGTGATTGCACCTTTCAGGGTAAAACACTGTGAGAAGTGTTTCAAACATTTTTGCTCCCAGTCCTTAAGTGGTGACAAAAGCATTACAATCTTATTGTGGTTCTCGTCCCTGTTTGTTGTATTTATATCATTTTACTGGTAACAAACCAGACAGATGCACATATGTAAGCTTCATGTTCCATCATTGTGCCATGTCTGTTTGCATGTGTGTGTGAGTGTGTGAAGTTTCCATAGAGAACAGTGGGCTGACTCAAAATGAGAGCTCAGGGTTTCCTCTACAAGCCTGAGTGACAGAAGTCGAGTGGAAAACTGGTTTCACACACAAACACACACACACACACACACACACACACACACACACACACACACACACACACACACACACACACACACACACACACACACAAGCAG
>CAEMYA010002116.1:3641649-3661470 GCA_903131615.1 Diplodus sargus | reverse complement strand
TGTGTGTGTGTGTGTGTGTGTGTGTGTGTGGGAGGATGGAGAAGAAAGACTGGAAAGTATTGGTCTTAAAGGTGTGAAAAAAACCTATGTGGTTTTCTTTTTTTCTTTACCTTGACTGGCTTCAAGAAGAATGCACAAGAAAACCTTAAAAAAAAAAGAAAAAAAAAGACACAAGGTATAACGATTGCAGGCACTACACACACATTCACAGGTTTGTTTAATCACACACCTTAACTCTCCTCATTGAAAAGAACACATGATCCTTGCATTTTCTGTAAATATGTACTGTATTTTGGTTGAAGAGAACACAGACACACTTCTGACAAATACGTTACTGAATTGTACATGAGAATAACTCACAATCTGTTACTAGTAAATATGTGGATGTATGTGGTTATGCTATAATACCATAATGTGTGTCAGGCAGTTCTGTGAACACAATTTTACTGTAATATTACTACCGTCACGTTACAATTTTTTCAGATTAATGATGCATCAGCCGTATGAGAGACGATCCTTTGTGTACAAATTGTGTGAGCTGACTGTAAACTCGAGCTCGGGGAACTCTGCCAGCATGAAGGGTCATTTTTGAATTTCACAGGCAAACACATTTGGCACTGTACTCTCTGCAAGACAAATGTCTTTATATACATGGAAATAAGAACCCTCGTTTCCCCTAAGGCCCGGGATCACACTGCAGGAGTATCGGGCAGATTTAACCCTGATTCAACCCTGACGACAATCAGAGGAGGAATCTGGACAGGGAGCTTGGTCGGCCCTGAAGTTTGGCCCAGATTTTATGGTATTAATCTAATCAGAAATCGTATCTAAACTAATCGTAGCACTTCAGGCTAAGGTTATCTGGCATTCTCCTGTTGACAGATATTAAAATTGACAGTGAGTGTTAGTCTGCTGGTGAAGTTTGATCACATAACACCAACACTTAAATCGTTACATTGGTAACCCCTTCACGCAAGAGCTTTTTCAAACACACATATTTTCTGTTCATTACGACCTCTCCTCACTTCACCGGCTGGGAACTCAAATCACGGACTCATTTTCAATCCTGTTAAGAATACACTGTATGAACCTTGATTTTAATTACTCACCTCAACTCGTCGTCTCATAGACACTTCTACCTGTGTTTGTGTGTATTAGTGCTTATGAATGTGGCTGCATTTTTACATGTAATATTGTGTTTTGCTGTTTGACTTGGACAGAGACTCTCGGGGTGATGTGCACTTTATATAAAGTGAAGTTGAAGTCAATAATGGGTCAAGGTTATATTAAAAGGTGGTATCTGAGACACTGCTTGTAACACACAATGTAGGTGGATGAACTAATCAAGCAGCATGTCCCTTCTCATGTGACAACAGTGTGGCACATAGTGGTTTTGTAATGCATCATTATCTCATGGTACAGCAAGTAAGTAAGTAGCAGCCCTCATCTGATGGTAAATAAGTGCAATTTACACGGGATGTAGCAGTCACACTCTCTATTGTCCCTAAACGCTCTGTACAGTTTCAGTCAGCAGCATTCATGTGTTCAAATGTGATGAATCAACAACAGCAGAGGTTGAAATAAGCTCCTCAGCGGGCAGGGATGAAGTGGTTTTGTGCCTGAAAAATATGGATAACAAAAGCCTCACATTGCATTTTTCTAACAGATTTGAACATGCCAATAGGTTACATTTATTCCCTCCTCTGCTCATCAGCTTCCTCAGGCAACTTCAAGTCGACTGATTGCTCAAAGTGCTTTACAATACTTGTCACATTCACCAATTCACACTCTGTTGGCAGATCCAGGGAACTGAACCAGCGAACCTTCCGATGACTGGATGAACCGCTCTACCTCCTAAGCTACAGCCACCCCAACAGGTGGCAGCTAACAATGTCACTATGATTTCTCAGTGTAGCAGTGTGAGTATGATTGGATGTTAAAAGTCAGCTGATCTCAAACACACAACTCTGAGTCTGAAGGGTGGTTTGAGCTGGCTGTAAGATAAGTTTTAACTGTAATAAGTCTGTCATCATCTAAAATGGAGGAAGGAGGGAATATTTCTTCAGCATTTGCTTTGAATCGGGTTTTCTTGGTCAGATATTAGTTGAAGTATCTTCTCTCTTTTTTTGTAGACATTAAAACTACCACTGTTGTTGTCTATCTTCCTGTCCCATAATTGACTACACTGCTCTGTCTGAATTAATGGTATGTAATTAAAAAAAAAAAACTTTAATAAAGAGGAATCCAAGTTCTAAGTGGTATGATTTCAGCCTGGAATCTTTGCAACATATCATTCCTCTTTCCTCCTCTCCTTGTGTTTTGTGGCTGCATCGCCAGTGAAACCTGCACAAGAGGAAAAGATGCCAAATGATAGTCTTCAAAAACATGTAATCATCCTTGTCCTTGTCAAAGCATTGAAAGTGTCAATGCTTTGATGGGAATTACTTTCATCCGACCCATTGAGATCTGGTGCTTTCCAACATTAATGTGTATCAATATGCTGCCCTTACTTTGCATGAAAATTATCTGTGTGTCACTCACAATTTTTTCTTATTGAAATTAACTGAGTTGACTTATTTAACACAAACATTACATCTCCACATATAGAGTGTTGTAAACCACCACTAAACAAACTCCTGCTGGATCCCAGTATGTCTTTAAGGCGAGAAAAATCAGATTTTTTCCATACTGCGAGTAGTCAATTAATGTAGTCTGGTGGTTTAAGCGGTCAACAAAGGTCACTTTCAAATGTCAAGGACGAGCAAGGAGGTCTTGTGACTGAACACGACTCTGAACTGCTCTGCTTCAGATGAAGACAAGAAAGTTCAGTTTAGGACCAGACTTAAAGGCCGCCAGTATTAACGCTTTTAGTCACAGTCCCTGGACAACATTAGCCATTAAATTTGAGGAGACAGTCTGCATCAGTGGTCTGTTGAACATACATTGCTCAGTTTGTGTAAGCAAGGAGAGACCAATTGTTTATCTTTATCCGAACTACAGTCTGTATAACTGCGGCCCTGAGTCTTCCTATTCTCCTTTTGCATGCCGAATACTGGCTACTGGCTACTGCCACCTGGTGGTACAAAGAGTTATTTCCCCTTTCGCAGGTGCAGAATGTACAAGCTAGTTGGCTTTACCAGTCGATTCTACAAATTTTTGGGTATGTACGAAGAACCAGAATGGGGCTTTTCTGCTCGCATAAGTCTGCAAAATATAAGTACATAAAAAAGAGAGAGAGAGAGAGGTCCTCGTGGAATAAGGATTTGAAGGCTAGGAAACTCCATGATGATATTAGCACAATGTATGTCCTGAAACACAAAATGCACTTACATTTTAGTAAAGAGAAGAACGTCTGCAACTTTAAATTTCAATAATCATTTAGTATGGCTTTGAAACACCAGATCCTGATCAAGCAATTGTTGCATCACTGGTATCATCAGACCAATTCATTTAACATTTTACAGATATAAAACATAATCGTGAACACACTTTCACTACAGGACCAAATCAGATCTATTGACTGATCAAAGCTTATTTATCTGTCCCTTGATAAGGATAAATTACAAGAGCTATAGCTGGAGGAGTCGTCAATTTCAGGTGAATCTGGTGCTCTATAACAATCATCATGTCCCAACCAACTTAAAACTGAAGAGAGGGAGAAAAAGAAAAGGAATAGCCAGAATAATGTCAAGTTCTTCGGGTTCACACTTTAAGCTCTTCTCTTCACACCACTGTATTCAAAGCAATCCAATCATGGTGAAACTGTTTATACCCAACTGACCAAACAAAAAGGAAAGGGAATACTTGTGTTTAAACAGAGTCACTGCTACAATATGACTATCTTGCACTGTTGTGTAACAGAAACTCAGAAACATAAACACTTGTCTTATAAAACACATTTTTTACAGTAGCAACAGTAGTTTGGTAAACAGTCATGACAGTTAAAAATGATAAGATAAAAGTCAGAGTAAGAAACAAAAACAGATCATAAATAAAGTCTATCAGACAGGTGAGATAAGGGTTTCATGAGGGAACATACAGTATCTGGGTGTGTGTGGAAGTGTCTACATGTGTCCTTTTGTGTCCTTTTCATCTGTGCTTCCTCAGGAGTGTCTTGTGTTTCGTACAGTGTTTGTCTTCCCACAGAGAAGTGTGTATGAGTGATGTGGTAACACACACACTTACACACACATACACTGTGACATTATGCACCTGGCTGCAGCGTGACAAAAGTTTATCAGCGAGTGAATCTAGTGTAAACCAACAACGCAGGTGTCTTCTGTGTGTGTGTGTGTGTGTGTGTGTGTGTGTGTGTGTGTGTGTGTGTGTGTGTGTGTGTGTGTGTGTGTGTGTGTGTGTGTGTGGTGTGTGTGTGTGTGTGAGAGAGAGAGAGCTCATGTTTCCTGGCTGACATCAGCAGTGCTGTTCTCTACTTCAGCAGTGTCTGCTTTTAATGTGGCAAAACTTGCTTTATGACATGGCTTTAAGGTAAAGTATAATGTTGAGGCCAGTAATCATGTTCATGTTTTTGTACTGAAATAGCAGGTACATATTGGTTTGAATACGTTTAGAATCTTTTATTATTAAACATATCTTTTAAGGTTCCCAGGCTCAAAACAGGATAAACATAAATGAGAACATGTATCACACGCTGCAGAAGTATCATGCGTGACAATGCAAAGGGCAAACAAATATTGACCTACCATATGAAAATGTCTACTCCAAACCTTTCTCACTTCCTGTTTGAACAAATCAAACTGAAATAAGTTTTAGAAAAGAATCCAGAAGAATCAAATATGAATCTCTTTCACTCTTGAAGAATGATTAAAAGCACATGCTGGCGGCCATGTTTAAATGCTCTGAACACTTGGTGTACGCTTTGGCAGAGATGGTATACACTGTATTGTTGCATAATCACATGTATGACCGTTGATAGTTTCCCATAGCTGTGTGAAATCTGATCAGAATATCCTAGTGGGATCAATTCAGGTTGGAGGTTTCTATCACAAGCAAAACATCAGACAACTGATGACTAATTCTACGATGCATTTTTCATTTTGTGTGCGCTTTGATGTTTTTATGTCAAAAAAATTATCTTAAAACATGAACATGAGGCAGAAGGACAAACAGAGGCTGTGTGTGTGTGTGTGTGTGTGTGTGTGTGTGTGTGTGTGTGCGTGCGTCATTACAGAGGCAGGGGGAAGTCCTTCCTCTTCTATGTTTCGGGGATGCCAACCTCAGAGGAAACCCCTCCTCTGCTTGCCTCCCACGCATCCACCTACACAGTGGAAACTTCTGTCTGAAAAACACACACAGTCTTTGATGAGGCTTTCAGGTGATGTAAAGCACCTTCTGGTGGCCATGTTGGAAGAGGAGGAAATTAACCAGCTGTTTAAAACATCACCCCATCAACCCAACCATCTCATCAGAACTGAACAGACATGGCTATTGATTCAGGGTTTGTGTTGCAGCCCTGAACCTGCTGTTCTAAAATTATGCGCTTTGCAAGTTTGGACGACATCTTTTTCATCTGGAGGTGGAATCTAGTCATTTTTTGGACATATCACACAGGGCAAATGTATCCACTTGTCACCATCTTATTGTATGAAGATACATCTAAATAGACCTAGATATCTAGATAATTTACTAAAGTACTAAAATCATACAGTGAAAATACTCCATTACAAGTAAAAATATAAATAGCACGTAATGACAGCTGTTCTGCTGCTCCTGGAGAACCATGCAGTGCGCTTTATATTATTTGTTCTACAAGATCTCACAATGGTGGAGTGGGCACAGGTAGTAGTAGTAGCATAAAGTTGTACAAAAGAGAAAAACCTAAGCAAAGTACAGTTACTGCAAACGTGTACCTAAGTGTACAGTAATTGAGTATAAGTACTTTGTTACATTGCACCACTGGGAGGGTCATCTGCTGGTCTGTTCAAATACACCAGATCGGTTTTGAATTACCGAGTGAAAACCAAACTGTTTACTGAAAACAACTACCGTATCAGATTTTTCACTTCCACTGAGACCATCTCTGAATGCATCTACATACAGAGAGAACAACAAGCTTTACAACCCTGATCTTAACATTCAGTTACCAATCCTTTAGCAAAACTTATCATTCTATGAGGGCGGCACAAATGTGGGTACCAAATTAAATTACTTCTTCGGAAACTACAGATATACCTGCATAACATGAACTGTATGTTGTTATTGTCAAAAGTTAGTTTGAGGAACTTTCTGAGTGACACACCTTTGTGTACTGCAATGTTCTGGGTTGATAAAGACAAATAGAAACAAAACAAAACAGCAGCTGTCGCAACAGATCAGCAGGGCTGTGTGACTAGCAGGACACTGATGAAATAAATCCAGACATATGCTGACATCTAATGTTTGATGTGGTATCAGGCAGACACTTGTCACGTTTGAGGATGCAGAGAAAAACACGATGCAACAGTGGTTGCAGCAGCGGAACAATGCAGGGCTCCCTGTGTGGGGGCAGATACACTCAGAACGGGATGTTCTCTTTGGTGAACATGCACACAAACACACACACACACACAAACAATATACACACGGTTGTACAAACACACTCCTCTGAATGCATGAGTTGAGCGGCAATACAACACACACACACAGTCCTAAATGCTGATGTAAATTACAGTAGGCTGCACACACAAGATGAACACCAACAAGCTGTATGTGTATGTTTGTGTGTGTATCTGTAACTGTAGCAGTAATGAGGAACAAATGGGTTAACCAGTGCGTGCTCTAATGTGACTTTTCATTTGTGAAAAGAAATTGTATTAATTCACACCAGGCAACCATTTTAATGACTGAGCTTTTGTCCGTGCATTTTGCCATCAAAGCCCAAATTCAAATTTGCTATTGGTATCTTATATGAACACCATTACAATTTGTTATATTGTTAACTTCACAGTATTTCAAATTGCATTATTCCAGACTAAAATCATGATGTACTGTCACACAACATTAACTTGTGCAGCTCAATTGCTGTGTGCAATCATAGTTTGGATCTACTTAATAAGTCAAGTCTGTGGTTGATTTTAAGAGCATTTACATGTTGGCAGGGCATTTTCATCACTTTCTCTGTTCACTTTAAACCTAGTTTTGCTGTTTTCATTTCATCAAGCAGCATTTTCACTTCCTCACAGTCCAGTCGCAGTCTGCTGGTAAAACATGTGTTTTGAATAACCTTCAAAAGCCTGTTTTTTTCTCTTTTTTTTCCAATGTAAGAAACATCAACAGACTGACAGGATAACCCACTGTACGAGGCTGCACATGAGTCTACTGCCTCTTAGTGGCTATGAACACCAACTTCACCCTGATGAACCCCCATGTTGCTTGCTTGAGCAAACCCACTCTGGAGGGTTTTAAGTGCTACCAGCATGGCCAGAAGTAGATAAGTCTTTATTGAAAACAGATAGGGTCTGCAGAAGCACTGCCAGATCTGTAATACACACACATACACAAAAAGAAGAAGAAGAAGAAGAAGAAGAAGAAGAAGAAAAAAGAACTAATGTGTTGTCCCTATGAGGAAATTCAGTTCAAAGTCATAAACATGCACAAAAGTGAGCACAATCTTACAGGAAAAGGTGGATGGTATGCAGGGGTAGACCAATTTTCAGCCTTGCCGATTATCAGGAGCCAATATTCAGCAATATCGTTTCTCGGTCTGCTTCATTTACTAATAATCAAGATTAGTATCGGCCCTAAAAACGCCATATTGTTCCACCCTTATCAGGTAATATTATCACGTCATCTATTACATGTTTTCTACACAACCAAAGGGATGTCAGCTTTGTTTACATCAAAATTTTATTCAGGATATTTAAGTGTAAGAGTCTTTAACTGTCCACATGGGTTAGTAAGTTATCCTTTGGAGAAGCCTATGGTGCAGGTACAGATTTGGGTCAGAGTTGGGCTAGCATGCCACATTTTATGAACTTAAGTGAGATGTTTTACAGAATGATAACCATCTCATCACATTTCATGCATAGGGAAGTACCCAATAATGGTTATTTCTCTCACTTACAAATAAAAGGGTTATTAGAACATGATGTCCAGGCCAACATCAAACTTGATATAGAAAAATATATGATAGCATTTAATTCAATAGATGAGCCGTCACACAGGCTAGGCTAACGTTAGCTCTATTCTCTATTCTATACATCGTAGAAAATTTCAAACAATATTATTTTTACCTGTTTTCCCTCCAGTGGTGGGAAGCATCTTCGAGGGGAGGGTTCGTGTTCGTACAGATGTCTGAATGGCTGAGGCGATAAAATATTTGTCTGGGGCCCAACATTATGATTACATTTCAACACAATCTGTAGCTACAGGCTACACCCAGCTGCTAGCATGATTGCTACTCGGTCAACGGCTGTTTTGGCGCGTTCCAGTGTATCCGGAACTCAGGAAACTCAGGTAAGATCCGTGTAGTCCGAAAACGACATTAACGCAGATGACGTCACGGCAGCATGGCGGCGCACCAGGTGAACAATTACTTGAATGAATACTTACTCGGGATTTCCGACTTGCAAGGGAACGCACCATTTCGCCGTGTCCTCTGACGTCACCAAAACGCTGTGTTGTTATTGGTTAATAAATCCACTAGATAATCCACGACTGCACTTGAAATTCCCAAACAATGACATAAAAATAAATAAATACATGTATGTTCTTGTCCAGTGTCATGACTTAATCAGCACACGTGAGGCACATTATCATCACTCTGTCATTTGATTGTGTTTCTTGGTGATATTTTTAATGAGATTTTTAAGGTAAAAGACATTAATGGTCACTGTAAGAAACCACACAGTATTAGAGAGGCTCATATACTTCAAAACATAGACCCATTAGTCACCCATTTGTTCCACAGGAAATTCATGTTTCAATCCAAAATACTTCAGGCTGCAGTGTCTATAACATAGGCCTGAATAAAACACAGATGTGTTTTATAATTCTTCCTAAAAGTGGCTAAATATGAGCATCAGTCCACTTTCCAGGTATCTGCCTCAACATGAAACTTTAAACTAGATTTATGTTCCTTTAAACAGATCCAAATATATGAAACTCAAATCTTGCAACGGATTTATTTTAAGAGTTGGTAAAGTCGGATTATTGCACAAAATAGTTTGTCAATGTTGTGAGGAAATTCTTGCATTGCTGTTCTGACATAAGTACATTGTCTCATATGTTTTGGTATTGATAAAAATACATATTACAGGGGGGAAAAAACTCATGAATGAGGTTAGCAACATTTTTTTAAAGTAATCCAGTAATCACTGTATGAATATCAGCTGTTTTAAGCAAATATTTAGAGACCAGCTCCGGTGGTTCAGGCCTTAAGTCATCTTCCCGTTGTTACAGCCACAGGTACTTCAATCTGAGGTTTTAAAATGGTCATTTTTTTACATTTATAGACTCCAACACACTTGATGAGAAATATCTGCTATACATTCTTCATGATGGCTCATAATAACTTGAGCGTACAGACACAAAAATCATCATTAAATAAACGTTGTTGTTCTTTAACATTTTCATAACACATTCAAAATAAACACATTATTCCACTTCTCATACTAGCAACATGTTAAAATCTAAAATGAATTGGTATGAACAGTATTTACATCTCAATATTGCCTGAAGGCATAACAAAAGCATGTGAATGTTACAGGTAACATGCTTTTATGTCATGGTTTCAATTGAGTGACAGCCCTTTGGTTTTTAAAAAATAAGATATCTACAGTAAACCACAAACAGAAAACTCTTACAGGAGAAGTAGCAAGTCATTACAGCAACTTGTGTGTCTGACTGAAATGTTTCTCTTTTAAAAAAAACAGAAAAAGGCACAGGCTCGGACAGCTTTGGTTCTTCGCGGCTCTGCTCTTATTGAGCATGAGTGGGCTCAGTGTATACGTCCAAACACATCACCTTTACTATATTATTTGTAATACCACATACCAGCAGTGGTGCAGGGCACATCTGGCATTCTGAGGAGTAGCACCTTTACTGGCATTGTCATATTAAGCCCCGTTGACCTGTAGTGATGCGACTGGGACTCAAATGTGTAGCTGAGTTAGACTTGGACCTCCGGCAGTGTCTGACTAACATGCCCACTGTTAGGACCACAGAGCTGAACATGAAGGACACCCCACTGAGGAAGAAGGTTGCTTTGTAGTTTCCCGTCATGTCTACTAACCAACCTGGAGACAGAGAAAGAGAAAACATGATGAGTTTTCTGTTTGTTTGATTGATGGAGCGATGTCAAGGCTGTTTCAGGCAGAACCGACATCAATTTTGCAGCAGTTGCAATATCAACTCGTCAGCACTTACCGCCAATTGGTGGGCTGATCAGGTAGGGGATTCCATGCACGAAGTAGACCACACCCAGAGCAGAGGTCAGGTAAGTGGAACCCACAATATCGGACGTCACCACTGGGATGAGTGCTACGTACGCTCCGTCAAAGTACCCATAGAGCACAGCCAATGGGACCAGGAGGGAGAAGGAGTGAAGGGTGGGGATGAACATACAGCAGAGGCCCTCCATGCATACCGCCAGTACGTAGCTGAGCATGCGATACTTCCTCAGACACCTAGAGGGTAGGAGATCTATCAGTACAGGGTTTCAATTAGAGCTTATTTCAAACAAAAACGCAATATCCATCCTCTACTCACTTCCTATCTGTGATCCATCCGAAGGTGATGTTACCCACAATGCTGGAAACTCCAAATATGGACATGAGGAAGGCGGCCTGCTGGTGCGGCACCCCCACACTGAGCGCGTAAGGAACCAGGTAAACGACCGGAGCACTGCAGCCATACGCCATAAACAGGATGGACACGGACAGAATCAGGAAGTCGGGTAACATGAGAAATCCAAACTCCTCCTTGGACTTGAGACAAAAACAACCTCCGGATGGAGTTTCTGATGGCTCTGGAGGGCTAACAGTTTTATCTACATGATAGGCATCTGTTGGTTTGGCTTCGGTGAGTCCTGAGTCTGCTATCTTTGCATCCATGCCTGCTTCCTTGTTGTTCAAGTTCATGCTTTCCACCAATTTCAAGTCTTGATTTATGCTACCATCTTGTAGCTCAGGATCTGAGAGTTCCGTCTCCCCGAGCATTTTTATTGTTAGCTTGTTGCTAAATAAAATGCATTCAGCTATCTTCTGATCGGGCAGGCTCGGACTCGACAGCAGCGCTATGCTCCCTTGACCGAGTTTGTTGTTTTCAAGTTCAAACTTTTTGAGCGCTCCGTTGGCGATGAGTAGCCCTTGAGTTTCTTTGAGGTGGTTTATTCCCAGCTGCTTTGGCTCCACTTGGCTGCAATCATCAAATAATTGTTCAGTTTTTTTGGAATCCAGAGCTGTCGTCATGCAGTCTTTCTCCAGGTTTGCCATATTGTTCTCCCATATCCTTCAAAAACAGTAGAACAGAACAAAACAGAAAACATATTGAATTGTATCCAAAAAATTCAATTAGGTTTAAATTAGTTCTTAAAGGATTAGTTCAAGATTTGGGGAAATATGCTTATTTGCTTTCTGGTGACAGTTACATGACAAGATTGGTACAATTTGTCTGTGCATTAGTGCCAGGACACAGCTAGCTTCAATTCGCATGAAGACCGGAGGAAGACAGCCTGACTCCATCCAGAGCAAAAGAATCTGCCCATCAGCACCTCTTAAAGTTAAAATCTCTCGGCAAAAAACAACCTAGGTGTACCTTCGTGTAAATGCATAATTACAACGAATGAGGTACCAGTTTGGTCGCACTCGGGGATCGACACTTTTTGTCTGCCATGACAGCGGCGCGCCGGAGATGCTACTGCTTGATTGCTTGTGTTCATGTGTAGAGGCCCTGGTGATACTACGAGCAAAGTTTCATGTTGTGACAAGCCTTCTTAGTGTTTTAAAAATAGCGATTTTGATGCTAGCCTAAGAGTGCCCCATGCACTCCTATTGAAAATGAGTTTGAGCCAAAAAACCAAAATATGGTAAATCTTAAAAGAGCCTCTTTCGTTGTAATTATGCATTTACACGAAGGTTTGACTCATATACATTCACAAATAAAGCCTAGGTTGCTTTTTGGCGAGAGCTTCACTTCAAGCTCCACAGGATTTTAGCTGTAATTTTCCATTCGCCGACAGTTTTTTTTTTCTTTTTGTTCCTTGACTTTGGCTGCAATTCAGTGCATACATGATGTGGACTGCTTAGAATGAAAAACTTCCATGTCATGTCTTGCATCTTGATGTTGTAATGTGTAACACCCTGTTGCTGATCAGTCATGAAGTTTGTGAACCGCAATGACCACAAGACACCGATTACAAGACAAGAGATTGTGTTGTGGTTTTACAGGAGGACGTGTGCTGGACTCTTTCTAAGCCACGGGGGTCGACTTCCAAGAGTCTTCGCTTGTTGCCCTTCAGAGATGACAGGACTTTAAGCCACTGCTTCCCACAAAACTTCAAATTGTTATTTGTATTTGTTAATTAGACGAGTGCCATCTAATGTGTTTCCAAGTGTAAGTGATGTCAGTGGATGTATTTTTTAGCTCTTTTTTAATGCTAAACTAAGCTAACTGGCTCCTCGTTCAAACGCCATAGTTATGGTGCGTTCCATTTGAAGCTGGATGTTCCAAGTTCCTAGTAGCCCACCAAAGTCAGATTTCTGACTTGAAAAGTCAGACGCACCTCACCATCTCCAACCTCAAAATCCAAGATGGCTGCTTCGCGAATCAACAGTTGTGATGGCTGCAGAAAAATGTTCTGTTTATAAGAGCGCCTGTCTTCTATGTGTCTCGGCAAATCGGTCTTACAAACAGATGTGTCTAACTTCTTTCTGTGTATATGTTGCTTCAGTGTTTGTGTGCACAAAACACCATATAATACTTTGTTAAACAACTTGTATTGTTCACAATAGCTAACAATCTTTAACCTGGCTAGAACTGGTACCCTAACATGATGTACGGGAAGGAAGTCAACTGGGTATGAAGCAGATTTTTTCTGTGTGCTGTAAAGTACTTTGGATCATGTGCTTTGTTTAAAGTGCAATATAAATAAAGTTCAGTTAAATAACATTTTGACGATTGGTTTATTTTCAAAGTTCATTTATCAAGCAAAAATTTTTGCAGTAAATCGAAAGCACCTACCTTTGCTTTCGTCTTGGTTCCAGCGGCCTCATCAGGGCACCACAGACACACAGGTTGGACACAAATCCTCCCAGGATGAGCAGCGCTCCCCTCCAGGAGTAATTCTCTATCAGCAGCTGGACTGCTGGAGCCAGGACGAAGGTCCCAATGCCACTTCCTGAAGATGAGGTGAAATTGGGTTTCAGGGGATGAAATGACTTTGCAGAAAAAGAAAGAGATGGGAAAGTAAAGTATGAATGACAACGGAAAAAAGCATCAAGTGAGTAAAGATTTCAATACCAGACAGGGCGATGCCATAGGCCAGAGCTTTCCTCTCATTGAAGTACCTCCCAACCATTGCTATGGCTGGTGTGTAGCTGAGAGCAAAGCCAAGACCTGCAGAGGATGGATAGAGGGGTTTGGAGTTTGGCAAAATCTGCCAAATGTTGCCAAATCTGAACCAATCTGACACATCCTGTTATACAACATACAGTACATAGAATGTGAGAAATAAAAAACCTGAACAACATTATGTTACATTGTTATAGGCTTGCAGGAAATGTACATATCCTTGCGATTGGGTTGCCCAGAGACACAATTTTAGACCGTAGCACTGGTCACATGTGTTGCATGTTTGTCATTGGTCAGGTCACCATCTGTTTTTTCTCTGTCCTCCATCCTTGAGATCTTTTGTTGAGGAATCATGCTTTTGAAGTGAAATAACTGAATTACAGCATCATGGAGTGGACATATACATTATAATGGGCTGTGTGGCGCCATTACCTGTGAGAATGCCCATGCTGACGTAGAGATGTTCCAGACTGGAAGCGAAGGAGCCGAGGACCAGACCAGCAAAAGACAGCAGCCCTCCAAGCATCACTGTAGCTCTGCAGGAGAGACGGTTCCCGAGGAAACCTCCCAGAGGAGCTGGAGACACAGTTGGTGTGGATAGCTCTTATTTTACTCAATGATCGCTGAGCAGCTGCCTATATTTCTAACACTTTTAAAGCTTGACTGCCACCTCTGCAGGTGGAGGAGATGTTGGTGAACTCACAGGTGAGAAGGTTGGCAAGCCAGTGACTTCAGTTCAAGACTATGCTTCAACAGTTTTAAGCACGAATCCACATGGTATTTATGCCAAAATGTATCTTTTCCAAACCCGAACCAGTCTGCCATAACTGACGTTGTGCCTAAACCTAACCAGACCATAATCATGGCATTGTTATGAGATTAAATAAACAATTGAACACGATGAAACGTATATTGCCAACATTCATGTAAGGTCCTCATGAGGAACTCTGGTAAAAAAGAAATTGCTTTGTGAATCTCTACCAAAAAGTCAAATTTGTGCCTTAACAAATACCAGTAAGTTTTGCAATGATCTGGCTTCAGATGCTGGGACTGATGGTCTTACCACAGAGGAAAGTGACGGAGTCAATGAGACTGTGGATCCAGGCGGTGGTGGAATAATCCTTCTCAAAGTGCAGCTGGAACTCCACAAAGAACATGGAGACACATCTGAAAGCACAGACAGGGGGAGGTTGGATTTAGTGCTTTTTTTATGAGTCTGCACAAATGTCATATTGATAAATGCAGCTAAAGGATTATGATCCTTTCATCAAAGCTTTTATATTTGCCGTTGAATTGCCGTCACTGTCTGGAGGACCTTTCTTTGAAAAAGGCCTCTGCCTCACAAAACATAATTCATTTTCCAGTTTGCTCGACACAACCCAGTTAAAGAGTAGATTCAGTATGAGCAGCTAAAACAAAACTATTTTTTGTCTTTAATTTATTGTGTTCTGTCAAAGTCCACGCCAAAGGGAGCTACTCTCTCGCACAGACAACACTGCTCCTGCACTGCCCGAAACACAACTGGTTTGGAGTCGAGCCTTTACTTCTGTAACTTATATATATCACTATGTAATGGGCATTAGATAAATATGTATTTTCATATATCTATTATAAAATACGGTATACCGCAGCCATAGTTACCAGGTGTAGCTGCTTTATTTTAGATCACACTACCTTGCTCGGCATGACCTGCGCTATTCTGCCTCTGATTGGCTTCAACCTGCCTGTTGATTAATGCACATGTGCAGCTCTCATTGAAGATTGAACAGGGGTGAGATGTCTCACTCTGTAGCTAAAACAGAGCGTTCAAGCCACAGCGTGTAATGGGACGCTGCAGCAGAGCACCATATGAGGAAAATTATGTGTTTTTTGAAAATTAAAGTATGTAAACCTATTCTACTAGGACCTCCAAATAAAAGTATAATCCGGAACATTAAGGTGGTATGACCTCTGTAGTTGTTGGGGCACAATAGCAAGAGAGGACTCTGGGCCCGATGCAATAATTATTGGAAGACTTACACTAACTTAATTATGTAATAATAATATAGATTTTTAAAAAATAAAATAAAAACAGTGGAGGATAAAATAAAGTTAAAACTGTAAAATGGCAAGATTCAAATGATTAAACCAGGCAATTAGCAACTTTCTATAAATAAAGCTTTAGAAGGAATTTCAAAGCTGGTAATGATGTAACCTATCCAAACAGGCAGACTGTGCAAAGTCTGATCAGCTGTCAGCATGTCAGAGATTGTAAGGTGAACGGGTTTGTCAGTTTATGGCTGTCGACTGACAGGCAGATATGATAATGTCTACCTGTCTGACAGCTCTGTCCTTTTGAGACTTTTTTATGACTCTTATTGTCTATGATATAACCCCACAGTGAACTCACAGGTCTTAAGGCATCTGAGCGGAGCAGATCAAGAAAACATTTCTGAAGTTGAGGCCAGAGGAGCAAAATGTGTTTTTTTTTTACTAACTGTACTGGTCCAACAAACATTGATTTCATACCTTTTACAATGTAAATGAGTTTACAAGGTTGTATTCCTTTATCAAACAAGAAATACACTAAATATATAACTTATGCCGCATGGTGCCAGGAGATCCTCTCTTCCACAGGAAACGCCTCGCCCGCAGTCACGCCTTTAATCCCGTGACTGCATAACATCACACGGTGTCATCACACATTTATAGCGGCTACTAAGGCTCAGAAGAATGAATTTGGCACGGCTGCTCTGTCGGCTGCACGGATCAGCACGTTTTAAGTGGTGGACTACGGCCTCTTGAGTATTTGTAAGCGTGAAACAGCAGGAAACAACAGGATATGTGTACCAAGAGACGGCCAGTGTGAAGCTAAATATTTCTTTATCTACTCCCATTTGAGGATGTCAAGACTCAGCGAAATAGCTTTACCTTGAATAGAAATGGTTAATCTGGGAATAGATCGATGCTGGCTGTCTCTGACCCAACTTCAAACCTGGAAGCAGTAAGTTTTGCCATGTTTTATGTTGCTTTATTGTTTATTTTGTAGATTAGCCTGTTGAATCAGGTGTTAGCGTGTGGCTCGAATAATGTAGCTACTCCCAGTCTGGGCTGATGTTGGACTAATGTTGTAAAGTTAAAAGACAGTCGAGACACCGTGAGAACGTTAAGCCTCCTTTAAAGCCAGCGAAATAAAGAATGGCAGGGTTGATGCTTGTTGATACTGTTCTTTAATGTTGCTTTTGTGTCTGGTAACATTACTGCAATGCTAGCTCAGCTAGCGTTAGCTTTGTTATTATAAGAGGTTATTATAAGATTCTGATGAATTCGGTTCAACAACAACATGAAATAGGCCGGTAAATAACCCATATTTGAAATATTAAGCATTTTACGTGGCAGTTGCCAAAAAAAGGGTCTAAATGAGACTTGTTTGACAACAGTTTTAACTCAATGCAAGTTACAGACTGATTAATTAATAGTTATCTTGTATACTATCGGGTGGTAAGATGCTTAGTGGCGGTACTACCACGATGTACTTCATTTATAACATACAACATGTAACATTAGCTTTTTACTTCATCTGATTTCATTCATGCTTGGAAACGTGTAAGAATCATAACGTTGTGTTCACCACTGAGTTTATTTTCGTATATAATCCAAAAGTCCCATAGGCTATTTGCAGTTTTGGAGGCAATCTGCTGACTGCGCAAAGTTGGAAAATGGAAACACCTCAGCAGGATTCAAAGACTTAGTGGAAAAAAACTTGAATATTGCTGATGAATTCGGCTCGTGGCTTAAACAATGTGAGCTGAGAGGAAATGGAGTCTTGCCAAGTAATAACATGGAGACGTTAATTACCAAAGCTGAGAACATGAAGCCTTGTTGAACGCAGCTACAGATGTCTCTGCTCAGAGTTGTGTCAAGTCGTGTTCAGAAACACTTGACTGACACTGACTGATACAATCTCACTGTCTGATGTTGTTTTTAAAGTCTGCAGTGTTCTTACAGAAAGACTCTTATCACGTGTTGGCCGTTGTACTTTGTGAGGTTAAAGACTTACAGAGTGATGACCTTTTGGTTCCCTCTCTCTCTCTCTCACACACACACACACACACACACACACACACACACACACACATAATCTCACCTGGTCACTGCCCGGATGCAGATGGAGGCGAGGAAACAGCCAGCGACGATCATCCAACCCCAGCCTCCCTCTGGCGGGGTCGAGACGCCCGACGCCCCTCTGCCTCCCTTCAGCTTCTGCTTCTCGGTGACTGCCATCGCTCCAGCCAATCACAAGCTCCCTCTCTTAGGGACGCTGGAAGTCAAAAATCCAGTTCTTCTTTTGTCTCTAAATGGGCAACATGTTGTCATTCGCTGGGCTGGCTGGAAGGTCTTCAGGAAACTCAAAGGTCCTCCTCCTCTTTCTGCTTCCACCCTCTTCCTCCTCCTCTTGCTCAGTCACTGAGAAAACAGACAGACATCATCAGCTCCTAAGCAAAACTTGTCAAGTAACATTTGGTGCATTATTTCATCCTTCACATGCAGTTTTCATTCATTCTTTAATTTACTTAAACCGCTTATCCTTCGCAGGGTTGCGTGAGGGTGGGTGGGTGGGTGGAGCTGATCCCAGCAGGGTTCACCCTGAGCAAGTCACCAGTTCATCAGGTTCCTGCAAACATAATTCTCCACTTGCGGGTTGACGCGTGATGTAAATGCACTCTACGGACCGCACGTCCTTTTGCCTCCAGTGGCAGCTCTGCAGCGCACATCTACAATCGTCTCAGTGCTTTTTTACCAACAACTTAGTTCAAATACTCCACACTTCAGAGTTTGCTTTGTCTGTATTATCAGCATTTTTGTTCTTAGCTAAACAAAACACTGCAAACGAGGTTCAGGAGTGAGAGGTTACTCCGCAGAGCAGTTAGTGGTGCAAATGTTGACTGTTGGATAATGTTTGACTTAAACATTTAATTGTCACAGGCTACCTGTCTTCCACTAAATGCGTCTGAAGGGCGTGTTATTGCGAACCAGCAGCAGTCAAGCAGTAGGCGTTTCCATTTGAAAAGCTCAAGGCATCACACCAGCTGTGCTGCCTCTTTACATTTCAGGTTCTTGATCTGAATAGGGCCATTGCAGCAACCTATCATCAGGAGAAAGCCTGAAGAATCCTGACAAACAAGTTGTGTTGATAAGTAGGTGAGAAAGTGCAGAGGCTTCAGTTACAGGGAAGCAAACCTTCAGTTAGAATAAAACAATAAAAGAAACCCTGAAAAACGTTTTTTTTGTTGTTGTTTTTTTTTTTTTTTTTTACAACTTTGTAAGAGAGGTAATATGATGAGCAATCACATTTGTGCTGTTCCAACTCGTTGAACTCGTCCAAAGGTTTCTGGCAGCTTTTTTTGCTTTGTCATCTGTTGCTTAAACAAAAACAGTTATCTCTACAAACATACAGGTTGTAAAGTTTGCATTTGTGTGTGTGTGTGTTGTTTGACAGCACGTTTGCGTCACCAACAGAGAGTTTCCCACCTACTGCAAAGTAAACTGGCAGTGAGCCAGCAGAGTTTACTCAGATTCACTGAAAAGGGTGCAACTCTTACAGTGTGTAAAAAAAGAAAAAATGGCCAGAAAAATGTTTTCACCTGAAATCAAAAATATTAAAATTGGTGCTCTGCTGTACAAATTAAGTGCATCTGAAGTTCAACTCGTGTCTCTATTTACAGTGGAACAGCTTTCAGACACCTATTTTCTCTGTGCTTTTATTTTGTAATATTTTCAACGTATAGGCTGCCTACATATCTGTTTTGGTGCCGCATGGATCTTTTTATAAAGTCATGGATGTACCCTAAAAAATCGTCTTAAGTTTTCCTGCAGTGTATTAAGTACAATTCGGGGAGTTTATTACCAGAAATTAAAAGTATAAAAAGTGTCGACAAAGACAAGAAGGCAGAGAATGAGACGTCGTCAAAGAGAGAGAATTACAAAAACGTGCTATCTGTGCAAAGTCAATGAAGAAGTATATAAAGTGTGTGTGGACTTACATCAGGCTGCAGCCGGTCTGCGCTCCTCTGTGTCACCGCTTCATGACTGTAAACACTCTGAAGGAGCTCCGCAACCACTGGAGGCACGAGGAGGAGGAGGAGGAGGAAGAGGAGGAGGAGGAGCGAGCCAAGTAGACCTTTACACAAACGCCAAGTGTGTCTTTACGGTATCTCTGTTCCTTTGTTTTTACTTTCTTTATTGCGACATTTTTTTTTATATATATCAATGTGTATTGTTTTATCTCCCGTGGTAAAGATAACGACCTATTCATCGATCAAAAAAAAAAAA
>CAEMYA010002116.1:3630440-3641638 GCA_903131615.1 Diplodus sargus | reverse complement strand
AAAAAAAACCGACTTGGGTGTGGGGATTTGTTTTTGACTTTTACAGCAGGTATATTATACGTGGTATGGAAGCCCACAAGGGACAAAAAGGCACTTGAAAGCCTCAAGTCCCATTATATCTTCTAACATTTATTTGCCTGAGAAGTTTTTATTGTGGTAATCACTTTTACTTTTACTCACTATATTTGAACTCAAATATCTGTGCTTTCTCCTCCTTACATTTTCAAAACAGGCTTTATTTTTATTGCGTTTCAGGCGAATCATGCATTATTTCTATTTAGCGTTATTGCACCCCAGCTTTAAAAAAAAAAATTTTAAAAAGTAAAAAATCAACTGTGTAAAAAGATCATCATAATGTTAAGACCTTAAGACTGTTGGTAAAACAAAAGAAACCTTTTTAATTAGGTTTGAAACACATTTTACTTAATAGTGAAATAACTCATCAGTGGAACTTGAACCTTCTTCGAGGGCTCAGCTGTATGGTTTTTTTTTTTGTAAACCATCATTACAAGCATCATGAACAAATGGTACATTCACATTTTTTTTACATTAAACGTAATAGTTATTCCCCAATTATTCAGCGTGAGACCTACACAAAAATCACCTAAAGTTAACAGGACGACTTAGCTCCAGAGATTGAAAATGCAGTGTTTTGCGCCGGGCTGTAAACATGTTTATTTCTGTTGTGAAGTCGGGCATATTAACGTGGGGTCTGATAGGGATGAACTCACTTTTGCTTAATTTCTCAGCCCCATGAGATTCCCTCTTTGATGATAAGAGAGGTGAGGGGGAGGTCGGAGCTGAGCGATTGTATAACAGAACTTAAAAGATAACCCAAGATAAAGAGAGGGAAGAAATGGGATGTAAAGTGAGTCGAAAGGAAAGATTAAAAACACACACACCCTCTTGGCTGGACCTCACTACGCACACACACAACACGGCTTTCTTATATTTTCATGATGTTTTTGAAAGTTCACTATCTTATCACAACTAAGTCCAACGGTTACATGAGCACAAAAGGTACACTGTGTGATCAAATATAAAAAGTGATCAGCGCGGCCTTCAACTTTGCACATGCTGATTTGCGCAAAAAAACATTGTTTATATGAATAGTATATAAATATATACAGAAGAAAAAACAATTAATTTGAGATTTCACTGAATGTTAAATCCTTTTTAGGAAAGGACTTTTAGTCCTTCTGTTTGTTTATCTTCTTTCTTTATCAGTACAGGTGAGTAAATAACGGAATGATAGAGAAGTTTATCTGGGCAGGTAGAAAAACCCATGTTTAATCAGACCAAGCTACAAGCTGCAAAAGACAAGGGGGGATTAGCACTATCACGAATGGACTGGTATCATTTGTCATTTTCTTTATCTCAGCTATCTAAAGTTCACCTACCACCTACAAGGGTCCCTCTGTGGGTCAGGATGGAAGAGCAACTAGTGTATCCTGTAACAGAAAGACCGGTTCCCTCCCAAGACCCGGTACCGGCTTTTGCCAGAGAGTCGTGGAAAATTGCACATCAAATAACAAAAGCCAATCCATATTTCTCAAGCAGATCCCCCATATGGTATAACAAGAAAATGTTTAACAGTAAAGAAGAGCTTCTTTTGGGATAAATGGATTCATCCTTATTTATTCTTGAGGATGTTATGGGAGATGTTGGATTCAGATCCTTTGATTAAATTAAAAATAAATATAATCCGTGTAATTCAGAATTCTGGAGATCTCTACAAATCAGACATTGCATTTTCTCCAATAGGGAACATATTCAGCACGCTAAAACTGACATTCAGGTAGTATCCCATAAGGTAGGAGATAAAAACAGAGGAGCATCAAAATTCTATGAATTTATTTGAAGTACCAAAACTGGATGGTCTAAAGGTATGTTTGGATAGGGACCTGGCCCAGCAGGAGATACCAGAAAATGATTGAAAAAAAAACTGTATGCATCATGGTACTGTCACTCACATGAAGCACAGTCACAACTCATCTGTTATAAGATATTAAATAGGTCCTACTGGACTCCTTCCAGATTAGCAAGACTAAAAGTCAGAAACGGTGATTTATGCTGGACATGTAATAGAAAGGTGGGAACTCTGGTGCATATGTTATATGAGCGTGATACAACTAATGTCATGTGGAACGCAATAATTGTGTTCTTGAATAAGATGTTGGACACACATTTGGTCAGAAACCCCTCATTATGTCTTTTGGGATTGCTTCCAGATAATGTTCAAATGCCAAAAGGCCGAAAATCATGGTGTTGTGTTTGGGGTCCACTCCGAGCTCAATTGCTGGATATGAACGTATGACGCAATTTTATTTTGTTTATCCATTCATTTTTGTCTGTGAAGAAAAAATAAATAAAAGACTGGGCAGATACTGAAAAAAGACACAATGTAACTCCTGTTCATGTAACTGTAGTAATGTAACAGTTATTCTTATTGTTGTATTTGTCTGACCAAATCATCAATAAAATAAAAAGTACAGGTGAGTAAAAAACATCCACAACACACATATATCATCCAGTTTAAGTTTAATTCCTTTAGAAAAAAAAAATCTCTTCACTTCAGTACATACGCATTGCACAAGGCAGGGAGCCGTTGAATTTTTTTAGTTGTCTTTTTTTTTCTTTTTTTTCCATTTTTAACCCTTTCCGTTTTCAAACCAGAGTTAAAAGCAGCAGCAGAACTGACGCCAACAACCAGCACTGGGCTTCCCAAAAATGTCACACTCAAGTCCAGATCCTAGAGCTGTTGTGAACGACCGGCACTGAAATCCAGCAGACAGAAAACACCTGGACTTCCATTCAGAGTGAGCATGACCAACATGGTTAATCTCCAAAGTAAAATGGGCCAAAAATGGCTACAATAAATGGAAAAATTCTAAATGCTGCCAGAATTTTATTTGAATCACAGAAGAAAAAAAAAACATCTATAGTTGTGTTGAATCCTAATGAGGAAATCTCATCAATCATGTCCCACAAAGACGTTAACAGTTACTTGTTTGTGAATACTCTGATGTTGGAAAACGAGGACAGTTGTTTGTCGCGTCTTCTGTCTGCGTTTGGATTGTAAATGAAGTGCCGGGTTGTGTTTGGGAAACCTGACCCTGATCAGTTGAAATAACTTCATCAACAGACAGATTGCTGGTGTAGAATATATCTTATTAATATTATTTACAAAATCTCTGTACAATCAAATACACAAGGGTGAAAAGGTCCGTCCTGCCGGTCAAGCATTTCAGAGGACAGTTTAAAGGCCGGACGTGTTCACACAACAGGATGTTCCACCAGATTAAGAACCACTGAGGGAGAGTTTTAGCAAATTGGGGCAAGAAAACGTTCCACAAGCAATAAGGTGTTTACAGGTTAAAGTCCACCCTAAACTCACAGGATTAAAGAGACAAATTAACTATCATCACATTACTTTTATGTACTGCATGTTTTCAATGACCTTTTTAGCATGATTAGGTCACACAGATCACATGCTTCACACGCTCATTTTGGTGCAAAATTTGGCCCAAAACATCCTGTTTGCGAGCGTCCACCTTAAATAGTGTTAACATTTAATCAGCAGGACAAACTTCAGGAGGAGAAACTCTCTCCGTCAAGATTCAAACAGGATTTCTACGACGGGGAAACTACAAGGGTTGCATATTTTTTTTGGGAAAAACATTTACAAACAAATCAACTCTGGTAGCGTTAGAGAGGAAGGTGAAGGTGTTAAATAAATCCAGGATGAGTTACTGCATAGCCTGTTGGTTAGATTACACTATGGATGACATAAGCCAAAGCTCTCTACAGCGCTGAGAAACCCATACTGATCAGAGAACAAGTGGTCCTGGTCGGAGATGAACCAGAGTCACAACTCAGACTGTTATCAAAGCAGACAAACAGCCACACTGTGGACTCATGAGATCAAGATCATTTACATAAAGTCTGCTTCATACACACTTTGATCAAAAATGTCAACTGAATACTTGTTATGTGTTAAAAAAATTTAGAATTAGAGTTTTGGAGTCAGAAACACTGAAGGTTCATACTTATTACAAGTACCTGAACTCGTGACTCTCCCATGAAAGTCTGTAACTTCAGGTTAGAACAGTTTTTAAAGATTAATTATGTGTGAAATAATTATGTTCCAACTTGTACTTAAACATACAGGTACACTTTCAAATAAGCAGCTTTTAAACACATCATCTATGTTATGCAGAGACAGACCTGTAAGCTTACAGATGTTCCCATTTGTGTCTTCATTCATTTTTTCCCAATAAAATAGGTCCCAACTCGGCTGCCAAATTGGTGAGCTGGCGTTCTTAGAAACTAAGTCCTCCAAGTCAGTATGTTGAATAGCTGCGTGCATGCTGCTACATCAGGCCAATTGTCCTACAGTATCCTCCCAAATATGGATGGGGAACAGGGCTGCCTCCACAGCCGAGGCAGTTGAGTGCATTTTATTTTCAAAATAAAAGCCAGAAGATGCCATAACAGCTGTTCAATATGGTGGAAAATATCAAATACGGCTGCAACGATCGTGATATTCACTAATATTCGATTCAATATAAACTCCTTCTACCTCGGTTCTGCAGGACATTGATGACGTGTTTTAAAGCTAGATCACTTTCATAAATGCTGAGAATCACAACATGTTTGAAAAGGCTTCATCAGTCCGACAGGTGAAAACAGACGGGATTATCCATTTCTACAAACAATCACACTGGTTCTTTTGTGCCAACCAAAAACAATCACACCATGAACAGTAAAGTCAGTACAATGGTATTTTCAAATCACATGGGAAAAACACATTAATGCACATTGTTATTTACTACTGGCCACAAAAAAAGAAAGAAAAACAAAACAAAGCTGAATAACAATCATAAAAGGACACACACCTTTCAAAAATGTTCCCAAACCAAACTGTTGCCCGGAAACTTAATGAAAAGAAAAGTTGGGGAAACTGTATTCCAGTTCTTACATTAATGATCCATAAAACCGAACATTGTGGCTTTTCAAATAATCTAATTTGATATCAAAACTATTGAGGTGGTAGTGGAAGATAATGTTCACTTGGGACAAGCAGGTGAGTTCTGAATGCCAAACAGCCCGATAAGTTCAAGTTTGGTACTTGTACAGTACAATGACAGAAAAAAAAACACACATAACAAACAGAGAAAGCAAGAGTGAAACCACAAACCTCACAATAACAGTTCAGCAGGTAAGAAATTAAATCACACAGGAAAGTGAAGGGCACAAACATGGTTTAACCACAGTGAAGGCAACCGATCAGGGTAAAAGGAAGGGGTGGCACGAGATAACCAACAGCTGATAGGTCGAGGCCACCATCATCATCCAAACATGATTTGGACCAAGGCAAATAAAAATACACAACAGAACAAAACACAACCAAGAAGAATATCTGGAAACCCCAAAATTAGTCAATTAGTGTTTCACCACAGCTTTTCTTGAACATTTGCACAAGTGCTGACATCTGGATTATTACAGCCAATAGTGTTATTGATCTCTTTTACACTCATCAGCAGAAAAAAAACTATTTTTTAACTTTCAGTATGTGAGCTACAGAGAAGTCACTCTGTACAAAAGAGATTATTCTCTTACCTGATGATCAATATTCACAGCAAAACTTTTAAATTGTTGGTGTGGATAAAAACATCAGTTTTAAATAACTTCCTAATAACCATGTGGACTATTATCCAAATGTCCTTTTATACAAATGAACTGAAGAAGAACAGGACTGTACAGGAGCAAACATGTTGTTTGTCGGGGTCAAAGTGTAGTCCACGAGTACGTCAGATGGCCACTTGATTTCGTCAACAAGACTTTCACAAAAACAATATACTAGCTGAGGATTTAACCTTTGTTATTTCACTTAAACACATCAGGCTCAGAAAGACATGAAACTAACCCAACGCGAAAATCTTGTTAGCGATGATTTGGAGGTATTGTTACTGTTAAGAGAGATGAAGGTCAATTACACGAAAAGCGACTCCAAAAAGCAAAGGAGCACATAAAGGCATGTAGACAGTTGTAGTTAATCGATTAAGCAGTGGACGGTGGAGAGTACACCGTCCGGCTTTACAGTTCAGCTGCTTTGACATTAAACAGAAATGAAAGGCTGTAAAGGTCCAGGCTGGGAGGAAACTACACACTGATACTTGTAGTCCATGTTTCTCCAGAACAGCTATGATCTAAGGCTCTTTACAGCTTTACAGCTATGATGAGCTGTGAAAGTCAATTTACAATTCAAACAATCCTATTTTAAATTGCAGATCAGGTAAGATTCCTCATTTTCAGCTGCTGCTGTAAACTTTAAGGATATCTACTGAAACATGGTAGTTTGACATCTCAGACTGCGAGTTTGGGGTAAACTCAAGCTGACATTTTCTTAAGTAATTAATAGTAATTACTTCTCCAACCTAACATTAGTGGAAGTGTTGTTATTAATGAGATATGAAAGCATTAAACCTGCATTTTACGTCAATGGGTGATGCAGGGTTTTCTACCCAGAGGTTATTGTAAACAAACACTGTGATTCGGTCTCTAAAAAAAATGTTGTCATGGTTTGTGACAACAAAGCAGGGGGGATTAATATGTTTGCACAATAAAAAGGGGCTGGGTAGCCTTTAAAAAAAAAATTAAAAAAAAGGGATACAGAGACCTCGACTTTGATTCTAGATTCTGAACGACACAGATACAAATTCTATGAAATCTGGTCGAACAAAAAATGATTTTCTATAAACGTGTTTTTTCCTGCATGTCTCGTGACAGGCAATCACCAGACCTGCCACTGATAAGATTAACTCCTTCAGTATTGGAATTTGGCATGAAATGACAAGACATTAGTCGAATAGTACTGAGACAATTTGGTTGGTGTCATAAAATTAAGTTAGATACCCAGCCCGAACACGACCTTATCATTAGACAGTAAAATCAGTCTAATCTGCAAAATGTATTCTGCCGTGAGTAAATTTTCAGAGGGGCGAGTCTACTTAAAAGCATCTTGGTCCTTCTTTTTAATGCCAGGATTAATATGGAGATAATTTAATCTTAGCCTGTGTTATCTGAGCCTGAACTCAATATCCGAAAAAGGCAACCGGGTGGCAGAGGAGCTAGAGGGTGAGGAAACAGGCGTCCCACCCTGCTGAAGTGTACTTGGGCTAGACACTGACAGACAGGGAAGGGTGGGAGAAAATCATAAGATGATTAAAAAAAACAAACATCCTATAGTATTTCAAAATATACAATTACAGGTCTGACTGAACTGTAGTTGTAGTGTTGCTAGTCAACAGAAATCAGATACAGCTGTAGCGCCATCTGTTGGAAGACAGTCTCTTGGTCCCATCATCTAACACTAAACTCACTAATCACTGCATGCGTGGCAATATGGTGTTGTTATCGTTGTATACATGTTCTGTAGGCAGACGGAGGAAAGACAAACAAAAAGCGAAGGCCATGTGGAGCAGCAGAAAGAAGTAAACTGTGTTTCTGCGTCCCATCTGAGCTGAAGGAGGCAAGAGTCTCAACAGGGTTTGGCTTCAGTGCACTCCTTAGAAGACTGGAGCATGGTGGGCAACTTCTTGTGCAACAAAACACCTCTGAAACTCACTGCCTTGACGGTTTTCCAACTGCAGTTTGGAGCTGTTTGACCGCTAAGTGTAGTCTACAGCTTCAGCTACAGCAGGAGCCATTCGTGATCTAAAGATGACTCTGTGGTCACAGAATGTTTTTGAATCCCTGGTGGTAAAAACTACTAATTCAAGAGTAACTTCCTTTCTGTGCAGACGTCCCATCTCAGAGAGCTGTTACACAAACAGTCGCCCGGGCAGCACAGCCTCCAGGACGTAACGCTACAGTAGCTATTCACACAAACACACACAGTAACAAAAAAACACTAAAATACTCTGTCTCTGTGCTTCCCCACACAGGACTGATTACAGGAATCAACCGCAGTGATTACAGGAAACCATAAATTAAAGATTACAATATTAAAACCTCTATGATAGGGGGGCTCTGTTGGGGAGATTTAGGAGATGAATGTTAGAGGTTATCACTATTTACAAGAGTTAAATTATTAAAATGGCTTTTCTCAGTTTCTGTGTCTTTCTCTTAGTGTTCCTTTAGCGGTCTCTGTGAACGAGACCTTTCAGCAGCGTCAAAGGGTTGATGACGTCACAGCATCGAGAGGTGATGACATCACAGCGCTCAGGGGTGTATGACATAGTCTTGTTGAGGGGTTGATGATGTCACGACACGGTTTGCTTCATGGGTCCTCTGTTGTCTTGAGCAGCTCCATCAGCGCACCGACAGCCCCGAAATAACCCTGTTGCAAAAACGTACATGCGTCTTTTACACTGTATGTCGTAGCACTGAGCTCAAGCTTTAGAAACGGGAGGTTTGCATACATGTCCACAGTTTGCTTAAATTAATCTTGAGGTTTATTAGTCAAGTGCTCACCTCGTGTTCCAGGAAGAGCGCTCTGAGTTGTCCTTTAGACCAGAAGTCCATGGCGTAGGCTAGCAGCTTTGTGGACACTGTGTTGATGCGAAGGAAGTTCCCAACAAACACCACACGCTCGATTTTCTGACGAGAAAAAAAACGTAAAGCAAATAAGAGAAATCAGGCCCAATTGTATGTGTGATGACTATGTATGTCACATAAAACAAATATAACAAGACGTTCATATTTGATCTGAAACAGTAACTGTGACTGAAAATGCAACATCTATTCCAAACACACGGTGGTGCCGGAGAGCTGGTAAACTGGCTAACAGCAGAGCCACTATGGGAAAGATCTAATGATTCACCACTGGTGGTGTAACCTCAGTAGGATTAACAATCAAATGCTGATTACATCCGATGTCACAACAAAAACTACTACTACTAAGAAGTTTTCAAAGCTGCAACAAAGCCAGAATAATTCCCACCGTAATTAATACGTCAGAGAGTTTTCTTTTGTTTCATTAAACATAATTTGCCTGAATACAGTATGTAGTGTTAGAAAAATACATTTGTATTAGATAAACTCATTTGTCAAATACTACGTCGTAAAATAATCCTAAAATGAGAGAGACAGTGGGAGCATTATTTTCACATATTACTTCTTGCCTTTCACCTCCTGTTTGACATCATGTTGAAAGACTAGTCTCCATATGTTTAAGAATGGATTGTGTTGATCTAATATTTGTCATAAATCCTGCAAAATTACAAGAAACAGCCACAGTGGTTAGTGGATCTGGGGGAAAGTAAATAAGTAAACCACTGTGACCAGAAATACGAGAATGTTTTTCTGCTGTTAAGAAGAAGTCAGTAACAGAGGTTATCTTCATGCTGTAAACTGCATTATGTAATTTGATAATAATACACTTGGAACAAGGTGAGCCTGCGTTTGTGTGTTTACACGTGTTAAAGCTTGCAGGACCAGTACACTGATATGCCTATAATTTCACGGCCATAATACAGGACTTAATGGTGACCAGTTATCAGGTCATCTAGTACTGATTGGATGGAGGTTCCTTCCTGTCCAGAAACAGAAGAAAACACTGGGAGGAAATACTTGTTTCTTGTGTAATTGTGTCTTTAGAGGAGAATTTAAGTATCTACATTCTATCCCTAAAACCAAATAAAGGGAAACACTTCCCTACATCCACAAAAGGATAATTCAGATCTAAACTGGACCAGTTGGTAAACCCCCTGCAAAATTAGTAATATCTGCCCTCAACCCCTACAGCCAGTGGACATGTGCATGTCTTCGCTGCAGCTCTGTGTGCAGTGATAGCCCTGTACAATGCTGCTTGATCGCCATGCCACAAGGCAACACTGTAAAGAAGCTCACAGCACACAGAAAGACTCCAGGCTGATCCCTCACTCCGGAGAATAACACGTTTATATATATATATTCTTTTTTTTTTATATTCATTTATTTATTTATTTATTTATTTATTTATGTGTGTGTGTGTGTGTGTGTGTGTATGTGTTTGTTGTATGTGTATGTTTTGTCTTTGTGACTTGGCTGGTTTTACTGTGGCTGCCAATTAGCACCCATAATCCCACAACCGCCTGCAAGTTCACAGTTGAGGGGGAAATTTATGGACGTGTTTCAACACAATGTGTGATACTTTTGCGTCTTAAAACTGTACAGTACAGTTAGCATAACAGATCTTATGTAATCCCTAACAATCAACCCATTCTACAAAGTAGAAATCAAGCACAGACAGAATTTTATTCATTGACGTGTATTTGTATGTATTTCAACACCGACATGTGCAAAAGAATCATACTACAGTACAGGCAACCTATAATCGCTCATGTGTTTGTACAAGTATTACATAAACTGGCGTGGCTGTGTGGATATTGCGTTTGATGATAGTGACCAGGATCTTGTGTGTGGATGCATGTGTGTACCTCATTGACGGCACACATCCGTGCTATGGATCCTATGTTATTAGTGATGGTGACCAGTGTGGCTCTGGCCAGGTCTTCCTTACTAATGCTGTCTCGCTTCTCTTTGCTCATCATGTGACCAAAACTGTAAAAAAAACAAAAAAAACACACATGTTCATATAATCTGTCATTTTACATATACGTCACTAATAAGGGTTGATGAACTCTTAACAAGTTAAATACAAACACAGAGCATGTCACAATAACCTCAGAACAACAGTAAACAACGGCCGTTTGTCAATGTGTGCGTGCGTGTGTGTGTGTGTGTGTGTGTGTTTTCAATTACTGACAGAAAGGAACACGATAAGAAGATTATAATCTGATAAAATGTTTTTCACTTTATGGATCAACCTTTGAACACAGAGCAGCAACTTTACTGTACACATAATAAACCCAGATTAGCCAGTAAAGATCTGAGTGTGTGAGTAGCTAGTTTGTGTATTATGTCATATACCAGGCTGTTATGGGTTTTTTTTTTTAATGTGCAGTCATACATTAAATCTGAGCATACAACAGCTGTTAAAATCCTGTTGTGTCATTTGGATAGTCCATTTTCTCACTATCATGGTCTGTCAGCAACTTTGAAGTGAACGTGAGCCAATAAGTCATTGCTTAAACTGATTTTAGCTGGCTGCGGGATGATTTTATCAACTTAACGTGATAAGTTTAATAATTTGCATGTAATTAGTTAAAGCTAGTTATTCTAGGAGCAGTTTACATAAATATATATATATA
>CAEMYA010002116.1:3548160-3630379 GCA_903131615.1 Diplodus sargus | reverse complement strand
ATACATACATACATACATACATTCATAGACAGATAGATACATCATGACAGCAATCAATGAATCAAATGCTCAGCCAAAAAAGCTCTGTAGCAGGCCTCTAATCATACCATCCAATCTTTTAGTTTGGTCAATATAAAATGTTTAGCCTTTTGCTCGTCTTTTGCTGCCACGCACACTCTGTCCACGCACTGGTGCATTAACCGAGTTGTCTACAGAGCTCAGCACAGATATATCTTTCAAAGCTTTTAGAACTTTAGAGAAACTGCTGCCAAAATCGTCACACTCACCTGGATGCCACAGCTGAACCCTGTAGGCCGAAGCGTTCGTAGTCTCCTCCGTAGATATCTTTCACCAGTTTGTCCACGTTGGTAGAGTCGCCCTTGCTGGCCATTTCCAACGCCTCCTCGAATGTCTCGCAGCCTGTCAGCAGACAGCATAGGCCCAGGAATGTACCACCTCCCAGACTGACAGAGGAAACAGGCGGAGATGGAGTGAGAGGGAGACGATAATGGAGAAAATTTCAAGAGTTACAGGAGTTCTGTTTGGCTAATACAGACCTTTAACTTTTCATAAAATAAAATCAAAAATATCACCCACCCTGACTGAGCTGCAGTAAACTTGCTTAGTTTCGTAAATTAATTAATTCCGATAGATCACAAGGAGGCTTATTCAATTGTTCAATAACATTAAATGTAAATGTAAAACAAGTCTAGATGGGATAATTTATTTTTGAACAGTTCATAACATATCACAATCTAGTCCTAATGTTACGCAAGTATGAAAAGGTACACAGGGTGATTCTAGATAAAGAACGGCTGGAACTCAAGCCAGTGACTCTATCGGGTGGATCTACTCACGCTACCTTCAGGTGTTCAGACACCTTCACATTTTTCACATATTCATTCGTGCAAAGCAGGTTCATATACAAAACTTGTTTTGTGACAAACCAGTTCAGTCTCTGTAATGTTTCTGAGCTTTGAACTACTTATGACATTTTGCATAATGACCATCTTCTTCCCTTTTCACCAGGCTGTATCCCCAACATTAACATTTTTTTGTATTATTTATTTCAGCCCATCTTAATTTAATAGTCAGGTTATACAAATAACAGAATATTACCCTTTTTAATCTGTGTTTAGTGTTACACATGATAATGAGCTGTCAAAAAGGTTTGACCCTATTATACCTATGTTGTTTTTTCTTCTGCTTGCGGCAATAAACTGCCTTATCAGTGACAGTGAAAAGTAGAAGAGACAGTCTTGCTCAGCTTATTTTGTTATTTGCCCTCTTGCAAGAGCCACTAACACTGATTTGTGCTTAAGTTGCACATAACAGTGATTTAAGATATTTCAAATTAAATTTAGGTGTGCCAGACCTGCCGTACAAGTCAAGTACAGATACTGCTTTTTGTCTGTCACAGTATGGCTCATCTCTGGTGACATTTTGACAGCTGTATTATCAATGTTTTTTCAATGTTTTATATTTGACATGAAAGTCTTCTTTCACGTCTTGATAATGTTAAACTTGCCCAAAAAGACAGCTGAACACGCAGCCTTATAAGCCAATCATAAAATCTCATGAGATGGCATAGACAATTTAGTCTGTTTTAGAGAGTTTGTGAAGTCTGACTTGAAACAAGCCTCTCAGAGAATTAGTTCTACAACAACAATACAAAGACGCTTTTCTCTCCTCCTCACCTGGTCCCAGTCACCCGTTTGTAGTTGTTCTCCGAGTACACGGCCAGTATGGAGACCCCGGAGCCGATGTTGACCAGCAGCATGGGGAAGGGGTCTTCCAGGGTGCAGGGCTTCTTCACGCAGCTCTGTGTGTCTGAGGGGTTCTGGAAGTAGTAGCACTCTGGGTGTCCATTGAAGCCCACCCGGTCGACGTACAGCAGGCCACGAATCAGGCAGTCCAGCTCGTCGAGCTTCAGCAGCTCCAGGTCGGCCATCTGCAGCGCAAAGGGAAGGGGGTTCAAATACCAAGAGGATGCTATATCAGTTCAACCCTAAGAAACAGGTTATAACCGGTCAAGATAATTTAAACTAAAAGATGATCGTATTCTCCTGAAGCATTGACTTGTCATGTTTATGAAGCTAAAATGATTCTAAAATAAAGCTAAAATAATTCTCAAAGCACTCAGAAATGAGCATGAGGTTTTGGTTCAGCTTACTTCATGCTGCAGTGCCTAGGGAGTGTTCATTGATCTTACTGCACTGCAGAAAGGGTCAATGAACTCAGGTTAACAGTCAGCGAGCTTTACAATGCACCTACTTCAAATCAGGTTTAGGAGCCACCACATGTATGAAAAGCTCAATCAACTCAAAGACGTCAAGGCAGCTCCATGATAAGTGGTGATACTACAATTTCTCTGGTCACACACTCACTGTTCTGAAGTCGTTTTCGAACTTGTAGGCGCCGCCTCCGGTGGCACAGAGAGTAGTGTGGAGGCTGGAGAAGTTCTTGTCGTGGCCCATCTGAATGAAACGAGGCATAGCCTGTGTTGGGAAGCGGATGAAGTGCAGGTTCCCTGTCCTGCCGCACATGGTCAGGTTCCTCAGCTCCAGGTGGACATCACGGACACCTGTTTTACCTGAGTGAGAGAGGAAGGAACTATATTTTACAAAACAGGACAGTCATGTTGATTTAGGAACTGCAAACAGACTCACACTTAAAGCTGTGATGCAAGTTAATCTGAGTAGAACAAAACAAAAACTACAAAAAGTGTGTGTGTGTGTGTGTGTGGACCTACCATAGGCCACATTAGAGGTGAGGTATCGGCGGATGGATTTGAGGTTTTCTACTTCCTCCTGTTCTTCCTCAGCAGTTATGTCGACTGGCTCAAAGTACACCAACTTCACCAAAGTACCACCGATGTCCATACCAAACCAGGGGAAGGCTGAAAGAAAAGGAATGAAAAAATCATGAACCTCTTAATGAACCAAAAACAACACATACTACAGATCAAACAGAAAACCACAATACACAGTTTAATGTAGCTGAGATTAAAGAGAGGTGCCATTAACCTAACAACCAACAGACATAGACAAAAACAACAATTGTTTGAATTGAATAACGAATAGTTTTATTGCAATTGGTGTGCATTAGTCACTAAACCCATTTTTGGTTTCTTAATGAACCTTCACTTTTAATAGCATTTTGATTTGTTTAATAGGTGCTATAAAAATAATGTTTAATTGATTGATGGTTGTTGGCTGGACATAACCTATTTGAATATATCATCATTGACTATTTTCTATTGGACACTCATAGTGCCTAATAGAAAACATGACTAACCGCAGAACTAATTGCCATCTAAATTGATACTATAAATAACCATTTATTGCGGCCCTAGACTGGAGTCCCTGCTAACACTGACAACCAGAGATCAACCTGTAGCACCCGTCTGATATAAATAGGTCCAACCCAGCATTATACACACATCTTTTGATATTAACAGTTCTATTCTATTCTATTATTAACTGTGCTGCACAGACAGGAGAGGAGAGAGGAAACACTGGTCTGGATAGTTAGCAGGGTAGAACATCGAGTTCAGCACAAAAAAAAGATCTTCCAGCAGAACAGGCCAGAAAAAAAAGAGCCACAGTCACCATGGAAACAGACACCCTCCCCCCTTCATCATCTCCTGTTCTCTCCATCTCTCATACACTCTCCTCCTTCGCCTATTTTCTCTTTCACTTTGCCATTTCCCCTCGTCTCACAGCCTCCATCACGTCCTCATACACTCTTGTCTTTCTTTCTTTCTTTCTTTCTCCGACTCTCTGTCAACAGCAACTGCATCAGTCTCTCTCATTTGGTCTCTCCAGCTTCTCGTCCTCTTCTTCCTCCTCTTTGCTTGCTTCTTGTCTCTCAATCAATTTAATTCAATTACAGTAAGACTTATGGGATGGAAGAGAACTGATACTGCAAGACGTTTTAAATGCACCGCAAAGCAACTCATATATTAAATTAAGAGGTACATCAGCCTTTCTCACTTCAATTAAATCCAGGAGGCTTTTTTGTGCTTTGTAATTAGATCTGAAACGATTGGTTGATTAATCGATTGAAAGATGATAAATTGGTAAGCATCTTGATTGTATCAGTTATTTATTGAGCAAACATTACAAACATCATCTTTACCATGGTGATGATGTCCTACTTTTCTCTGTTTTACATCATTGTAAAATAAATATATGACAGTTGGTCAGAAAAAACATGCAGTTTTCAAGTCTAGGCCATTTTTATGTAATTTAATCAAGAATATTAACAGCAGGATAATCGGAAAAAGAAAAAAATGGTTAGTTGCCTTGATTTTTCGAATTTTTAAGAATGCTTTTCATGTGGTTTATTTATGGGTCAATGAAAACTCAGTATCCAAGAAAACACAACAAAAAATGAGCAAAAGATGGCTGTGTTAAGAGTGAGGCACAAAACATGTAACAAAGAATTTAAAATAAAATATTTAAATTTTAAAATGACATCAGTACTAACTGAACCAAAACAATACCCCAATAAACTATATTTTATTTTGGCAGACCGATATTTTCTCTTCTGGCTGTGCATATTTTGCTATTTTTAGAAGCCACCTGCATCGATCCACCGCTCCTTTGGTCAGTCAGGTCAACAAATACCTGGCTCAACAGTCAGTGACAGGGTGTTTTTTACTTACAACCGACATGGTGAAACAAGGAGGTTAATCAAGGCCAAATCAGAGAGAGCCTCTTGTTATGCTTTTAGTCCGTGAAACGTTAATGTTTTACAACCCTTAGATAATACAGAGGTGAGAGAAGAACAACAAGTAAGGACAATCTGTGTGTCTTAATGATCTGAACATGTTCTGAACAATGACAATCACCTTTCTCATGCTGGAGAACTGTTACTTTTTATACTTCAATCTGTAATAATTACAGACAAATCTGGAAAAAAGACTCTGAACTGAACTGTGGTCTCTGACCTTCTGACCCCTATTATGGGCCAAGACCCATCCTTTGTCCAAGTTTCATGGAAATCCATTCCGTAGTTCTTGTGTAATCCTGCTGACAAACCAACCAACAAACCAATGGACACAGGTGAAAACATAACCTCCTTTGGTGTAGGTCATAAATCTGATTATTTTCCTGATTAATTGTGAAAACGTCTTGAGATGTCTTGTTATGTCTGAGCAGTCCAAAACCCCAAAATATTAATTTCACTGTCACATAAAACACAGAAAAGCAGCAAATCCTAAAAAGTAAAAAGCTGAAACTACGGGATGTTTGACATTGTATACACTAATAAAGGATGAATACATTTGATCTGTCCTATGACCAGTCATTTAATTGATTAATTTTAACATTTTAGGAAGTTAAGCACTAGTCAAACACTTAACTTTGGGATGTCTGTGCTATAGAAACATATATGACGAACAACCTGTACCTGGTACAGTCTGAGCCTTCATTGGCCTTGAATGACTATCAGGAGATGTGACCCTTTCGCAACAAACTGTTAAAGGGAACTGAATGAGTCTGGGTTATTGAGCCAAAGTCCACTTTGAGTTTACAGACAAATTTCATCCTGGGATTGGGTGAAACATGTATAAACACGTCTTTTATGCAATTGTTAGCATGTCATGAGGCTGGGCAATTTAGACCAAAATTCTCTACATTTTGGGGCTGCATGGCGATACGCAATATATAAATGTCAGTATTTTCTATGAAGTGGGCTAAATGGTTAGTTTTCAAGTTTTTTTCATCAACATTATACAATCCAATACATGATCTCAGAAATGGCACCTCATGAAGCTCATTTTTGTGTTGAGATTGTGTGCATTATATGTTCAAGTGTTCATACTACTCTGTGCCACCTCTAGTTGATGCTACCACACTGCTACTGCTGTTACCTGCTGATGGTAAAACTAAACATCTACACCTGCTACAGAGGTTGGTGTTTGGTTACCTTTAGCAGGAGTCACCTCTCACCTGCTTTAGTGTTTGGTTGACTTTTTGTTACCATCCCCTCTCACCTACTGACCTTTTTGATGTCTGTAAACATGAGCTGAGAAGTATAGATTTTGCAGTGATCTCTCTGGAAAAATCTCTTAGATCAGATAAACTGTTCTGAACTGTGTTTGTTGCAAACATAGCTGTGGAAATAGACATTCTTTATTAAATGCTTAATCTTTTTCTATTTGTTTCCAGCTAGCATCAACCTTGAAGCCACAAGAGGTAAAAGCTTTACAACAAGCACCAACACCGAGGCAAAACTGTGAAAAGCTGTAAACAGAAATATGATCCCCTTCTCTGATATAATGAAAGGTGTCAGTCCAAGTCGAGGCAATACTTTTAGAGGCCAGCCAAGGTACGTGACTTTGTCTGCCTCAAGTGACAATCACATTTTCCTCCACAGCCTCAGCCAAAAACACTCTCACAACCAGCACATGGCATTATCTGAATAAACATCACAACACCACAAATAAGAGAAAAGTCATTAAATATCAGCGTAATGTTTATCCATTTATATATTTGTGTTGCTAGGATACAGCATTTGGAGTTAATGCTAATGTTATAACCTCAGACTGAACCTTTTAAGTGCCAGGAATCTGAACACTTTCTGTTTTCCTAGAATTTAATGCTGTTATAGAGGAAACTCCTAAAATTGCACTTACTTTAATAGGTCATGCAACATTAAAACACTGCACTCAAACCAATAGTAATAAGAAACACATCTATTCACTAAGTGAGGAAAATATTTCTATTTCATCAAACATGAATGAATAAATTGTGATTTATTGATAAATTTGTGATAAATGATTACAAAGTTAAATGTATGCAAGTATTGCATTAAATCTGCTACCACACTGAAACTAAATACAACAGAGGATGTTGCACAAACATATTGACAATTACCTTTTGTTTCTTGGAGACGATAGTTTTCTATCTACGAGCTAAAGTTCTGACCTTTACCCAAACCCTAATCAAGTGACTAACTTTAAATGCCTTGTGGATGAATGCTTTTGCTTAAGCACACTGAAAATGACAATCAATAAGCCACAATCTATATTATATACTATATATGTAATGCAGAATTAATTGGGCTTTTCAGTCATTACTGCAAGTCTAAACACATTTTCCCTTCTATTGGGGGATGGGAACTTTTTTGTTTTTTCAAAACTAACAAAACCAAGTTAATCTTCTCTCAACAGCCAGTTAGAGCTACAACTTGTCAACTATCATATAATTGTCGACTATTTTGAGGCAATGCACTCTGTTCAGGGACTTACTGCTATAATTCATCAAAAATGTGTCTACAGAGCAAAACAACAGTCTTTTTTGTCATTTGTTGACGCTGGATCAGTTTTAAATATATAAAGGAAGTAGTTTCATTCAGTCTGTGTGAGTAATGCACAAGAAGGAGCTGTTAAATAAAGAGCTGTAAGCAACAGGCTGTATACTTCCACTTCTCGGTGAGGTAGCTTACTCCTTTTCGTTGGGTTCCTTATTAGCACTGTGACAATAAATCCTCCTCCATCATCTTGTCAGTCAACTGTCTGAACTATCCTTACGTAATAAGTGAAATGGGACATAGCTGCTCAGCTGCAACTCTGCTGCTGGCGCTTGTGCTGCAAAGACTAGACACCTGCAGCAGTTTGAAGCTATAGTGACTGTGGCAAGCCTACCCACAGCTAAGCCAATTTAGTTTACCAAAAACAATTTTGATAATTAGTCTGGTTTGAGTTTTGTATTTTTTTAGGTTCAGTATTCTCTGATTCAAGCTTTTTAAATGGGAATATTTTCTGTTTTCTTTCTGTCTTTGTGTTGTGGACAAAACAAGACATTTGAGGACATCAGCATAGGCTTTGGGAAACATTGGTCGACATTTTTCACAATATATAGACCAAACAACAAATAGATTAATGAGATTGACAGATCAATTTACTAGTTGAAGCTTTATAGCCAATTATGTGTCTATATGAAAATCAGATATGAAAGACTGTGTGACCGAAGTACCTGTCAGTACTTTGGTCTTATTTTTTTTGTTATAGTTTGATCTGTAAATTCCATTCATTGATATAGAAAGTGTTAGACTGCTGTGTGGTAGTTTCTATCATGCATGCAACATTATGCAACATTTGAACTTCAAAATTGAAATTATTTTGAATTGTTTGTTTTTGGCTTTTGTCTCGGTTTAACTATGGGGATCAGGTTTTGGGTGGAATTTGGGTTATTTTTGCTTTACAGAATACCAAGAATGACAGCAGCCTTCTTCGTGTACCTGTGTAACTGAGTGGTATGATCACTGAGCTTGTGTTTGAACCAGAGGCGTCCTCTGAATCTGCAGAGTAATTTGTCAGACTTTGTCATTAGTCTCTTTGACATTTACCCCCCCCATTACTGTGGAATCAACACACTGGCAACAGCATTGATGCATGATGACAGGGGAAAGATTTCTGCTTTCTTGTGGTCTGGCAGTGATGTCAAGACATATGGCTGCATTGAATGAGGAGACATCAGAGGAAGACAATGTTCTGGCCTACATTCTGTCTGTCATTCATTTTTCTGGAGCCCTGTGGCTAAATTTACACATACATCTCCAACAAAAACCCAGGAACTATAATGCAGCGGTCTTTTAGAAATTCATTGACCGGGGCATTTAAATCCCACACAACTGTGAAGTGTCGCTGCTCAAAGAATATTACTAAAACAAAAGAAAAGGTTGCTCAACTCCCAAACTTCCCATCATAAATGTGAAATTGATCACAAAATTAAATATCATTTTTTTCCTGCGTGAGTTCCTTAGCCTTTAGTGGTGCCTACTAATACAGAGTCATCATGCTCACACACTGTGTCCAGCCAAAGGTCAGTGTGCCAAGGAGCAGACTGGGTTGAGCACAGAGTTATTTGTGTCCATGTAGTTGAAAGGTCGGTGACCAAACACACCTCTACCATCGTCAGGCGGTAGGTACACTATATGCCTGTGTGTATACAGTATGACTTGAACGACAAAGATGAGAAGTCTTATTGTTAAGATTTATAAAATATGTGTGTGTGCGTGTGTTTGTGCAGAGAGCACAGGACGAGAACAACACTCAGCATGCTTGCATGATAAGACAAGGAAATACATCAGTGGGCACCTGAACACTGTGTGTGTAGCAGATATAATAACACACTCATTACTAATCAGAACAGGATGTTTTGTCCTGTTATTCTTATCACTGACTTAATGTTATTATCCAACACTGTTGTTATCCATCCCTTTTCACAAATATCATCCTGATATTTATGAAAGTGCTTATCATCTACTACTCACAGGACTATAGCTGTAAGTACTTGCAGTGCTGCTGCTTTTTAACTACATATTTTAGTACAATATGTTCAACTACAGTAGACTTAATGCAGTGAGTTAATTGATCGAATAGTGAATTGACAGAAAATAAATCAGCAATCATTTCTTTTAATCATTTAAGTGATTTCTCCAAGTAAAAATGCCAATTATTCCCTGGTTTCAGGTTCCCCATTGAGAATACATGCTGTTTGTTTTTGTCCCTTATATATGATGCTAAACTAAATTAAGGCTACAATTAATAATTAGCTTTATGATTAATCAATCTGAAGATTATTTTTGCGATTAATCCATAAACGTTTTGTTTCATTTCAGATAATGGAACCAAAAAATGGCAATCACAGTTCTGTAAAGTTCAAGAAGATGTCAACATATTGCTTGTTTTGTCAACACTATACTACCATTTCCTCAATTCTCCCTCAGCAAGTCATTCTCCTGGCGCAAATATTACATTAAATACAAAGATTTCTGTTACCACAACCACTACCATAATGCAACAGCTGAATCAAATACATAGATACCAACTACTAGTACCTAAACTTCATCTGCTACTAATAATAAAGGCTTTATCTGAATGAATTTCAGGTGAACATGCAGATAAATTAGCTTTAGGAAATATCTTTTTTACACACATCTGGCAAAACAAACAGAAAATGTTTCAAAAAATCAGATTGAAGAGACAACAACAGTCTTTGAAATGCTAAACAAACTTAGTCTTATACCCAGTTTCAGACAGAAGTAGTTTTTTGGGTGTGACCTTTCTGAACCCTCATTGTTCACAATACATCTGTAACAGAGGATGGTAGAACATTGACTTGACCTGGAGCAGACCTTTTTGTTAAACTTCTAACCCTTTATGAGAGTTATTCTTTTACTACATTTGCACACACAAGTAACGGGATTTCCAGTGTTTCAACTCCTCCATGATTATCAATAGCTAAACCGGACGGCGAACCTTTGTCACTTTCTGGGAGGATAGCCAATCAAATTTACTCCTACTGCCCCACCCCACAAAAACCACTTAGTACCTGCAGCCAACGCCTAGTCTCAACACCAGTCTTCATGTAATCTCTCCCTACAGAGATTCCAAGTAAAGAATTCTTCCTACATCCTGTTATCTGTGACAAAATGTGAATTTCAGTCAAAACACTGAGTTACACAATATTGTGTAGACCAAACATTGGAGGCTGTGCATCAATCTGACTATGCTGCTGCACATTGTAATTTCTTGTTATAAAAAAATGCTAATGCTTTTAATGCCAATAAAAATGTTGTTGGTATTGCTGCTAAAATGTAAAACATCTGCACAGTACTTCTTCCAATGGAGTTTCTGTGTCTTTCATCAAATTTGTTATGTTCGTTTTTTTATTTCAACCCCTGCAAATACCGATAATAATACAGCCTATGAATACTGCTGAGCTTTCTGTTTTTATTTAAAGATCACCCCACACAACAGATGTGGTGGTGCAACATTCCTCCTTTAGAGACATGTCTGTAACTCACACATGGACACACAAGCAGCATCTGTTTAGGCCACAAAAAACAGACACATTTTACCTGAAGTTGGCAGAGTTAAAAGAGGAAGTTTCTTCCACTTTCTTCTACTGTTGTTGTTGTAATTACTTCCCTGTTTGCCCACCCTCCTATTCTGTGACCACTGACCACACCCATATGACCACATACGCTATGACTTAACAGCAAGTGGCAAGTTGTCAACAAACCAGTTTCAGTGAAACAGGAGAATTAAGGTGACAAACAGAATATGTTCTGTGCATTGAATTAAAATAAAGAACAACTCAACAAGAGATGCTGTGCTCAGTTCATTAGTATGGACCTCTATGGTATAGAATCAAACCTTGAAAATTTTAATTACTGTTAAGTAATTATGTCTTAATTCTTCTGATTACCATGAGTCCAAACTCGTCTTGAGTCCGACGCAGTTCATGTAAGATGTAGCGCTAAGTATGTATTGATACACAGAATTCCACATGAATGTTTACCTGGAAATTAACAATTGCCACTGTGTTGCTTTCAAAACATTGCAATGTAAACCACTAACCCCAGCACTAAACAGGACAATATAGCCCCAACACATACAGTAGGTCCATAACTTCTTTATGTAAAAATGTTTTACACTATATTATCAGTATAAAACTTGAAAGCACACTGTCCAAACCTGACCAAACCCAAACAAAATTTCAAACTATTTGTCCAAACTCAGCCCAGCCCGTCAGGCCCACAAAGGTTTGTGTTGGTTATTCAAACTCTGGCTGGGATGCGAGAAGTCAGTCACACAATTAACTTTGTGAAGTGTTATTTCTGACAAATTCTTAATAATTTGGTCCTTCTTGTAAATTCAGCATATGTCAGACCTTGTTTACGGGATGCTGCAGCCCCCTCAGCACTCCTAGTTCCTGAATCCATATGCAGCAAATTTCTTAAATGACCTCATAAAATTTGTAAGTCATGGATCTTGCAGTTGACCATGAAAAGACAATAACATGTGTATGAAAAACACGTGGCAAAATCTCATCAGGGTTTCTCAATTGGAAACTTTTAACTGGGATCTGGATCTGTATCAGACACAATTGATCGAAACTGATACCAAGTTGCTTCTACTGTAAACAAGGAGTACTATAGTCAGTGTTATCCAGAACTAACCATGATCCTATACCACCTCAAACACTGAGTAGAAAAAAAATATCCAGGGACAAAAGTTAAAAATCACACCCCCGAGGGGAAAACATTCCACGGTCCGATCTTCGGGGGGGAAAAGCTTAGAGGGTTATCCGGGTTTATCAGGACGGCTGGCTTCCATCCAAGGATAACTCAGCCACAAGCAGAGGAGCTCTGAATGGACATTTCAAAGTTTACTGATGAGATGTCCCCTGAATTACGTAATTTAGGCCAACTCTAGTGCAGAAGGGCCTCTCTCTTTCAGGATACTAGGCATAACAGCAAATAACTGATGCATTAGGTTCAGCTGTCTGTTCAGTGCAACATCACACTTCCCCAGTAACTCTTCCATCCCTTTTAATCAAATTATGGACCCCTTTATGCTTCATAATAACCTGTCAGATTTTCCCACTTCCTGAGTCATTTATTTAGCTTTTCAACACTTAAGGGCATCCTCCTACCCCAATCACATACTGCACATACTGTGCATCTACAGCAGTGTCAACATGTCTTAACTACCAAAAGAAATTATTGTACATCTTAGCACATGTTGATTAAATTTTATCTTGTTGTGTTAGATATTTAGTTTGTTTGAAAGAGTAAGCCACTGATAGCATCCTTTGTCTTCCAGTAAGAAGATAGCCAAGGCTTAAGTTAATGTTGTATGCATTTCCATTGCAAACTACACTAAAGTGGTTCTGCAATACTCAACACATTGCAAATTATTCCAAGCATTCCATCGGACAAAAGACCAAGAAGCAAGGACAAAAATAATACTGTATGCTGTTCTAATAAGACAATATAACAAAATCTGTTAAAACAGGACAGCAAAGCAGGGCAGCAAACAAAAAACAAAGTTAACAGGTCTTACAGGGGTATGTCGGAGTTCATGCTGGGGATAGAAAACAGGCCAAATTAGAAAGGACGTAACCTAAAAGGGAGACGTTGGAAACGCAATACATATTCACAGAAACCTTGCAGTTGGAGCCATTTATAAACTGAACAACACTTCTGATTATGGATTATCATAAATTGATGCTGGAATATTTACTTAAACACATCAAAGGGTTGAACTGATGCTTGTCACATTGAGTCAAATGATTTATCTGTGCTTCACTGAAAAAAAAAATCTTATAGGTTGAAGACAATGTATGTCTACTCACATGTACCTTAAGCCTCACACTGGGATAAATGTGGTTAGGCCTAAAATGTTGTTCATTTTAAGTCATTATAAAAAACTCCAAGCCTGTGAGACAGTGAAATATATTACTGAGCTATTGACCTTCTCTGCTTCTGACTGATGCTGCAATGTGTAGGCTGGTTCTCAACAATGACAGTTAAGAAATTTCCCTGAATGCAGAAACCAAAATGATGTCCCAATCCTCTCTCCTTTCTGTCTGTCACTCCCTAACACAATGACTGATAGATGTAAAGAATGCTGACCTAATGACTTAGCAACAACGGCCCTAAACTTGAAGCTGGTCTCTCTGCAAACATTTACAAGAATGAAAAACAAGTTTTACCATGGCAGCATTCAGTCACAACAAATCCTGGGGATTTGACTAAACAGCCTCAAACAGGAGTTAAGAGATGAAGTTTCGGTGAAAAACAGCTGACTGCAAAAAACATTTCTGAGTATGTTTCAAATGTGCAACGTTCTCACTACGAGGATAATAAATGATTTGTTTTCATACGCCAACACCAAGTTATAAAAACCAGACTTTGAACAACCCTTAAAAACAAATCATTAGCAAAGACATGTTCCCACTTACCAGGCTTCTTTTCACTTATAAGCTTCATAGTGATGCTATCAGCTCACAGGTGCATATAAAAACTAAACAACAAAAATAATATTAAACAAGCTCGTGGAATGAAAGCTAAGAGGGCCTCTGTCAGTCGTGGATATCTGAAGAGACTTCACACAGCGACGAAAAGGACACTTTTCCACATTCTGCTGTAAAACTCCAAAGTTTCCTGGATGATCTTTACTCACATCATCCGAAGTACTCGGTAAATAAGGGGGCGGGGCCCCGGCGCATTCAACCTTCCTACTGAAGACAAGAGGCGGGCGCTGATTGGCCGAGCCAAGCCAGGCCCACTTATCAGGAGCTTTTTCACCACCGGGAACCGGCCAATCACAGCGCATCAAATGCAACCTGAGGGTTCATACAAACAAGAGGGGGTCTCCCTGACGACGCCAGGCTTGGAGATTGGACAGATCTGCCAGAGACACTGACCAGCTAATCTAATCAAAATGAGGAGACGTGAAGTGACAGGATTGTGATGTAAAAACACACATTAACCACCAAGTTAATAAACACGCAGTCAGAGGTGACTACACGCGGGTTGTCAGAGGTTGTTGCTGTCATTGCGACATGGCATGGTTGTGCAAACCCCGGCTGATCGGTATTGCACAGCAAAGATTAGCAGTCATCAGATTTGCTTGTCACTAAAACAAATCGCACCGCTTCCAGCACTGATTTGGAGAAAAGAATAATGTCGGACAATGTGAATAACTGCACTAATAGGTTGTTGTTGTTTTTTTTTTTACACTTACGGGGTCTGCTCCGTCTCACCGACTCCGTCCTCCTCCGTAGCCTGCACCTCTTGGCCGGGGACCCGTTGCACTCCGCATCTTCCCCGCGGTGCAGATGATGCATGTTCTCAAACGTGCTGCTGTTGGGTCCACCGCTGCTCGACCCGAATGCACTGCCGCTGCAGCAGCTGCCGTTCGCGGCCACAGCGACGTGACTGTGAAATCCCCTCTGGCTCTGGCCGTTGTTGACATGAAAGGGTCCCGACGCTCCTTTCTTGTCCATCATTGACTTGGCTTTATCCATGGCAGCAGCTAGCCTAGCCTAGCCTAGCTCAGCTTAGCATCTGCCGCGGGAGCGAATGTAAAAGCCCGGCTGTTAGCTAGCTGGCTAGCTACGAGAAACCCCGGCTGCCTTTAGCTTAGCAAGCTAATGTTAGTTAGCTCCTGCTGCTTGCAATCTAGTGAGACGCTAGACGTAACCCTCCTTCGCAATTTAACGTGCTTTACCTCAAACTACCAAGCTCGAATTTGACGTGAAATTGTAATTGAGTGCAATATAAAATGGAAATACGAACAGTCGCTAAAATACAGTGTTTCCTTTGAGGTCACTCGCGGTCATTTCCCTACATTGAGATTCTGGCAGGCGCAGCAGCAGCCGGTGTGTATGTGTGTGTTGGTGGACGGCTACGTCACACCAGCAGCTCTTCAGCAGAGGCCCGAACCCGTTCACCTCCTCCGACCGGTTTTTCTCTCTCTCTCTCTTTCTCTCTCTCTCTCTCGCTCTGCAGCAAAAATGACACCGTGATTCGACACTAATACACAGAGATTTGGATTATTAGCGTGTAAACAGACGCGCACAGAGCCGGTCCGTGCAGCTGTGGGTGCTTTAATTATAAAAGTGGCTGCTCGCTGTCATCCTGATTCCCCGCAGTCCTCCCCACACGTGATGGTGCTGTCAGCCAGTCAATAATGTGTCGGTAACGCACGCAGATGAACTGTAGTAACACTGGAGTTGCGTGCAGAAGCATCGGCGGCTATTTAATGTCCTTCTCCTCATATAACAAGGTTTTTGTTGGTTGATTTGTGTGTGTGCGCGCGTGTGTGTGTGTGTGTGAGAGAGAGAGAGAGAGAGAGAGAGAGAGAGAGTTAATACAGGATGTCGGTGATCTCTTCACAGTGTGGTGTTAAAGGTGCTCTGTGTAGTTTTGAGGAAGACTTTTTAAGGATCTTCCTCCACTATTTTTGTTTTTTTTTGCCAATGCCAAAACAAACTCTCAAACTGAGCCTTAAAGGGCAAAACGATTCCATACTGTTTTGGAGAAGAATTTCAAAATCAGAATGGTAATATTTTGATCTTTTCCATAGCAAGCTGTTCTCAGAGGGGGGAAAAAAGTTCCTCAGAACACTGTTTGAAGCTGGAAGAAGGTGGCAGCGTCCGCTGCGGTGCGATGGCTGCTGCCATGTGAGACTGTGTTGTCCTTCAAAGGCGCTGTGTGGAGGAAACATTTATTTTATATAAGCGTCAGTTTTTGACGAGTTGGAAATGAGACTCGAAAATCTACTTTTTTGCAAATAGCACCTTTAAGATCAGTTTGTTTATTCAGGCTTTGTTTTTAAGGCATTAAAAAAAGTCTTCCCTAAAATGACATAATGCTCCTTTAAAATAAAGGCAATAACAAAGCAAAGAACACTATTTAAGTGTAGTCTCACTGAGATTAAAATGTGAACATTTAGATGTTAGTATTTAAGGGAAACCAGGTATCAAACAGAGCATTGGATAGCAAGCCCTGTTCTCAAACACATAGTAAGCGCAGGTCAGTGAAGATACAAAGGTCAGGCAACAATCTCAGCTTGGTAAAGAAAAACAATCACTAGAATCAATCAGACCATACATTCCTAATGTATGTAAATGTCAGCTTTTAATACCACATAGGAATACATAGATGGACTGATTAGAAAGAGGAGGTCACGCTTCAACAATGACATTTTTGGTAGAGAGGAATGGACCCAAAATAACCATCAAGCTAATCTCATCTCAATTTATAGGATAAACCCCCCCCCGAAAAAAACATTTCACTGAACTGTATTCTTCTCCGTCTTTAACGGACGTTACTACAAAATTGGTTTAAGAAAATATAGGTAATAAAGAACGACTTTTAAATACATTTCTACATGTCCAAACTGCAATGCGGTCTTTGGAAACAGTTGCAATTGATATGATGTACAATGAGAAAATCTAATGATTTCGACAATTACTATAAAGAGTTGAAATGACTAATAATGATTCACCATGACATTTAAAGTCACTAGTTGAGCAATGCAGTCATCTTAATCACTGGGGGGATATAATTGTATATCATGATATCACTAATACCGCTGTATCAGACAGTATTGATCACTGGTGATATATACTGGCCATCATATGACAACAGATAAACAGATGTAGGCTTCTGCAATTTACATAATATCAATCAGCCATAAATGAGAAGATTGTTAATACCACACAGCACTAATTGGAGTCTTGAAATGCTGCCATCTTCTGGTTAAAAGTAATGACTGTTGTGCAAAGAGGTTTTTTCTTTTCTTTTCTTCTTTAATCACACAAAAAAAAATGTACAGCAAAAACAGCCATTTTATTCATATTTTATTCCTTTTTCATTAGATACCTCCATTCCGCCAAATCAAATGTTACAGCAAACTAACTTTGGCCCACAAACCCCTCTTTGAACAGCCTTGATCAACATAATGATTACATAGCAACCAGACCTGATTTATTAACCATTTACAAAGTGGTATAAACATCAGTTGCAACTTTTCAATAAACAATTATTAACATTATAATAGTTTATTTATATTTACTAATGTTTATTATAAAGTGTTACAGCGACTATTACACTATTATCACAAACAGTTGTAATACTAGTGTAATAAATTAACCCGGTAACCTGGACTAGGTAAGAATCAGGTCACTGTTGTACACAAATCCCTTAACAGGATAAAGTTCAGTAATTACTACTACCAATTAGTTATAGCCAACTGAGCATTAAGTAAGTGACGCCTTTAACCCTCCGAGTCTCGGACTACGATTGAATGTTATTGTTTAGAATCTTTCTGTAATACTTTAACACTTTGATACATAATTTTAGCTGTTTTATGGTGATTACTTATTGAATTATTTTATGGCTAAAGTAACACAACAAGGAATATTTTTAATTGTTTACACCTTACTTAAAAGATTAGTTCAACATTCTGAATAAAAGGCCTTTATTTGATTTCTTTCTAGGAGTTGAATGATCAGTGCCACTTTAATGTCAGCCAGGAGAGGGTTAGCTTAGCTTGGCAAAAAGACTGTAAACAGGGTGAAACAGCTTGCTGTACAAAAGCAAGATGCCAAAACGACATGTTGTGGTTTCATAGGGAGAGGTTATGTGCATGTCTCGGCCAGGCCCAGTCAATTTCAAGTTTCATCATCACAATGAGGCTAAGGCAGAAGTCTCTGGGCCCCGGTCAAGAAACACACTTGCACATAATGCCCCGTAACACCACAACTTCTTCTTTTAAAAGTTGGGTTTTGTACAGATTAACCTATCGTGGTGCAATGTTAATTTGTGAGCTTTAGTAGTGTTGGTTGTCAGATTTATTTATCTAGTGTTACAGCCATACTAACTTTTTCTGTCTTTATGCTAAACTAAGCCAACTGTCTCCTAGCCTCATGTTTAATGGACAAATATGACAGTTGTATTGATCTTCTCAACAAAGTCTTGGTGAGAATGCAAGTTATCTCCCGAAATGACCAAGTAACAGAAAACCCCCAATGTTAGGATGATATTACACCAAAATGAGCCTTCTGAATACCACCTTGGATCATTAGCATATTTACAATTGCGTCAAATCTTAAGGCCACGTAGGATATTTGTGTGACGATATTATTATTGTCATGATAAGTGTTCGAGGGGATTTAAGCATGTTGGCCGGTTGTGAGGTAGTAGAGGACTTTCGTCCCTGACTGCTTGGACTGTGACTTCACCAGGAACTCCCAACACTCCAACTCTGATGACTTTTCAGAGTCATGTGCAGCTTAGTGCACAGTCTGAGCAGTCCTGGAAGATTTAGCATCAAGAATACAGGTGTGAAAATTCATCTCTCTCTTTGTCCATTTATTGATTCTACCAAGGGAGTTCAGTCCCGTCCCAGTTGTACGCCTTCCCGGTCTTTTCAAAATTCAGTGCCTCTATGATGCCCATTAGACAGCTGACAGAGTGCTCGGAGCTGAACAGTCTGTCTTTTGGCACATTCCTGTGATATGGCCGGGAGAGGTCGGTGTTGACCGTTCCTGGATGTAGGGACACACACACGACCTGGAAAAATCAGAATCAAGAAGTCAATGAAGCCTCTTTAAAGATGGTGACCATGGGTGTATATACATTTCAAAGCGTATCTTAGTGCTACCTTTGGTCGACTGCGGCCCAGCTCTATAGACAGATTCCTGGTAGCCATGTTGAGAGCTGCTTTAGACATTCTGTAGCTGTACCAACCACCAAGACCTGAGAGGATGGAGGCAAACGTTAAGGGAGTGAAAAAAACTATGTTTCTGAGCCATCAGCAACACAATACCCACCATTGTCGCCGATGGATCCCACTTTGGCCGTGATGTTGACGATGATGCCGCTGTGCTGCTTGGCTTTCTCTGTGGACTGCTGACCGAAACCACCTCCACCCTTCTGCAGGAGGGGGGCAAAGTACTTGGCCATGACCAGAGGACCCACTGTGTTGGTCGTCAAGGTGGAAATGATGCCCTGATAGAGAAAATAGGTCAATCGGTACAGATCCAATAACAAATGGATGAATAAATGAATGAATAAGTGGTATAAGTAATCATATTATTCCTTCTCATGTTCTGATTATTTCCATGGAAATGTATGGACAACTGCATGCATGAGCAAAGTACAATTTTCAGGGAACATGAACTAATAACTCAATAAATTAAGTAAGAAGCACCGTAAGCTTTAGATGACAGCAGTTTACTCATCTTCAGATAACCTTAAGTGAATAACAGGATAGTTTTGTTGTACTATTGAAAAAAGGATCCTCCTACTGTAATGTGGAGAAATGGCACCAAAATCAGTACAAACATGTTCCTTTTTAATGTTGAATGTATATAAACACATTTGAAAGCAAATTTAAAAAAAATGGTAAAAAAATAAATAAATAAAAGCCTCTCTGCAGTTGAATGATACACTGAACAGCACCTCATTTCAATAAAATCTTATTTTTTTCAGCAAGAGTAATTGACACTTCCACCTACTAGCCTAGAGTATAAAGTAAAATGTTATATTATCTTGAAATGAATGTGGTATTTTATATTGCTTTTTCAGACGAATTTAAAAGTAGACCCCTGCTCTTCTTGCAAAATAATGATTCCGTAGAAAGCATGCACATTCAAGTCAATTTAGAGGGTGTTCTTTTTAAGTAGCAGAATTTGATATGGAGTTTGGAATGCAAGGTTAGGAGTTGCCTGACACAGTCCCATGACCCCTAGATAGTCACAATTAAGGGTCATTACCTGAGCAGAAACATCTCTCAGGCTGGTCTCTCCTTTTCCAGACGGATGGAGCATCGCCGACGAGTTGACGATCAGATCCAGCCGACCAAAGCTCTCCTTAACTTGGTCCGCAGCCCCTCGGATGTCCTCCTCTCGGTTCACGTCCAGCTTGAGGACCGTCAGCCTGCCTGGGTGTTGGACGGCCAGACCCCGCAGCTCGGCCGCTCCGTCCGGGTTCCTGCATGTCGCTATAACGGCAGCGGGGGTTTTGGTTTTCAGGATATGTTTGCAAAATGCAAGCCCCAGTCCTCTGCTAGCCCCTTGGATGAGTGCGATGGGAGCCGCCATGACAGGTAATTGACGTAACAGCGGAGGTGAAGGATGTATATGGTGCCTTCACGGTCACCGGAAACGTCGGACTTTCATTTCGGGGGGGCAAAATAGTAGGGTAATTGTCTTAGAAGTAACTTTTAGAAGATCTCTAAATTCTTTTTTTTTATCGCGTCTGTTTATAGAAGTTTCGATCATGTGAAGTAGTAATCTAGATTGTTAAGAATTGTATAGATGGAAGCTAACGGGGAGAACTGAAGGCAGCATGTTTCACAACAAGGAAAGCGCCCTCTGCCGGTGATTACAAAGTCACTTACACAACTCTGCACAGGCACGTGTTTCTCGGACTTTTTATCGAATTACATAATTGTGTAATACTGTGTGCTGTTACGGAGCTGTAGAGTTGCTTTAAGAGAAGAACTTAGCCTTTGTTCGGGCACTTTAGACCACCGACCAGTCTTTTCCCATCTACAGTCAGATGTTGTGTGTTACATGCAAAAATGTAAAGCAGCGACATTATAAAATACCTTCTGGAAAGACATCGTAGACAATATATAGCGTTTTTTAGTCTACTATAGTTAAAACAGGCAATTTAAGGTTTTAGTTTTCTGCAGATCGATCCTCCAGTCCAGTAGGTGGCTGTAACTCGTTGTCAACCGCCAATAAATCCAGGCCAAGGCATGCCGGAGTGTTTCTAGATTTATGCAAAATAAACGTACTTGTGAATATATAAAAACACGTGCACATATTTTGTATTAATGTGTATAAACAATAGAATATATAACAAATGACTTTAAGACCTATAGACTAGAGTGCCCTAAGCGCCTCTTGCAGCGCAGTCAATCCCAAAACTGAAGAAGAACTCGGTTGCCTAGCGACCAGTAGAAGAGTAGCGTCAGCTAGCTAGCTAGCTAGGCGATGTGCAGTTAACATATGGATTGTGCTCCATAAAACATGGTATAAATGCCTCCAAAAAGAAAAGGACCTCTGCAGCTTGTCAAGAGGGAAGTGGACGACATCAATAAGCAGGTTTGTCACAGAATGGCGCTCGCCTGTGTGTTTCTAACGGTGGTCCATCGATTTTGGCATTGAATCTCAGACATACAGGAAGTTAACGTCACTGAATAGACTAAGTTATTATAGTGATGCCGTTAACCGACCACTTTACAGATAAAGTGATACGAAGGTTTAAGCTAAAGCCAATTTTATCACAAGATAATATTCACTCGTGTGTTTTGTTTTAGCTCAAATATACATATACATAGCTGGTTGGCCATGTGGTTAACGTTAGCCTCGTACGTTTATTTTAATAAGCAACGTAAACAAAGTTGAGGAATTCATAAAAATACGTGCTCATAGTAATTTAAATGAATGCCGAACTTTCTACGATACACGGATTTGAGGCCTTGTGACTTGTTTAACCAAGTGTTCAGCCAAGAAGCAGGAAAAACATTAAAAGGACAAATGCTTAATGGAAATTGGCGAGCTCGAAGCACATTCAAAGCACAGGCTCAAAGGTTGGGCTCTACTTTTGTTGCAAATTGACAATTAAGTTCGCTGTTCTTGTAATCCAGGTGGACAGTCTAGTGAAGGATGTGCAGAGTCAGGATGAATCCACTGAAGAGGCATTTCGGAGGTAAACCGCTCTGACAGACACACAGCAGGGCTTTCAGTAAGGACAAGGATGCTCATAGAAGAAACATTAAGGGGGCCTTGACTTACTCTGCCTCTATTCCTGTTTCCTTTTTCATCATCATGCCACATTTAGTTTTTTTTTAATTATCTTCTGAAGGAAAGCTTTTAGGTTTGATTTTAGTCTAATATCCAATTCCATACAGGTGTCAAGAAGTGCAGATGTCAGCAGAGAAGACGCTGAAAACACTGAAGAAACTGACCAAAGTGAGTGCTGTGCTGTCAGTAAACTTGTGAATTCCAGTTTTATCGTTAAATTTATATTTTTTGTGGAGTCAAAACAAAATTAGTTATTAGTTTTATTCTGAAAATTGACATTATTCAATATCCAAAATCAATACACTCATGTTGACACTCAAATTGTTGAAAGCAAGGTACATACAGTAATTGTTAATACATTAAATGGGAGGGAAACCTTGAAATATAACAAAATGAACACAGTATTGTACATTATTTATTAAATAATAGATATGGTTCAATTAAAAAGAAAGATGTTTATCACAATAGGAGTCTAAACGTACTGTTGTGTATTGTTCTGTTCTTTCAAAGTAAATTCTTGAACTTGCTAAATTGACATTATAATTCGTTGCTTGATTTTGTAGGCTGATGAGCTGGCTCCAGTGGGGAACTACGATCAAAGAAAGCAAGAGGAGGAGAGACGACTGCATGACATCTTGGAGCGTATATACACACTCTCTCTAGAGCTTTCACCACCAGGACCGAGTACCACTGCAGGGTCAGTGACATGTGTGTTCTTGTCGAGTGCAGTGGCTCATTTTCCCTGCAACGATCCAGTGCATTTAAACTTTGTAGCTAGCTTTGTAGCTAATTTTTTAGGTTTTAGTAGAGAAACATTACTCTCTCATCTCATCCCAAATGTTTAAACATCTTTTCACATCACCATGTATCAATCCACAGTGATGTTTCCAAGGAAGATGGCGAGGACAATGAGGATGAAGATGATGATGATAACGAAGAAGAAAGTGACGACGATGATGATGATGATGATGATGATGATGATAAAGAGGAGAAACGTACCTTGAAACCGCCCTCGCAGTCCGGCCCACGTGTCTACACAGTCCTCAGTGATTTCAAAGGAGAACAGGAGGGAGATCTGTCTGTACAGGTGAAGTACTTGCTGTTTCAATGATAATACGCAGTGATGCTGCATGTCAGCAGCGTGTAGGAGTCTATAGACGTGGTTAAAGTGAGTAGTCCAACCACCCCCTTTAGTCTTTTGAGTTTTAATCCCTCCGCTCAAACCCAGGCCCAAACTTTTTAAGTGAGGAAGGTATCCATAGGTTTAGGAGCAGGGGCCTTTTTCCTTGTTTCCTTGCTAATACCAAAATGTCTTCGTATCATGATGTCTACTAAACATCTGCAAAGCTTTTCTACTGAAAAAGAGATGATGACAATGGCTTTCAAAACATACAATTTGATGACGCTGTTCGTTTTTTAAAATTGCACTTTATTACATCTATCAGCAGAGGGTGCTCTTGCGCTCCAGATGTCCAGATCCATGCTGCTACAACGGAAGGTTTCCTTTAGCTAAAGGTTTAGCTTCTGACATGTTATTAATGCATAAATTACTTGAATTTATATGACTTGTTTGTTTCTGTGCTGTTTTCAGAGAGGGGAGGTTTTGAGGATCATCAGGATGACAACAGATGGATGGTGGCTGGCTCAGGACAGTAAAGGCAACAGAGGAGTGGTTCCAAAAACCTACCTGAAGGTACACAACCTGTAAACATCTGCACCACAGTCAAGTGTCAAACAGTTTTAATATTACTCTTAGTAGAGCTGCAATGATTAGTAGATGAATCGACTGGTTCATTGAAAATTAACATTTTCTGGGTGTAGCTTTTTTTAAGGTGTGGATTTGCTGTTTTTTACTTTGTCATTTATGATAATTAATTCAACAGTCTTTGGGTTTTGGACTGTTGGTCAGACAAAATGTATATTTATATGTATTAAACCTTCTGCTGTTAATTTGAATTTAATTTCAGATGGGCTCTGGTGTTGGTGATGAAGGAGAAGATGATGATGAGGATGACGATAACGATGAGGATGATGAAAAGGACAACAGTGATGATGAAGATGAGGAGTCAGAGGAGGAGGAAGATCAAGATGGTGAAGAGCTGACTGATGACAAAGAGAAACAAAGGTTTAACATTTCAACCTACGTCTTGTAGATTTTATAAAATGTTGTGGTCAAATGAATGCTAAAGTGGAACAACAGACAACTCTGTTGATTAACACTCAGTAATTATGAAAATTACTTTTTGAATTTCTCTCTCATTCAACAGTGGTACATCACATTCAAACTGGGGTACTGTCAGGAAGGCTCTGACTGAGGTAAATGTCTACAAACTACAACTACTGCTACTGTTATTTTTTCTATATATTTTATCAACAAATGTCGAAGCTAAATTTTTAAAAATTGTATATACAGTACAATGTTTTCATGGTTTTTACTGTGTATGTGACAGCTTGATGCAACGGATGTGCTCTCCGCCATGGGGGCGATACCTTCAGGATTCAGACCATCAACTCTCAATAAACTGCTCGTGGAGGAAGGTGATTATATGCAAACACTGTCAGACAGAAACACACACACTTGCACTTAAGATAGTATGTAAGTGGCGTCTTCATATTGATGGTTTTGTCCGACCAAAAGTCAAACACTACAAATCATACAGCTGGATTCAGAAGATATGTTGCACATCTGTTAGTGCAATCTGTTGTGAGTTAATGAGGATCATTCTTTTTCTAGGTGTAGCATACAGAGGGAGTCACTATGTTCAGCCTGAGCTCAGCCAATCACAGCTCTCCTTCAGTGACCTCTTCCTGGACCCGGACACTGGCAGGGTGAGACAATCCCTCTGCGAATGTGATGAATCAAGATGAAGTTTTTCACCGCAAAGCATCCAGTCATGAACAAGTTGTCTTGACATTGATATTGATAACATCATATTTTTTTCTGTCTCATAGGTTCGTGCTCGGCAGGTCAGGACTTGTGTTTGTTTCACATTATGGAGCTGCAGGATGATTCCTACTCCTGGCGTAGGAGTTCAGGTCCTGAGCAGACACATCCGCCTCTGTGCCTTCGATGGAACTCAGGTGGGCGTTTTCAGATATACTTGACTAGTTAGGAAGCACCATGTATCACTTACCTTTTTACTTCTTACCTACCTTTTTACTTTTCACTCTCTTGTTCTGTCCCACACTTTATTTTTATAAATGAGCTGCGCTTGTGTTCCAGGTGTTGAGTAACATCCACACAGTGAGGGCGACATATAACTCCAAGAGCCCCAAGACCTGGAGCTTCTCTCCAAAGGTATGTTTACAGCGTATTTGTTTTCCTTTCCTGTCCAGCATTTTCTCAAACTATAACCTGAGATCAAACCTCAAAACTAAACAGTATTATATAATTTAGTATTGTGTTTAGAGCTGAACTTCAATCTGAAATCCGATGTAAGTTGTGTGTGTTTCCTCCAGATGACAGGTATCCTCCCTGCCCTCCTGGATGGAGACTGTTTCCTTCGCTGCAACTCTGCATCTCCCAACCTCGGAATCCTCTTTGAACTGGGAGTCACCTTTATACGGAATGTAAGGACAAACACATGTGATACTGATGGGATTAAGTTGGTGCAGATATGACACAGGAAATGGAAAACCACCGTCGATAAAAGCAGCTGTGTACGAACATCTGTTTGTGTTTTAGTCCACAGGTGAGAGAGGCGACCTGAGCTGCGGCTGGGCTTTCCTCAAACTGACCGATGACGCTGGAAATCCACTTCCCAACAGGTCACGCACACACAAACATACATCCAAATAAATCAATTTATATCCCTAAAAATATACTACAGTATTTATGCAGCTAGACAGTGATAGCTCACGATATGTACATACTCATACAAGCAAACAGACAGACAGACGTGGTCAGCACACCTACTCACTGTGTGAACGATGTTTATGAAGTAGCGATGGACTGGAATCTTTCTGCACCTAAAACTTTAAAATCCTGTCTAACCTGTGTGCAGGACCTACGATCTGCCAGTGAACGGCGGCACTCCGTATGAGAAGGATGTCACAGTGGAGGCATCAGTCACCAGAGGATGTAAGAAGACGCCACAGAGCTCAGTGCTGTTTGCCACATTAAGTCCAGTCAGAAAGTTTGTCCATAGAAACTATTTCACAATCAGATGTTTATAAAATGTAGTGTGCAAGCATCAGGGGTTTTCTGGATGACTTCCCACAGAAAATCATCATTAAGTATAGTATCTATCATCACTTTTAATTACAGTGATATAGCCACAGTCTTGGACTTGACTTGTCTTGAAATAATTTCCAGAGTGCTGTTCGTCTGAAAACCGAGGAAAAGACCAAGTAAAAAATGTGGTCAATTCCAAGACAAGACCTTTATAAAGTGGTCTTAAGACCAAGATCGATCTTGAGTACAACAGTCAAGACGAGGTGCTTGACTGAAAGCACACGACACAAAAAATGATTTAAGAAAAGTATTTGTTGGATCATTAGCCAATTTGAATCTTAAGAAAAGATTTATTTATTCTTAAAAAGGAATGCTTAAAAAAAAAAGTAGATAAACTGGAGCCTCGCTCCTCTCTGCTTTCCTTTCAGCTCCAGCTGGTGTTTTCCAGCAGATGCTTCAGGCCAGGCGGCAACCCAAACTCCTCGTCAAGATAAAATCAGCCAACAGCCGGATCCGTGCGCAGCTCAGGTGGGAGCATCAGCAAAGAAAAACTCCCAGAGTGATCTAATGCTGTAACAATAAAACATTACTAGATTCATTTGAAGACACTAATGCTCACCTCAGCCACATACATGTTTGAAAATGCACTACACTGTATGTTAATAACCAGCAGTTTTCCTCTTCAGTCTCCTTCCGAACTCTCTGCTGCACTGTCTGAGCTGCGTCCACCTGCTGGCTCTACACAGGCAGCTGCTCGCTGACACGCTGCTGATGGACAGACCGACCATGCAGAATGCAGGTAACACACACACCTCCAATGCCTCTTATCCATCCATGAGATATTTCTGTTCTTATAAATAGAAAGTCTGTTTAAATAAGAAGTCTCTCTGTTTCAGATCTGATATGTAATCCTGTACTCTCTACCTTCCCTGAGCTGTTGGATCAACCCGACCTGCTGGATGCTCTCAGGGTCAGTAAAGAGTGCACTAATAATAAGATCATAAACACTTTCTTTGTTAAATGATTTTGTAGTTTATTACTGTGCCAGGCCATAATATTCAATGAGTTTGATATGTCTGGATTTTACTGTTGAACTCAACCTGCTGAAAGGTCTTTTTTTCCATCCTGATACTTGATGAAAATGATGACATTCTTCCAGGGCTGAGAGCTTATAAGTAACAAAAAAAATGTATACATAATTTGCTCGCAACTGACTGGATGTACAAAACAACATCAAACAATAATTGTGCAGAATTTAAAATGAGCTTAACTGGTGTTTTCTTTCAGAGTGCCTGGCTGGATGCTGAGATCCACATGAGCAGAGCACACAAGGTCAGTTTGTGTTTGTAATACCAGTACTGACCTGTCGAGGGTGCTGGCAGTATAAACAAGCATGATCCTTTCTTGTCCAAGGAGTTGAAAATGCATGTGTGAATGCAGTGTGCATGGTATATAAACCATTCCTTCCTCCGTGTGTGTTTGCAGAGAAACTTGTCCCACTTAAAACAGGAGTTTGTTAAAGTCTACATGTCGTCCGTCTACTTCCTCCTCCACTCGCCCTCGCTGCCCTGCCATCGCTGGGCGGACCCGCTCTCAGAGGAGCAGCGAGCCAGAGTCATCTACAGCACCCTGGATGCTCTCAAACACACCCAGCACACCACAGGCCAATCAGGAGGCCCTGAGGTCTTTATGGACCCCATGCATCAGCATCTAGCATTTGATGTGTCAGAGTTGACCTTTGACCTCCTCTGTGTGGCGCGGTAACGATAACATCACGCTCCTCAGAGGAAAGGTACAATTTAAAGTTGATAATTATTTTTAATGTAAAAAAATGAAAACCAAGTTATGATGACATTATGAAAAATAACTCTAAAATGTGCCATAAAGACATTTTTTTAATTAAATGATGAGGCTGGTGGTAATTTTTTATTGTTGTCAATAAATCACATGAAAAATGAAAACCAGTGGTCAATTTCTCAATGCTTTCCATCTTCCCCAGCCTGTCTGTGGCTCTCAGTCATCCACCGCTGCCTGCTGAATAAGTAAATAATTGTTTGTATTATCTGGGAAACAGTACTTTTATGATTGTGTTTTTTGGTCTTTGGATACACAGACAGCACTTGTCAGTACGATCAACTCATTGTTGGTTTCAGCCTTTTTGGAGGATTTATTGACAATAACATAAATATGGACTTCTTTCAGTAAATGTGAAAGACTATATCTGCTAACAGAATCAGAGTAGAACCAGGGCTATGCTAAAAGTTGGCTTATGCACAAAAATACATCATCCGTGCAACAGTCTGGTGCTGGTGACCGGATATAATGTGGTCTCACTTTTGAGAAAAGCTGGCACATTGCTCATAAATAATTGACATACAGTAAGATATCTTAGTGTACTTTGTTATTACATGAGACACTGATCACAGCTGAAGAGCCTGTCAATACGCCAGAAATTATCGGTTGATCTAATGTGGACAGTGGTGACATTGTCTTCCGTCCTTAATGAAGAGTTTACTCTGCTCCTCTTTAAGTAAACACTGAAACAGAATACAGTAATAAGGCAGAAGACTTTGTGCTGATACCAAAATGTTTATGTAATAAAGCAACCAGTAGTGATGTTATTAGAAGGTTTTGATACATTGATTTTTCTCACTACATGTTGCTACATGTTGCTAAACGTTCTGTTAAAATCATTACTTGTTTTCATGAAACCAGCCCCGCCATCTCACTGGTGACTGAACTGTGCAATTCCTCTCCACCCAGTAGTTCAACATTGGTCGTGTGTGTGTGTGTGTGTGTGTGTGTGTGTAGTGTAGAGTTACAGGGGATGAGGGTTAATGTTTAGTCCACTGACGTCTTTTTATAGCCCTGTATAAAAGACCAGGAGCAGAGAGAGGCTGGATCAGTGTGGGTGCAGACGGGCCACGATATCAGTCATCAGGTGCGGTTTCACATCTGAAGTAACATTTATTATTCAGGTTAATCATAACAGTGAGCCAGCATTTTTCACATACATCATTACTGTCAACATTATTTATCAGCCTTCATGATCTCAGTGGATGACTGAGTAGAGGCAGAATGTACATTAATAGAAATGGAAGTACGTTTATGATTGTACATCATACTATTAATATAAAAATGAATATATGTACTCATACATTCAAACTCATAGACATTTAGAAAATACAAACATCTACATACAGCAATAAATATATTGTTTTAAATGCCATAAAAACTACAATATGCAACACAATCTCACTAAAAAGAAAACTGAAAACCAAAAACACCCTCATACAAATTCTGAAATCTTCATGGAACTTAAAACCAAAATCTTTGGACAGCGTGCAGGTTGGTTGAATATTCATAAATTGTGGTTCATGAATTGAATTAAAGTTTCTTAAAAGTGTTTTAGTTTTACTCAAATTTGTGTAACTTTTTATGTCAAAATGCCACAACACATCCTGACACTTAAATGAATAGTTCAACATGCCACAACCTCTCCCTTTTACACCCTCAGTTCTTGTATTGATCAAACAAAAGGGAAATGCGTGAGTAAAGGTGCTGTGAGGCAGGCTTGCTGTTTCCAATCATTATGCTGGGCTAAGCTAACCAGCTGCTTGTGGAGGCTTCCGAGTTTGCCAAGCAGATATTAAAGTTAATCGATCCTGTCACAGAAGATGTCGAACTATTGCAGTGAAGAACACTTGAGTTATTCATTGTGTAACATTCCCTCAGACTTTTCCACTACAAACCAACATTTCTTAACTCAACCATAAAATTGAATCTTTAAACAGAAAACAGTCTCCTGCTCAGTTGATGTCTGAATTATAACAGACCTCCATTTGTGAAGTCAAGTCGTCCTCCTAGGTGTGTGCAGTGCTCGGTTCAGTGTTAGCTGATGAATACTGAATATCCTGTATTTCCACATTCCAGCACTGTTACCATGATGCCCATAGTGACCAGAGAACGTTTTGTGTTAAGTGCTGAAAAAACATCGTCAGGCTGATAGTAATAGTATATCTAAAGGCAGCGATAAACAAAGGGAGGAAAACTCATGGAGAAGATGCCGGTAGAATGACTTCACTGTTGTCACTTTAATTACATAGAAACACCATGTTGACACAGAACCACGGAACAGATCGGCAAATAGCTTCTTCACCGCTGGCCCTTTTGACTCAATAGTAATGAATTTGACGCTCATTCTTCCTTAAATATTCATGATGATGAAATAAAAATCTAATTCTGTCAAGATAACGTTCAGCAAATTGAGAATTTTTAGCAGCATAAACACATGAATGAGGTTCAGTGCTCTAGACATAAGTCATGGGTATGACACTGTGAAAATGTTATTATATTCAATAACATTTTCTTTAATGATTATTTTCAGATCACTTTTCAATCAACTCATAGAAATAGATTAAAGACACATGACCAACATATTAGCAGACTTCCCAGCATGCATTGTTTGACACTTAAAACTCTTAAGCCTGTGTAAGATGAGTGGAAGACGGGTCTATGTGGGAATTCCTTCGAAGATAGATTTGATAATAGTCTGAATAAAAATGCAGGAAACTTGATATTTGCAGCCAGCACCAAATAAGTTACGTCCGTAGGTAAAACCTGGCTTGTTTATTATCAGGTAAACACAGTACAGTACGTTACAGGACACTCATCTGCAAATCTCCAGACACTGAGCTTTACATGTGGTGAAATGATACTCAGCCACAGACAGAAAACCTCATTGTAAACGTGCCTGCTATTATCACTTGGAAACGCTGAGACCTGCTCACCCACTTCTCTTTGTGCCCCAGGAGGACAATTGTGTCTGAGGAGGAGGATGAGGAGGAAGAGGAAGGCAGGTCAGGACTAGTTGAGCAGGAAAGATGATCCTGGAGGCAGAGAGATGTCTTCTGACTCGTTTAATGAATAAGTAAACAACCATCATTCAGAGAAGAGGTAAAAATAAATTCATTGTGGAGACTAAAAATATGACACAGAGTGCACATATTTTACAATTAATGCCACATATTCATAAAAAGGATGTACACTCGATTCTTCATAAAAGGAAAAAATACAGGCAACAGTGCTGATACAGTTGGACATAATCTTTTGAGATGTATCATACAATATTTATGTAATCGTACATTATTTGCTCTGGAAAATACATTGTGTGTAATTCAGAATGTTAACAAGACTTTTCAAAACAAGTGCAATGTCTTCTAGATGTATCCTAATGTGGTATATGATCTGCTGCTTTCTACTGTTCCCTTGTCAACAGTTGCTTCTTCACACGTCCAGCTGACATGCTGTAAGATTAGCATAGTTTTAGCTCTGTTTTTGGTCTCCACCACCAACTTCTGTGGGCGATATCTGGCTATCTATTCCAACATTTTCACCAGTTGGTTGCTAAGTTTTTCCATGTGCTCTTTGGCTAATGTTGCAGATATTTAACTGACATCTAATAATACAAATATGAGAGTGGTGAGAGAAAATCGAAACAGAGTGTGTGTGAGAGAGAGAGAGTTCCTTATTTTCCTTTAGCTCAAGAAGATACATTTCTCCTGAAGATGTAAGATTAACATTTAAGCTTACAAGAGAGAGCGTGATGTTTTGGTAAAACATTTGTGTTTGCCATCGTCCTGGGGGGTCAGACGTCAGGATCAGCCACAGAGCAGACCCCCTGGAGCTAACAGGAACTCAGAGCAGACAAACAAATAGGGTTTGAACCTGGTTCCTCAAGTTGAAGTTCAGTCTGTCTGGCTATCAGAGGCACCTCGAGTTAGCAGTGCAGTGGAAATATTTCAACCTTTTGCATTTATCTTTTTATGGACACTAAATGTGTAGTTTTGTCAGTCACAGTATAAAATACAATGCATTATTTGTGTATCTGTGTATGTGTGTTACTACACCTGATGCTGACAAATAGCCATTGTGTTTTGACAGAGCTGGCAGGGGTTCCCATGGAAGTATGTGTGTGTGTGTGTGTGTGTGTGTGTGTGTGTGTGTGTGTGTGTGTGTGTGTGTGTGTCTGTGCTCTTGTAATCAGATCTATAATGGAGGAGCTCGTCCAAAGGTGTGTCTCTCTTAACACTGGCCAAACACAACTTGTTGGCTGCCCGACCAGTGTAACTCTGTTTCTGTGTGTGTGTGTGTGTGTGTGTGTGTGTGTGAGTTTGTTTGTCTGACGGTTTAGACAGGGATAGTTTCACATTTCATTATACGAGGAGATAGACTAAACAATTAAATATCACACGGATTAATTTACAAGCTTTTTAATTGTGAAACGAGTATGAACTGAAAATGTACCCCTTCCTTTAAGATTGTGAGGAAGATGGCGAGTGGATGACAAGATTATTGTTTAGTGGGAGTCAGTTTTAATGTTAAAAAGATACACCCAAAGTGACGACCCCTCAGAGAATTATTACCCAACTGTACAATTTCCCTCGGCTATCCAGAGCGTTTTAGCGTCTTTCAGTTCGTTGTTTTGGTTTTATGGTCTGAAACTTTACTGTTTGGAATAACTCAAACTGCTCCTGTTACCAAACGCTGTCAGCCGCATCAGGCAGCTGAAAAATAACTCAAACAGCCCGACTGTATGCTCTCTGCCCTCCATCAGCAAATTAAGGTGGCAGCGTAATTGATTCTAGCAGCTAAATAACCAAGTTATTATAATGTTGCTCCATGGGTAGTAGATGCAAGCATGAGCTGCAGTTTGCTACCATTTTCGCACCATTTTATGTTTTAAAACTTGTTTTTGGACAATCGGGGGCAGCAGAACAAGCTAAAAAAAGGGAAAGAAGTCATTGTCCTGCTTGCTCCTTCTTCCTGTTTGCAGGTAAACAGCCAATGTAATACAATCCGATGGAACAACCCTCAGTCCATTTAGACTCCTCGACATCACCTTTGACCTTTAGCTTTTGAAGAAACAGAGGAGGGTCTCCAAACACACTTCAGTGACTTCAGCACCAGCTAACAGATCAATAAGTTGACTCAGGGTGTGTTCAGCATCTCCTGAACAAAGCAGGTTTCTCTCTCTGAAAGAGACAAACCCTCAATTGGACAACATGAAAGCTGCTCTTACAGAATGACTCACTGCACAATATTGAGTGTTTATGGTGCCTTTTAAATGGCTCGTTAGATGAGTGCGCCATTAGCGCAAATCACAAAATGCCTTTTATAGGAAGCCAGCCCTGTTTTGAAGGTTGTTTGTTTTATCATGAAATATCCATCATGGTGCAGTTAGTTGGTGAAGTAACTTAACAAAAACTTAACAAAACACACAGGGGTAACACATGGTAGTGAAGTGAAAGAGACATTCTTCGCCCTTTAAGATTATGTGAAATTTGAGCCCATAGCTGCATTGTTTCCAGTAACCTCTAATTTGTGACTCACACATTCAAAAGCTCACCCTGAAAAGTATGAATCCAAAGCTCTCAAGCACAACGTCATGCTCATTACTGATAGACATTGTAAAAACTGATGCTCTGAACGACACGTTGTGCTTTTTTAATAGGTTCAGTCTTTGCAACTGTCCAACATTTTTCCTGATGTTAAACTTCAGCAGCTCGGTGTCGAGCATGTAAACGTTTGTCTCCAGTTCTAGTCGCTCAGTTCACTGCACATCTTCCCCAACAACTTCTGACTTGACTTGTGTAAATAGCATGAGAAGTAAAAGTCAGACTCAAATCTCAAACACAGAAAAAGATGATACACTTTCAGCAACAAAGATCGTTTCAAAGGTGCATGTTGTTATGTATTTTGTGGCAACTCATAGGACTGTCCGATGTGAACTGAGACAGAGATTTAAAGGACTGTGAGTCATCCTACACAATAGGTTTTGTATTGTGCCGAGTTTGAATCCCTCAGCCTGGAAACCATCACGCTGTGTTTGACAGTTTGAGTGGACGACACACTCAGAGACAAAAGCACAATCTGACTTGTAAGGTGGAGCTCACCGTCTCACTGTGACAAGAAGCAATAAACATAATGTGATATTAGTTTAACCTCAAATGGAATAGTTTTACATTTAATACGTTTATTTGAATGAGGTTGATGTCACTTATATCCGTGTGTAAAATAGTGAGTCATCACGACGAGCCGATTAGTTCAACTTAGCAAAGATTTTGCTGGCACGATCTATCCAGTGATAACAATTGCCGTAGCTATATATGGCGTTAGCAAGTTAGCTCAGTTAGCTGTGCAGTGAGTGGCCCTAAGATGACTCAAGCTGTGCAGACTGGAACCAATGGCAATGGAACAGGGCTCAGCAGCCTCAGCCTCCTTTCATGTAACATCAGAACAGAGTTTGTTTTAGACTGCACATTTTTATAAAGATCACACAAATTGCACCTAAAATGTATCTGAATCCCCTTTGTCCGTTGGGTAATTGTTTTATTGTCATCAGGCGGAAAACTACAGTGTTAAAGGTGATACATTAAATCCCAGCCACTCCCAGCCTCTCTCTATCCCTCTGTTTGCTCTTTGCTCGCTCTCTGGTTTCACTTCCAGACCACTTCATGGACATGTGTGTTTGCCCTTCTCCATCCTCCCCTGGCTGTCGTCCCCATGTGCACTCTATACATTAACAAACCAAACTGACCCTCCCTCTCTCGGTCCATGTGTGGTAGCCTCGAAGCTGACTGAGCAGGAATGTGGTTCCGTGGGGTTCCCATACATCGGGTGACGGAGGTGTATGAGTTGCAAACAAGAAAGCTCCCGTGCCAGTGACCGCAGTTCGCGACTGTGGTTCAACGTTTGCAAGCATGAAACCACTGAATGATTTCAGTGACCTTGGGACACCTCCAGCCGTGTTTGTGGTGACCAAAACAGGTATTTTAAGCCAGATCATGGTCATTAACCACATTATTGTTGTGCAACATAAGGTTTGAACATATCTGTGGTTTGCGCATTGCCTACATTTGTCCTGGTGACGCGACTGCACATCCAGCGGCGTTACAGCATGTGTGTAACACTACTGCTACTTCTGCACAACTCATCCTACACAGTTACTGAAAGAAAACTAATGTAATGTCTTGTAATTGAGACCGAAACTCTTGTGAAACTGGCATAGAAGAAACAGTTGTTCTGTGTTTTCTAATGATTTGATCAGCGTTTTTTATTTGAGCGCAGATGAAGTTGCAGGACCGAAGCTTTTATTTGTCAACCACAGAGAATGACGTTTACCTCCTTTTGTTTGCCTGGACTGCATTAGTTGCCTCACAATCACTTTTGTGTGTGCGTGTAAACGGGTTGTCGCCATATATAGACACACAAACACACTGGGAGCATATGAGGGCACACACACACACACACACACACACACACACACACTCACACTGAGACCTGAGACCTGAGACATCCTCCTGCTATACACACAAAGCCAAAAAAGCACCTGTCAAACTGGTCGTTTCGAACCAGAGGGATGGATGTGGAGGTGGAGTAGAGGAGATAGAGGGAGGTGCAGGAGGAGATGGAGGGGGAGTGTGAGACGGCCTTTAAAAAGGAGATTAAAATGCGTTACACTCCTCATTCCAGGTGAATCGCACACAAACACAGGTTTGGACTATGGCTTCCACCACCTCGGGGGATGTTCTGCCCACAGGCGGCAGGATCTTCACCTCCATTCCTGACGTGTTCTTCATCCCTGAGTTTGTGAGTTTTCTCATCTGTTCATTCTCACTTTGATATTCTTGGAGGTTCCTCTTTCCTCGGGCACCATTTAGATATTGATCCTGTTTCCTGCAAAACAATCCGTCTTGTATTGTTGCGTTGCCTCAGTGTTTGATCAGTGAAGCCAACACAGAGCAGAGTGACCACAAACCACGAGGAGGAGTTGAAAGTTTTGGTTTTTGCTTAAAAATGACACAAGGGTCAGATGATTGAACTGCTTTTTATTGACAATCGTTGGCAGTTTTTGGCGTTCTGTTGAGTTTATATTGAGAGTTTCTCCCAGAGAGCTAATCATTCCCATTGGAGGACACACTGTTGATATAGCAACAAGAAAACAGCACCTTCGACATGTTTTGACAACAAAAAGCAAAATATCAAGAAAAAATCAACACAATTTTTTCACAGTGTGAGATGTAGCCCTGAATTAAAACTTTTTTGAAAGGGTCAAGGAACTGATTACATCAGAATTACCAAGTAAAGTAGAATACTTAAGTTGTTAAAAGCTTTTTAATAATGTAGTTTATTATTCTACTTGGTTATTTTGAGGCTTTCCTTGCAAGTAAAGTCAACTTTTGATATTTCAAAAATCTTTAAAATTAACTTACACTCACTTTTTACTGTGCACTGCTTCAGGTTTGAGACAAAAGGTGTTACAGAAGAGATGTGCACCATGAGATATCTTAGATGTGTAAGAGGCATTCACAAGGGTAGGTTGATTATCAAATATTACTGATTATTCTATACATTAGATTTTTTGCTGCTCCAATAACTGAGTCTAACCTGGTCATTCCAGTAGAAAAGTTTATTTTTTAAAATGACTCCTATGAATGAGTTTGATTAATTACAAGATAATTGAATGTGTATTTTGAGGGAACAAAGTTATTTTGCGTATATGTTCTTTGGAGTTCCTGAGGCTTGTATTATAGTTCATAGCCTTCTGTTTAAACTTGAAGGTTTCAGTAATTTTGCAATTACTCCACAGTCTAGTAATTGTAACAGAAGCTCAGTTTGTCAACCTGAACTTCTCGGAGGACGTCTTGTGTCTTTATTTGTTAACTTGACAGTAAAGACATGACAGAGAATGAGGAGAGGATCGACTCATAGACGTTGTATTGGCAGTGATAAACCTTGGTTGACCCCGAGCTGGTATTGGAGACCAAACTTTGATTATTTTGGTGTATCAGAATTTTCTGTTGTATAGATTTCGAGCACAGACTTCCCCCCACAGTCAGAAGACTTCAAAAGCACCCATGTCTGGCTCTTATCACTTAAATCTGTCCTGAGGTGTATCTGTCCTCGCTGTGGAAGTGGAATATGAGTGGAATATCCCATCTAAGGTTAAGGAAGGAACACATTCAATAAAGCTCCTGTTTGCTTGAATCATTCAGAAACAACCACAGACTATCTGTGTTTTCTGCAAGATTAAATCCGTGTGACACAAGTGGAAAAACAGCTTTAGTTGCAGATTGAGGTGTAAATCGAAACCAGCCATCATCTCACACGGTTTACCTGCATGCATGGGTCTTTTTTCTGGCTCCATGCCAGCGCACCTTTTCATGAAATAATCTGCAGCTCAGGTGTGGAAATGTACTGGTAGTATTTACTACCGTGGTTCTAAGTTGTAAAACAGCTCAAATAAAAAAAGGGCAGGGAAAAGATGGGCTTGCCTGCTTTTTTTTTGCTTCTGTCCAGTGTTGTTTTCCTGGAATGAAACTGAGTGATGGAGCAGCAAGGCAGACATTTTTTTTTTTGCATTTTGTGTAAATGAATTCAGCAGCAAAAGGTGCAGTGTGTAAGGAAAGTGCCTTCTAGGGGCCAGCAAAACCAGAGCAACCGCTAACTGCTGCTAACTGTAGCTGCTGTCAGCTAGTTAGCTCAGTTAGCATTCCGATTAGCTGACTCTGGCTGAGCTAATCGTCTCTATGAACTATCGCATAGAGTGGTCAGGGCTAGCTTGTTAGCATTTAACTTCAGGAGACATCTCTGCAACACTTACATGTCTTTAACATAACATCTGAAATGCTATTTCTTCACATTTTGCTTCTTATTACAATTAATATTTAACTTAATATAAACTTATATCAAGTTGAGCTCATATGGATTACTGAAGGTTTAAAGGAAAAATTCAATGAAAAACTTTAGTTATCTTGGATTCACACGGGTTATATTATATTCCAATGGCCAAAAAAAAGAAAAAAAGCTATTCAGTGGGAATTGAATCACCTTCAGACTAATTCCTGTTGACCTGTGATGATAAGAATGGATATTCCTCTTGTATGCCGATAGCCTGATATGAAGTACTGGAGATAAGGCTTGCATAATATTTACTTCATGTTTTTATGAAGTAATAGTGTTTCCACAGTAATTAAATTTGGCCTCGGGTGTTTTCTTACCTCTTTATTCACTTTCCCCACACGCTGTGCTCAAACACTGCCGGGTATTTGACTAATGTGACTTTCTGGCCTTAAATGTTTTGAATTTAAATTGAGAGTCATGAAGGGAAATGATGAAATGTGACTTCTTCGTCACATAATATGATATCATCTTTTTACCTACTGTTACAAAAAAAATGACAGCCTACGATTTTCTTGCTTTAGGAGCGACTTAAACACACTTTGTTAGATTTGCTTTTGAAAGGATGGTAAAAATACTCCACATGTAATTAAAAAGTAGAAAGATTATCGCTAAAGTACAACATCAGGATGTTTTGAGCTGATGATTCGCTGCTTATTGACTTGAAAGCTAATTTTCACATTAAAAACATTATGAAAATGGTCATATCCTTACAGATTGATACAAAAATATATATATATTTATGGATTTGTTGTGCTTAAACGTTACTTTAAACATAAAATTGTATATTGATAACATGAAAATAAAAAGTTTTCTCCATCAGTGAGTCAACTGTTTTGCTTTGCACATGATGTGGAAAACGTTAGACCCACAGACGTCATTTTGAATGTAAGATTCTGAAATAAAACACCTCACACATCAAGAAAATCCCATAAACGTGAGGACATCCATCAGTGTAAGCTGATGTATAGCTCCGATGAAGCTATGCAGTCATACAGAGAAGAATAAATGCAGTTAATATTTGAACTACCTGCAGGTGTATTGTTTAATCCAGGCAGGGCGTGTCACATTCTTTGCATGTGGTCAGACTGAAAGTTGGTCTCCGAGTTACAGAAAATGCATAGTGGCTGATGTATGAATAGACTGGCCTGGCTTTGAACTCGCCGTGTGTACACAGCTGAGTGAAACCTGGTTTCGCCGTGTTTGTGAGACGAATTGCAAGAAATCGTGGTTGGTCTATAACCAGGTGAAGATTATTCCTTTAACCAACATTTTAAAGTCTTACAAGAGGTCAATGTCTCACTCCAACCTCAGCTTCAGTTTCAGTTAAGTAAACTGATTAATTTTCGGGACTCATCAACATTTCGAGGGAAATTCTCGAGTGTGATATATGGCTTGATTAAAGTAAAGGGGACTGTTTGGGTGTGGTGGAGGTATTTTCTCTACTGAGTGCCATTCTACTTTATTGGTGCAGTCGCGTTTGTCTACAAGAAAAAGCCCTGTCACAACACAAAGTGTCTTATTGCACAATAAAGAATGGGAATGGTTTTCTCTGTGCAGTAAAGCATTTCAAAGTGCCTCTTATCAAGGAACAAATGCTGGTTCATGTTATATCTGAATGCCAAAGACTCCTTTAAGCACAGTGTTTGTCAAAGGAGGAGAGAGACTGACTCAAGAGTGCCAACAATGTGTGTGTGTGCGTGTGTGTGTGTGTGTGTGTGTGTGTGTGTGTGTGTGTAAACCCAACCCTTACTTTAAGGGGCCAATTTTACACGAGAAGCACTGAAGGAGTATTCTGAGAAATGAAACAGGCTTCGCGACGACACGTTCATAACTATAATGGAAAGTTAAGATGGGTTCCCCCTGTTTTTCAAAATGTGTCTCTTGCACAACAGGTTTTGTTACTGTTCATCTTGCGGGGGAAGAAAAGAGTTTGTGAAAGCGCAGGCAAGCTGAAAAACTCTGAACGAAACCATGAAAACGTTTAAAAGGCAAAAACACAGCTTCAGTAACAAGGAGCTATTAAAGTAAAATTCTATCGGTTATAATCATTCGTCATGAGACTGTTGCTAAATGCTAACAGAAACTTTTCCCCTCCCCCGTGTGACCCTGCAGGTTTTCGGAGGTCTGGTGTGGATCCTGGTGGCGTCGACCCGCGTCGCTCCGGACAACCCTCTGGGCTGGGTGATGTTCGTGTCCGTGTTCTGCTTCGTGGTGACGACACTCTGGTTCTTCCTCTTCCTCTGTGGAGCCAATGGGAGCAGCATCTGGCCCTCCCTGGTTAGACACGCCGACCTATCATTTCAATTAGTGAGCTTTAGAGGGGCTCGTAGGTGGATTATGTTACTGTTGGATTCAGGCTAGCTTCTCTCAAAGGTATCTGTCAGCTGCCTGTAGTCTTACACTTATTTGATGATTATGATTATAATTGCTAAGTAAGTCTACACTGCCCGGCTACAAATGCAACCCAATCACCAGGCTAAATGTCGGTCATCTGCGTATCTGCTAACCACGCATATGTTGAAACCTTATGCATCTTTAGGTCAAAGTTTGTGTCACGAAAATAGTGGCCCCACCTACAAATAATGAGTCTCTCTCACCAATTTCGTCCTTCATCCACCACTGTCCCCTTTGTCTTTCCATCCTCTCTTGATAAATCTCTATCTTTTTGCCTCAATCCTCCCTCTGTCTTTCTTTTTTTCTTTCAATTCCTCCTTTCCCTCCCCCCTCCTCCCTTCAGGACGCGGGTTATCATTTTGTGGCAGTAGTTTTCTACCTCAGTGCGTCAGTGGATCTGGCGTATGTCACTCTTCTGAGTGGGTTGACTCTCACGACTGTGCCCAGTGCTCTAATCAGTGAAGCTCTCAAAGTCTACAGGCTGGACATCGCTGCTGTGGTATGTCAAACGCATGGACCTTAACTCTGTGAAGACAAGATGGTATTTTCTGTATCAGCTTGTTCCAGTGTTTCTTTAAAGCTACAGTCTTGTTTTTCATTGCCACGTTGAAAAAACATCAGAGGGGGAAAAAAATCTAATCTGTGTTCTGTCTGTGGTTTTCAGGTGATGTCCTATGTGGCCACTCTTCTCTACTTCCTCCACGCCATTTTCTCCGCCATCAGATGGAAGAGGTCCTAATGATCTGATCTGGCACTGGAATAAATCGGGGGTGTGACTTTTTCCGTTTTGTGCTTTTTTTTTTTTTCACCAGCCAAAGTGCCAAAACATCAAATGAATGAATGAGTTGAAAACAAGCAGTTTATCAATAAATGCCACTTATAAATTAGTCTGATTAACGAGGTAGCCCTGCACGTTATTACCCCCTAAATTGACTCTTTTTGTAATGCGAAAGAAGGGCAGCGATTAGTTCAGATGGATGCAAATGAAATAAATTGCGTAAAATGTGTTTTTGTCGGTGGATGAGTGTAAATAACTAATTTAACCACATATCTGCTTAGATATTTAGGAGCAGGTTCTATATTACGATATGTGAAGATGAATTCATAATGAGGACAACAACAGAGTTTTCATTGCTCTGAATGGTTTCAAATAGAGAAATGCCTTAAAGGGTCAGTTCACACAATATACAAAACATAATTTTCTCACTCATCCGTCAAACACTTCTTAACAGTTTTATTGCAACTGTTTTTATTTAGGAAGAAGTTCCAAAACAAGTTATTCATAGATAATTCTGAGCACCAAAGCTAAGTTTTCTGAGTCTGTGAGCACCGCAAATCAAACTGAATTCACCCTCAGCCAAATCTCTCGTGTAGGAGGGATATCTCAAAACAGGGACAAGTGAAACCAACAGAGTCTATGAGTTTTGTTAATTAATGTTCGGGTATGTGCCTGAAATAAAGTCTGTGGTCACCACAGGCATAAGATATTTACACATTTTGTTCCAGACATAAAATATGGAGTGGCCCTTTAAATAGTGTCATGAGAAGCCTTAGTTAGCCAAACATGGTGACATGTTTCGATTAAGCATCTGACAGAGAACAAGATAAAAATATTTACTTGTTGGCAGCTGAACTTCAGAAAACACTCGAGAGTGCAGAGTGTAATTACAGTGTCATCGTTGACTTTGCTGTACAGGTGAAATTACCAACGACTCCAAAACATTTCACATTCTTTACAAAGGTGTTTTACAAATTAAATTGCCAGAAGTTTGGTTCCAGCTCGCCATAAACATTTCTACAGTTCGGAGATTTTACAGCATTTCACTTAAAGTATAAAACACATTCCGTCGCAGAACTTTGTGTGATTACATTACTTGTAAGTCTGTAATAAGTTCAAGGATTTGCACCTTTCACAACCTGAAACGCTGTATATCTAAACAGGTTTTAGAGAGGACTGTCCTTTGTTTCCTGCATGTTTTCTCTAAGTTTATGATGAACATAAGATATATAAATATGAATGGATCAACGGCTTTCCCTTCTTACCACCACAAATCTTTTCTATTCATATTTAATAGCGTTAGTGTTTGCTTGTTTTCTCTTTTGAAAGGCTCACTCTGATGTTTGGTATGAATGGCTGTTTTCACATGACTTACTGTTTGCATTTTTACAAGAACTTCCAAAACATTTGATGATGTAAATATTAAAATGGATTTTTTTTTGGAATCTATGAATTCATGTGAAATAAAATCAATTGGATATTCAAACAGTGTGGCTTTTCTGCTTGGTCATTTTGCATTTATGTTACTGTATAAATCAGGGCTGATCTACCAACTCCTGAGATAAACGTCCAGCTTTTTAGCAATTAAAAGCTCCACTATTGTCACCGGTGGGTCACTAAAGTTGTCTTTTTTTTGCATTGGCTGTGGCTGGAAATGGACTGATGAGCCAAAGTTATGCTGTATAACCAAAACAATGAGCCAAAAGATGCTAAAATGCTTCAAACTGATCTATTGTTCAAATTAGAATATTTATTACCTCACCTTCAAAGGTGCAGCAGGTAAGAACTGGCTAATTCATAATCAAAACAAATGAAGTGCAGAATATCACCAGTCTAAACACCAGCTAGAGCTCGCTTGCCCATTTAACGGTGAAGCTAGCCGCTCGGTCTGGGAGCTTGTGAGTCATTCTTAGTGATTACATAGCAACACATGGACTTTAGATCGGAGCAGGGCTTGCTGGATAGCATGCTAATGTCAGTAGATATCTCTTCTATACACAGACATGAACATGGTAAAAGTGCTGTTTATTCACATTCTGCAGATAAATTACATTTTCTTACATATTGCCCCTTTAAAGCAAAGCTGTGTGACTGTTAAAAGTGTCTATGAGGCTGACGTGGTCGAAATTAAATGTCTTCAGCCATAAAACCAATCATGAGCATCTGTATTTTGAAAAGAAACATCTGTGAATAGCCCCTGTGTGCACCACAAATAGAGGCCGCAGGCACTTTAGCTGATCGTAAAGTCAGAATCTGAAACTCAGTGAACTGTTTCTTTACTCTGCTGCAAAAAAATGTAGACATTTCAGCCCACGGGTTTATCTGTAGCCACGGGGCACAAAATTCCTCCTCTGGTCGTTTCAAAAATCCCTTCACAGGTCACCAGCAAACATTAAACACCAGGTAGCCTTGGGTGGTGTAAGATGAAGGGTGGTGCAAGGAGTCATTGTGGGAAGGGATCTCTCACCCACAGGAGCAGAACGGGTTTGTCTGGCCTCCCTATAAGAGTCAGAAACACCTGCTGCCACTCTGTTTGAGCTCAGAGGAGAGGGCCGGTCGCCAGAAGGAACAGGCAGAGATGGCTGCAACGACTGCTCAGGCGATGGGGATCCTGCCCAGCGGACTGGGGATCTGCACCACGGCCCCGGATATATTTTACCTGCCTGAACTGGTGAGTGCGACTGGTGATGGCTGAGGACAGAGCAGCTGACCTTGAAGTCAGTAATGGAGGGTATTTCTTTCCATATTGGATAAATGTTTGGAATTCAGCTGATGAGTTGCCCTGTGTCAGGTGAAACTCATTTGATTTTAAAGTGTTTTGATAAAACATATATTGCAATAAATTGCAATGTCACTCATAGTAACAATTACACTATTTTATTCAACTGGTTGATAACAAATCGTCTAATTTAACAAAATAAGGGTATCTTAAAGGGACAAAAGGCAGTGGAAGACACTTGATATTGAAATAAGTGCACATTATAATGTTATTTATGCTGTTGTAGATCATGCTGAACTCTGAAAAAAAAATAATCCTAGACTTTGTTTTATTTTGGCCTGGAAAAACAACAAATAAATGTGGTGTACAGTACGAGTTTGATTTTTTTAGGTGCTCTGCGAAAGTGTGCATTTTGGTGAAACGGGAGATGCTGAAACATATTCCCAACATGGGAGGAGCGCCTGGGTCTTTCCACCTCTCACATTTCACTCATATTGTGCCTGTGTGCTGATAATCTAAGAAAGAATGCGGCCAACTCTTCCTCTCCCCCGAACGATGACAAAAGATAGAAACTGCTCATATGACGGCGCAGGGAAGGAAAGTGTCTCCAGTTTATGTTGTGTGTTAGGTTGTTTTTTTGAGGTTTTATTTATTAAGGGAAGGGTTGTGATGTGGATCCATCAGCCATGCGGCTGACGCCCTGCTCCCACGAGGAGTGAAATGAAAACAAGAAACAGATCTGCAGACGGTGTGATGATGAAACGTGCTAAAGAGACTAAAGCTATCTGCAAGTGTTCCGTTTAATAGAGCTCTGTTTAAAAAAAATTCTGGTCTGTTTAAAAGGACAGAACAATAAAAGCCGTGTGTCGGGCACCGTGATGGTTCACTTCTTACTTCAGTTTGTCCAATTAGAGAAGGCTGTAATAATACAGTAATAATGCTATAAATCATAAATTGCAGGAAAAATTAAGTTATCTCACCTTGACAACAGAATTTTCTCTTAACTAATATGACATGTTTTGGCGCTGTATGCCTCACAAAACTTTTCAAGACATTGATTTGATGCTGAATAGGTCAGGCAAGCAGCATTTTCTTGAGCTTTTAGAGGTTTTTTTCTTCTTCTTTCTTACGTGCCTGAGGTTGCCTCTCATTATCTAGCATTCTTATCAACATTATTTATTTGTAATATGCAGGTCAAAAGACAACGGGTTCTCTTAGCAGAAATATGTAGTCGCTGAAATGCAGCTGAAGCAGCAGTTATGTAACCTCATCTTTGGATGGGTTGTAACCTATTTGAATGCTGTCACCTTAACTAAAGCTTTACAATCTGCACACAAATCTGGGCATTTACAATTGTAACATACATGTGCTGCTGGTTGCGCCCATGCTTTGTTGCATGAGATGTGACAAATACATGCATTACATTATCTCCACAATATACAAACACAACTGTGTATATATGTATAAAAAATATCCCTCTTTTTTGTTTTTTCTGGGCTTCTGAGTGCACAAATCTGTGAAACGGTAACACGTGACGTTCAAGCTGACCCTCCCCTCTGTTGTAAAGTGCAAGTCTGAAATGCCCTTTTGTGTAAATGTTTGATTGGGTCTTGAGAGAGTCACACCCATTCTTTATCATATCAACATATAGATTACGTACACAGTATAATGAAGCCTAGTTCTTTAATAGCAGAAAAAGAGACAAATCCAAGGCGATCTTCTTCCAAAAAAGTTTAAAAAGCCGGTATTCTTAAAAACACAGACTATGTGGGTTAGGAAATGAGCTCAGAAGCACCCAATGTGTCACGGCGCAAATTGCCTTCTTCCAGTATTGTGGAATCATTAATTGTTCCATTTACAACAGTTGACTCTTTACCAAAGTTGAGTCAGAATCATTAAATAAGGCATGGCTCGTGGCTAACTGTAACTTAACTTTTTTACGTTGATCTCTGTTCACTTTTATACGCTTGTATATTCAGGCAGGTGGGTCATGACTCAGTAACAGTTAATTCCAGAGAGTTTCGATCATAGGGATGTGGTTAACGTTATCTAAAGTAACTAAACACCGCCCACCCTGTGCTATTGAAAGTGAAAATAAATGTTTGTTTAGTCAACATGTGGAGAGATGTGGCCTCTGATCCTGCTGACTTGTTAGTTTGACAGCTATGTCATGTCAATTGTTGACTTTTACATTTCGTGGTTTTGACCTCATTCAGATGTATTTATTTGCCATCTGCAAGTTCAGTTTGCTGATTCTTGACTTAAATGTAAAATAAACAAATCCAGTGATTTTTTTATTCCTGAATCATTTGATCCATGTGTAGCCATGTAAATCAGCCTGCATCTAAGTAATGTTTGATCAATAACACACGTGACCCTGTAATATACCGTCCAAGTCAAAATAATGGTGATGAAGGATGTCCGAACAGCAGAAGGAAAAACTGTCAAAGGTTTCATCAGGACTTGATTATTTTCATTTCACACATCTAAACATTTAAAATTATTCATTTGCTGTAACTTTTTTAAAAATCTACTTTTAAACTGTCATGGCTGCAGTGCATTTAAAAGACAAATAAAAAAGAGATCGCAGTTGAGCCCATTTAGACTGAGAGGAAATATGCATGTACGTTACAGGTCATTTGAGGGAAAATAGCTCGCCTAAGGAGAAGAAACCAAGAGTATCAAAACGCATTTCTGCTTGTGGTAGGATTTCATGTCATGCACTGGAATTATTTAGCGAGTAATTTCAGACTGCCTGCAGGAGTCATGTGACTCGCTGTCACAGTGGGACAATGAAAGGAGACATTAAAGGTCCCGGTGTGTAGGATTTACAGGTGGCAGAAATGGAATATAATATGAATATTTATGTGTTAATTTGTGGATAATCACTTTAAACTACGAGTTGTTGTGCTTTCTTTACCTTTGAATATGCCTTTTGTTCAGACTCTATCAAAAAAGGACCCAAACACAGGACACACAGAAGCCACAAGATATAAGAACAAAAAGAGATCTTTAGTGGCGTTGATACCCAAAATCAAAAACGCAAACAACAAAAGTCAGGCAGATGTAAGCCCAAGGAAAAAAAACCTAAAGAGAGATGCAAAACTGAAGACACACCAGAAGCCATAGAGACAAAAAGCAGGAAGGAACACAGGGGGAAAACAAACAAAGACAGGAAGTGGAAGGTAATGAATGACACATGACAATATGATTGACAAAATAAAACAGGAAATGCCAAAAATTCATACCATGACAACTTTTTTTATCTACAAAGAGAGAGCGGGTCTTCTTCCACCTTGTTACACTGCCATGTTTCAACAGAAGCCCAGAACGGACAAACCAAACACTGACTTTAGAGCGCCCTCGTAGTGCTGGACAAAGGTCTGGCTGCACCAGTTATCATCTGGTGTAGCCAGTCACTCTGGTAGAAACAAATATCCCAAATGTCATAAATCATGATCCATCTTTGCAGGTTTTTGGTGGTCTGGTGTGGATCCTGGTGGCGTCGACCCGTGTGGACCCCACGATGCCTCTGGGCTGGGTGATGTTTGTCTCTGTCTTCTGCTTCGTCATGACTTTCCTCTGGATGATCATCTTCGCCGCTGGAGGTCATAGGAACAGCTCCGGCTGGGCTGCTGCTGTAAGAGGAAGAGATCAGAACGAGAGAAAGAATGAAAGAAGCTGAGAGAAAAGTGTTGTTATGTTTTTTTAATCCCTGTGTGTCTCCAGGACTATGCTTACCACGGCCTGGCAGCGTTCTTCTACCTCAGTGCGGGCGTGGTTTTGGCTTATATTACCTTCAGGGCCAAACCAACTTCAGGCGTAACAAAAAATTACCAGATTGACATCGCTGCTGTGGTGAGAACTGGGTGCACACATCTATTCATCTGTACAGTGCTGAAAATGTACATTACAGCACTTAAAGAACAAACAGCTTGACATTCTTCTTCATTGTTTGAGCCATTTACAGTTTTATTTATTCTTAAGTCTCCTTCAATAACAATCTTAGGCACAATGTAGGATTTGCTCATTATCAAAATGTCTTTACTTAGCATTGCAATATGTGTTTAAAATGATGTTTATGACCAACATAGGTCTTCATCAGGGGCAGCATTGGTTTAGCAGTAAAATTGTGATACCCTAATGTGAGTTGAATGGGAAGGCCTATTGGTCTGAAAACCAAGGAACCAAAGAAAGAAGGAAGGTCAAGGGGAAGGGGGCAAGACTGCGGTGTTGGTTGTGTTGAAGTCATTGGGGGTTGCATGGAGAGACGCACTTATACAAAATATATCTATATCGTTTGACTTCAGATGAACAAATGCCTTCAGAAACTGAAATTACAGGAGCCTTTCCTACAGAAATTTGAGGAATAAACTTTTCTTTTTTTTTAAATTAGTCATTAACCTACTCTCAGAAGTGTGGTCTTTCATTTCTTGGAGGCGTTTCTTCATCAGAAGTCATACGATGTAGCATCTCCTATTGACTTTACTATTGCTGACAGCACAGTCTCTCCTCAAAGCCGGATTCCATGACCTTATTACCCTTCTTGTTTGAGTTCCTTCTCAAAAACTAGGAAGTTAGGCGGGGAGAGAAGAGGGAAGGGAGAAGGAGTAAATCAGTGAAAAAGCTATATTGTGGCTACTAAGACAATCCTTTCTGTGTGAACATGAAACTATAAACCGGTCCACATGTTCTGTTTCTGACTGCAGTCACATGTTAAGTAAAAAATTATCTTATCTTTACCATCAATAGCTCCACACGTTAATATGTATATTATGTTTCATTCGTGTGTGTGTGTGTTTCAGGTGTTTGCCTTCCTGGCCACACTCCTCTACTTCATCCACACCATTCTCTCCTCCATCCGATGGAAAAGCTTCTGAAGAGCGACGCTGATTCGAAGATGTGTGTGTGTATGTGTGTGTGTGTAAGTGTGTGTGTGGTGAAATTACCCGCAAATTATAAAATCGTCCTGGTCGGATTCATTGTGGTTTTATGTTCGTTGAAAGTTGAGTGAATGTAGATTTGTGAAGAAGCACCATAAGATACAATGACAGCATGAATAATGAAGGTGAATAGAGAGTTGTACCCTGTTATCACATGTTCTCATGAAAACTGTCTTTTTTTTACACATGAGCTCAATATGAAAAATACTGTCTTTTATTTTACTCAATTTTTTAGAAATTGATAATTTTTTTTACATAAAAGGAAAGTCAAAACTATTCAAGAATATCACTTGCATTCAATATTCTATATTGCTTGATATTATCATCATGAATAACATTTAAAAAAAACAATCACGAAACACACAAAAGAAAAGATCATTCTTAACGATGAGCAGAGTTATGTCATGTGAAGTAAATTAATTGCGGTGCTGTCAGAAAGGAGTTCCTGATTAATAAACAAAGGCATGTTCACCTGGAGCTTGATGGAGATGTAATGAACTGAATAAAGTGGAAAGTGAAGTTTTGAATTTAAAGGAATAGTTCAACATTTTGGATATATGTTGGATATATTGACTTCTTTTGGGAGAATTAGATGAGAAATTTGAGACCACTCTCACATCCGTCCCTAAAATATGAAGCTATAGCCAGCTGGATGGTTAGCTTAGCATAGCTTAGCTTACCTTAACTTAACGTAGTTTATCGTGACGACCAGAAACTTGGTTGTGATCAGATGGAGAGATGTTAAAAATGCTTCTCATTGATTTTTAGATTTTCGACATCTGCTGCAATCGTTTTTTTCTTTTCTTTTTTAAGATTTCTTTTTCAATGTAGAATTCATGCCACAAATCATCAGTACATGAATGATGGTGAACTCTATGTTTTAGGTTTAAGACTTCTGTCTGAAATTTGTGTAGTGTTGCCATTTTTTTTTTTATCACAACATTAAAACGAGATGTAGACATAAACATGATGGAGTCCGTGTTTTATTTGCTCCATCTTCTCCCTGAAACATTTGAACACATTGAGCCCATTCAGTGCTTAAATTTATGCTGCAAGAATGGATGCAATCTACAGCTGAAGGAGAACTCCTTTTGTTTTGTTTCTTTAGTTTTGGAGAAGAGATTCCAACCAACAAAATATGAATGAGGTAGTAATACAATCTCTGAAATATTAATTTTCCATAATTGAATAAACATGCTGTTCTCAGAGGAAAATAAAGTCCCCAGAACACTGTGGGAAGCCAGAAAGGTGGCAGGGTCCGCCACATATTTATTTAGTTTGTTTAGGCATAAAAAGAAAAAAATCAGTCAATAAAGATCTTTCTCTTCTGATCAAAATGTCTTCCGCAAAACTACATAGGGCACCTTTAAAGTTTTCATACATGTCCATTTTAGTTTTTTTTGGTTGGTTTGTCAGCAGGATTACAAAAAATCTATTAAATGGATTTCCACAAAACTGCAGGGATCCAGGGATCTTTCTTTCTTGACTTGTTGCTGGCTGCCATTGTTTTTCCCCCTGAAATCATTTTCTCTCCCAAAGAACAAAAAAGAACATTTGTTGCTGATTGGACATTGCAACCAAAGAGAATGACTCAGCAGTCGAAGCTAGCCGCTCACAGAAGGGGAGTTTGTGAAAAAGTGCATGTTACAGGCTGCAAGTATAGTCTGCCCGGAAAAGAAGGATCACTGGTGGCACTTGTTCAACAAAAACTGGAAGAGGAGGGTGTGGAGGAGGAGGAGGATGTCTGTCATTGTGAAATGCATCAACCAAATAAGATACAGGGGCTTAAAGCACTGGCAGTTCATCTTTTTTTTTTTTTTTAGAGGAAGGAGTCTGAATATGAGGATGTGCTCTACTTCACCGAGGTACGTTGGCTGAGCAGAGGAAACGTCTGAAAGAGAGTTTTTAAGTTGAGCAGCCGTGCTACTTTTTTTTTTTTCCCAGAAAATGTCTGCTTCCTGTTTTCATGGTGAATCACAGTAACGGAGCTCCACTGATGATGGCTTTTTACTAGTCGTCAGGCACGAGCGCAACTCAGAGTCGACTTAACTACTCAGATCAGCTGTTCTGGAACTGAAAACTTAAGAGTTTCACTTCGCAAGGTAAGTCAACTCAGAGTTTGCTGAATCTCCTTTCTGGAATAGGCCCCTGATGAGGCTCGAACTCACAACCTCAGCATTCCTCTGCAGTGTACTGGTTTAGAAATACCACACGCTAACCGATTGCGCCACTGAAACTTCTGAAGTCAAGGAACATGCTTTAGAAAAGATTAAAAATAAATAAATAAATTTTAAAAAGGGGGGGTGGGGGGGGGGACATTTCAACATGCTTTTTTTCTCCCTCCAAACATTTATAGTTTCAAGTTGATGTTAAAGCTGAAACATCTTCCTCTGATCATCGAGCTGCCAAAACCCGGAACTGAGAAGAGCTTACATAATGTTGATACATAAAAAAGATTATACAAAAAATACACTATAACCTTAAACCTCTTCATCATCTTCTGCGTTTCATTTTGCCTTGTATCACTGTCCTTCCATATATCAATGAGCAAAATTTAAATGTTGTAAATGTTTTATATTTTAGATCAAAATCAAAGCAGGAACAAGATTGTGAACTTTTCATTGACAGCGTCGCACCCAGACGTCATATCAACCCAGAACGCGGTCAAAGGTTTAGATGGACTATAATATATTTAACATCTGAGACACAAGCTCCAGTGGCGCAATCGGTTAGCGCGCGGTACTTATATGACAGTATTCTGTAGAGCAATGCCGAGGTTGTGAGTTCAAGCCTCACCTGGAGCAGCTCTCATTTGACCAATTACAGTCTCAACTATAAATCACAAATCCTCTGCTTTACCTGACTGATCTCATGGTTATGTCCATGGCGCAGACTCCCCTGACCTCAGTTGGGAACTTTTCATCCCAAAAGTTCCATCGTGGTGGTTGTGAAATTAATTTCTCCAACAGCAGTGAGGCCATTCAGAACTGTTATATATTGATATTGAATAGTGTGGACTCCCTGAGCAAAAAGTAGTGTACTTGAAGTTCATTTTATTAAGTATACTTGAGTATAAGTATAAGTATAAGTATAGCAGGTATACAATGGACTAGGGGTGGGCGGATCGATCCAAATATCGATAGTATCGATACCAAGGTGAGTATTGGTATCGGATCGATACCACACGATGAGATCGATGTTGTAGTTTCTCTTCTATAAGTTCAGCAAATGACTTGTATTTCTTCACAGAGCTTGTGTGATCGCAGCGTCTCTCTCAGTCCTTATGCACAGTGCTCCTCTCCACCTCTGTCACTCGGCTCACTCAGGTTCACTCTGAAGTATGAATATGGCAGAATGTAATAACCCCTTTGTGTTTCTGTTGGAGGAACATTAATATTCCTATTTAGGCTACATGCAGATAGGTTATAGATTTAATTATGTTAAATATCATTTTCTTATTTGGCTAAAAATCTTTGCCCACCCCTACTATGTACCATGTACTAGTACTACTATGCACTTAGCGTAGCGTACTAGAATGTATACTAATTAAATACTTGAAATTGGAACATTTTAAGTTTATAAAAGTATACTTTAAGTATACTTTATATGGTCATTTTAAGTTTACAGAGGTACACTTTCAAGTATACAACAAGTACACTCATCTATAAACTACAAGTGTACTAAGAATATACTTCTAGTCCACATTTTAGTTTATTAACATGTAGATTTTTAACAGGAATAATACCTCAATGCAAATGTGTGTCGTGAAAAACATTTTTATTCTGTTAACTTAAATGTAAATGTAAGCACAAGTCAATGACTTGCCCTTAATCTGCATTTAGATGAAGATATACTAAGTATAAGTGCTTGTAATTTCGCAACTTTTAGCCAGAATGTGATCATACATTACCACACAGGCCAACACCTTAACTGACGGGAAGTGTCTCCCAGAAAACACCCCTTCACTCACGGTGCCGTCATTTTTGTTAACTCGACACAATTTAACCACAGAACAAGGATGTGAATTAATTCACAACCGTCTTACACATCATCTTATTCACAACGACATTCACGAACCATAATTACACCAACAACAACAGAATATCCAAGAGTCTTTGCGCCACAGTCCATAAGGGACGTTACAGTATACTAAAGTACAAGTATAAGCTTTAGTAGTAAAGTATAAGTGTAAGTCTAAGTATTAATGTACTTAGTCTTAGACTATTCTTTATACTTTTCAGTATAAGCCAAGTATACTTTACTATACTTTTCTTGAGTATATAAAATATAGTACATACAAAGTACACTTCAAGTATACTGCCTCAGTTTTAGTATAAAATAAGTATACTTGTTGTACACTTGAATAAACTACTTTTTGCTAAGGGCTATTTGGCACCACATTGCATGTTTTGTATTATTGTAGATTTGAAGATCAAACAACACAGGAACTCAAATAATTTGACATTATTCCAAATAGTCCAGATGTGACAAATTTGAGGTGAATTGTTCACTTTCTCATGGAAGCATGAAACTTGGTAAAGTTGTACAGTTTGAGGCCATTGGAGCCATTGCAAAAGTGTCAGATAAACAGTTTATGGTGAATTCAGTGATATTATGAGAAGGAAATAACAGTATCTGAGAAGCTCAGTGAGACTAATAATAACAATGATAATAGAAATTAAATAATCACAAATCATAAAATAATAATTTCTATATGACCTTGCTGGAATATAACGATTATTGTTTTACCTAATTTGACTGGGGATATTCTTCTGGTTTGAAATGTTTTGCAACACACAGACCTGTTTTAATGTACCAGTTTATATTTTTATAATCATCTTCGCACAACATCTGACAGCTGTTGGTGCCCTCTAGTGTCGAGGGCATTTTCTTCTATACGTGACTCAAAATTAGGATATAGGGATATGGGTGCATATATGCACGTGAACGGAGTCAAATGAAGCGTTTCTCATTAACTAATTAAGTGTCATGTACATCGTGATTTTTCCATTTATTTTTTCCCCTGTATTATTAAAAGTATGGGATAAAAGCTCATTACACCACAATTAATTCACTGTATTTATTCTGTATGTGCTGGCTGCCATTGTTTTTTCACCTAAAAGAAAACCCAAAAGGACATAATGAATTGTTGATATTTGGTTATCAACTTTTACACAACTCAGGGGCGGCTGTAGCTCAGTGGGTAGAGCTGAGGACCAGTGACCGGAAGGTCGCTGGTTCAAATCTCTGGCTGGACTGAGCTACATGCCGAAGTATCCTTGAGCAAGATACTGAACCCCTAAATTGCTCCTGATGTGTAGTTGGCACCTTCGTGGCAGCCACCACATCAGTAAGGGCCCTGCGATGAGCTGGCGACTCATCCAGGGAGTACCTGGTGACACTGGATTTGGCCCCAGTAATCCCCGCCCCACCTTGAAAAAAGGTGGTATAACAGCGGTAACATCACCCACCACCCGCATGGAAAAAGCAGCAGAAAACGAAACGAAACTTTTACACAACTGGTAAAGAAGTACATCAATAGAACTTCTGGAATGTTTTGATGTACCTGAGTAATTACTTTTCTTGCCTCTTATACTCCACTACTTACAGAGAAAAATGCTGCTGTTTACCTGACTACAGTATCAGACAGATGACTTCACAAATGAGAGTCTCTGAACACCCTCACAGGTGTTTTAAATAATCTTCCTGTTTAGACATTGAGTCAGGTGGGTGATGATGGGACGAGCTTTCCAGGGCATTGTGTGACAGAACACATGAAGGATCTTTTTCTGTTCAGATGGCCTCCATCTGAAAGACTAACTACCAATCTTATCCCGGCAATTTCAACATGCCTGTGAAGGTCACATTTTCTAAAAGCCCTTTTTCACCTCCTGTGGATGAGGGTTCCTGCTGGTTACTGACACCTGGCTGAACGCAGGTGTGCTTCGTGAGCATCGTTTTACTGCCACCATTCAGCTTTGTTTCCTTCTCAAGTACAGCTGGCTAAATTAGGAACAGCAAGTCACTTTCTTGATTCTTGGTGATCTTAATATCCATGTTTACTGTTGCTGAATTCAGGCACTTGATTAGATCTTTTAATTCAATCAAATTCCCAGTTTACAATCAGTGATGGAATAAACAACCAAGTATATTTACTTGGGTAATCTAGTTAACTTAAGTATTAATGAGGTACTTGAATATTTTCATTTTCTGCTGGGCAACCTTAACATCCACACACTCATAAACTGTGCTTTGTCTTATAGGCTACATGCTGAACAGCAGGCTGTTTGTGTGAACGTGTGGCCGCTGCGATGAATGACTGTGGATGCCCAGAGAAGGGAGTCCTGCCCTCTAAAGCCACTCCGTGTAGGGAACATGACTGTCAGACTAAAGCTCAGAGGTGAGGTGACGATCTCTAACTGTCTGTTCTTGAGGAAGCTTGGCTCTCAGATCACTCCAGAATTGTTCGCAGTTAATGCTTTGTGTATCGTGTTGAAGACCAGTGCAGCGACACACACCGGACTGTCCTGAACCTGAACCTGGACCTGAACCTGGACCTGGACCAAGCTGTGTGTCCATGAAGAGTTATGAGTCCATGGAACCTCCTATACTTTTTAGAGAAACTGATAATAGAAGGTGAGGTGTTGACAATTTGTGACCAAGTTAGTACATATTTTTCACAATTTCCTTTCACATCTGCTGATCAGATATAAGCTGTTACTGACAGTAAGAGTCAGTATGCTGGCAAAGTCGGTTAGATCAGCAGGACGAGTAATGAGATAATCCTGCTTGATTCCTCCACAGTGTCGACCAGGAGTGCTCAGAGGTTCCCGGTGATCAGTTCGTCCAGCAACATCGAACAGACCTGGAAACCATATTTGTGGTCCGTACATGTAAACCAACTTTACATCTGTTCTGTTCTACAATATGCCCATGCTTCACTAATGCTTCAGGGCTTCTTGTGGCTAGTGGATAACTGGATAACTGATCTCCAGGCAAGGACTTCCTCTTCCATGCATCAGTCATTTTTTTACAGTCTGATCAGTCTCAGAACCCATCGACGATTGTCTGTCAATGATGTACTGTAGCCCTTGTCTCTACAAAATAATATCTAAAAACGGAACAGTGTTGTAGTCAGACAATACAGACAATGAGAGACAATACACAGTAAAAATGCAGTAGGGATGAGACAGAGACCATCAATAAATGGTCTTGAGCATTAAGAGATTAGTTCGATATTGATCTGATGTTTGTTTCCCTGATTATAGTTTGATTGTCTCATTTACATAGTTATCTGTTTTAGCTGCTGGAGCAGAACATTGTCACTTTTGCAAAGAACGAGCTGAGGAAGATCCAGAAGGCTCTGAGTTCAGATTACCCAGAATGCTTAGACAGCCGGAAGGAGGATGAGGAGGTGTTGGATGGTGAGGATGAAAGCCAGAGGGAGAGCAGCAGAGAGGCGTTTCTGAAGATCACACAACACTTCCTGAGGAGAATGATGCAGGGGGAGCTGGCCGATCGTCTACAGAGCAGTAAGCGAATTTCTCCAAAGAGTTGACATACTGAATAAACTGAACATTTACTCATGTCTCAAGAGATATCAGACGAAAGGAAATTAAATATTGCTTTGTTGTATGTTCAGGACATCCATTGTGTTTCCAGCGTAAACTTAAATCAAATCTGAAGAAGAGGTACAGATGTGTGTTCGAGGGGATCGCTAAAGCGGGAAACCCAACCCTGCTGAATCAGATCTACACTGAGCTCTACATCACAGAGGGAGGGACAGGAGAGGTCAATAATGAACATGAGGTCAGACAGATTGAAACAGCATTCAGTAAACCAGGCAGACCAGAAACAACAATCAGATATGAAGATATCTTTAAACCCTTGCCCGGAAGAGATGGATCAGTCAGAACTGTGATGACAAAGGGAGTGGCTGGCATTGGGAAGACAGTCTTGACACAGAAGTTCACTCTGGACTGGGCTGAGGACAAAGCCAACCAGGACATACAGTTCACATTTCCGTTCACTTTCAGAGAGTTGAATGTGCTGAAAGAGAAAAAGTACAGCTTGGTGGAACTTATTCACCACTTGTTTAGTGAAGCGAAAGAAGCAGGACTTTTCAGGATCGAAGATTTCCAGGTTTTGTTCATCCTCGATGGTCTGGATGAGTGTCGACTTCCTTTGGACTTCCACAACAATGAGATCCTGACTGATGTTTCAGAGTCCTCCTCAGTGGACGTTCTGCTGACAAACCTCATCAGGGGTAAACTGTTTCCTACAGCTCACATCTGGATAACCACACGACCTGCAGCAGCCAATCAAATCCCACCTGATTGTGTTGATATGGTGACCGAAGTCAGAGGGTTCACTGACCCACAGAAAGAGGAGTACTTCAGAAAGAGATTCAGAGACAAGAAACAGGCCGGCAGAATAGTCTCCCACATCAAGAGATCTCGAAGCCTCCACATCATGTGCCACATCCCAGTCTTCTGCTGGATCACTGCTACAGTTCTGGAGGGTGTGTTGAAATCCGGACAGGAAGAACAGCTGCCCAAGACCCTGACTGAGATGTACATCCACTACCTGGTGGTTCAGTCCAAACGGAAGAGTGTAAAGTATGAGGGCGGAGCTGAGACGGATCCACTCTGGAATCCAGACAGCAGGAAGACAATTGAGTTTCTTGGAGAACTGGCTTTTGAGGAGCTGCAGAAAGGCAACCTGATCTTCTATGAATCGGACCTGACAGAGTGTGGCATCGACATCCGAGCGGCCTCACTGCACTCAGGTGTGATCACGCAGATCTTTAAAGAGGAGAGAGGGCTGTACCAGGACAAGGTGTTCTGCTTCATCCACCTGAGTGTCCAGGAGTTTCTTGCTGCTCTTCACGTCCATCGGACATTCTTCAACTCTGGTGTCAACCTGATGTCAGAAAAACAAACAACCCCAAGAAAAGAAGATTCTGCAGTGGCATTGCTCTACGAGAGTGCTGTTGACAAGGCCTTACGGAGTCCAAATGGACACCTGGACTTGTTCCTACGATTCCTTCTGGGACTTTCATTGCAGGCCAATCAGACTCTCCTCCAAGGCCTGCTGACACAAGCAGAAAATGGCTCACAGTCCATTCAGCAAACAGTCAACTACATCAAGAAAAAGATCAACAAGGATCTGCCGCCCGAGAAAAGCATCAATCTGTTCCACTGTCTGAATGAACTCAACGATTGTTCTCTTGTGGAGGAGATCCAACAGTACCTTAAATCAGGAAGTCTCTCCTCACATGAACTCTCTCCCGCTGAATGGTCGGCTCTCGTCTTCATCTTACTGTCATCAGAAAACGATCTGGACATGTTTGACCTGAAGAAATACTCAGCGTCAGAGAAGGCTCTTCTGAAGCTGATGCCAGTGGTCAAAGCTTCCAACAAAGCGCTGTGGGTATAAAGATACATGTAGTTGGCTTTGTTTTGTCACATTTATGGTGTGCTAAAAATAAAATACAACTTGTATTTCTCTTTTCGCATTTTCTTCAGACTGACTGACTGCAACCTCTCAGAGAGAAGCTGTGCAGCCCTGTCCTCAGTTATCAGCTGCCAGTCCTTGAGTTTGATCGAACTGGACCTGAGTAACAACGACCTGCAGGATCCAGCTGTGAAGCTGCTGTCTGCTGGACTGGGGAGTCCGCACTGTACTCTGGAAACTCTCAGGTCAGGATTGATCATCCTGTTGAACTCTCCTTTCCGTATATGGATAAATTGATCACCTGAGTAATGTTTAGTTCCTTTCAAGACTGTGTGAATAACTTTCCGTGCAACCGGAGGTTTTATGTCTGCGTTCTTAAACCTGGTTGTTCATGGACGTTAGCAATAATAGTAAGGAGCCAAACCCCACAGTGGCCATCAAGTACTTCCAGCCCACGCTATCCACACATATTGAAACTTGTACGTTTTGTGTTTGCAGGTTGTCGGGCTGTCTGATCACAGAGGAAGGATGTACTTCTCTGGTCTCGGCTCTTACCTCTAACCCCTCCCATCTGAGCGAACTGGACCTGAGCTATAATCATCCAGGAGACGCAGGAGTGAAGCTGTTGTCGGCTGGACTCGAGGATCCACGCTGGAGTCTCGATACTCTCAGGTATGAACAGGATTAATACGAACAGAAAAAAAGTCAGGGAACAGTGGTAGTTCTAGTCAGCGAGTTTTCATCAATGTCAGACAACATGAAACTGAGAATAGCTGTGTTTTCATTGACTTGGAATGAGCATTTTGCAACTACAGAGGGAGCTGGGGTCCTCTTCTACAAATTCAGCTCATGATGATCATCAACATAATACTGATATTAATCTGCCATGAAATAGTGTGAGTAATGGGTTGTTGTAACTGGGCAAAAGTAAGAAACTCGACTGAATTGTGCTACATGTGAACTTGCAAGTACATTTGGCGAGAGTAACAAACTCTGTATGACAGCGATGTAATGTCTTCGTTTTCAGTGTGGAGCCTCGTGGAGTCCGATGGTTGAGACCGGGTCTGCGGAAGTGTAAGTGTGCTTCACTCCGAATCTCTGTTGATAGCTGAAGAGATGATCGTGTAATGACTGCAGCTGTGTTGTGTATTCATGTCTCCACTAGATTCCTGTGAACTGACACTCGACACAAACACAGTAAACAATCAGATCAGACTGTCCGACGACAACAGGGAGATGACACACGTGGACGAGGATCAGTCGTATCCTGACCATCCAGACAGATTTGACTACTGGCCTCAGCTGCTGTGTGAAAACAGTCTGACTGGTCGCTGTTACTGGGAGGTTGAGTGGAGCGGACAGGTTGATATATCAGTCAGTTACAGAGGAAGTAGAAGGAGAGGAGATAGTGACGACTGTGTGTTTGGAAGGAATAATCAGTCCTGGTGTCTGACCTGCTGGGATGTCCGTTATTACGTCTGGCACAATAACAAAGGAACGTCCATCCCCCCGTCCTCCACCTCTATCTCGAACAGAGTAGCAGTGTATGTGGACTATCCAGCTGGCATTTTGTCCTTCTACCGGATCTCAGCTGACACTCTGATCCACCTCCACACCGTCAACACCACCTTCACTGAACCTCTTTATCCTGGGTTCAGGTTCTCGGCAGACCAGTCCGGTTCCTCGGTGTCTCTGTGTTCTCTGTAGGAGTTCAGTTTGTACAGGATCACACACAGTCGATGTTGATAAGAACCCAACTGATAGAGGTGGAAGAGGAGGTTGAGTAAGCTGCACAATGATTGGCTGAAGTAAGAGGAAAGCAAAGGATGTTGGATGAAAGTATCCATGTTTAAGGGTAATATGTAGGAGTGGGAATGTATATGCACTTGGCGATTCAATTCTGACTGTAAAACAATGAGCAATAAGTCTTGATGCATGAATTTTTTTGATTCACTCATTATTCATTTCCATATTTAATTTCATCTTCTTCAGAAATGTTGAAGTTAGTTATTTTACTGAACTGAAGATGTCTGGCCCTTGTAGTTATGACAGTACATGTTTTATGTTGACTCAGTTGCTGTCTTTCTGAGGAACATGTTTGGTTTTACTGATTATTCCTCTGCAAATGCAAATAACTTCTTCATAATGAACTTGATTTTTTTTGTATGCCGAACTGTATTACTACATGAGACAAATAAAACACACCACTTTATATTGGATTTACTGCTTCTTCTATTTTCTATGAATATTTATAATGAAAACTTCAGCATTTCTTTTCAATAGCTTACCAGTGAAGCAAAACCAATGCTGAACTGTGTTACTTCCCAGGTCACATCTGGGTTAGGGTTAAATCTCTTTGTATTAAATGGTTTGCATTTTTATAGCGCTTTTCCAGTCTAACGACAGCTCAAAGCGCTGTACAATACATGCCACATTCACCCATCCACACACACATTCATACACTGATAACGGAGGCTGCCATGCAAGGCGCCAACTGCTCACCAGGAGCAATTGGGTTCGGTATCTTGCTCAAGGACACTTCGACATGCAACTAGGGGGAGCCGGGATTCGAACTGGTGACCTTCCGATCACTAGACGACCTGCTCTACCTACTGAGCCACAGCTTAGATTTTATGTCTTCTACCTTCTTCTATCAACATTTGTAACAAAATTCAGCAGCGATTTTTTAATAGCTTCCATATCATGTGACCCAATGACTCCAAACTGATGCCAAATTGTATTACTGCACAAGCCACATAGGACGCACCTCTTTTAATTTGATTTTACTGCTTCTTTTATTTTATATGAATATTTATTTTTGAAAATTCAGCATTTCTGTTCAATAGCTTCCATATCATGTGACCCAGTGACTGCAAATTGATGCCGAATTGTATTACTGAATGGGACAAATACGACGCAATCATTTGTATCACATGTTACTGTATTTTCTATTTTATAAGAATATTTATCATGATACATTTTTTAAGCTTAATGAATAAAGCTTTTCAATAAAGTTTAGAGGAAAAAAATGTGACTGGAGTTGACGCCTCTCTCTCCACCACTCTGCGCTCTCTAAAGCTTTGACGTCATCACGTCGGTGGCGTGGTTGACGGTCACAGTTGGGCAACATGGCGGCGTACAGACTCTCTCCATCACTGCACAGGCTGCTTTTCGCTGGAAAGGTGAGCTGACCAGAGTCAGTCTGCGCGACACGAGATCGTCTAACAACCTGCCAGCTCTGTGTTTACAGACAGCACGCGACCGACACGACAGCCGTTTGTATAGTTCACAACCCGCTCGTGACAGGTTAACAGGACTGAATGCTCTTGACGGCGAAGGCAGAAAGATAACACAAAACACACACAATCTGACACACACGTTAGATATATGATACACACAGGAACCAGTCACATTGGCGAGGTTGTGCAAAAATGTGTCCGGAAGCTCCGGAAGTGAAAACAATGTTACCTGGCGTGCCTTTTGTCAGAGATCGTCAATCAAGTGCAACTTTGACATTGTCTCAGACAGGCTGTGCTCCAGACGACTGTTAGAAAAGTCATCTTCTGTGTTATACAAGTCATTCTTCTTCATCGCACAAGTTATATATACAACGCCAATTCTATACTTCAAACCCGGAACTTATTTTCATCTGACTGCTGACTCTCATCTTAGTTTGACTTTGGAACAGCATGTGCATTTGGTCTAGTTGTGACACATTGACAGCTGAAGTCTGATCTGTCTCAAATTATTCTTCACATTTCAGAATGTTTAAACTGTTCGCAATTACAGTTTAAATACAAGACACACAGCTTGGTGACTCAAGTTTCAGTGGTGCAGACAGCTGAGCCAAAGTTTTATTAGTTTATTTTCTTAACTGGATCCTATAAAAGGTGTCATGCTCCACCGAACTAGCCCACTAGGGGGACCAGTAGAGTTTAAAGGTGCTCTATTGTACTTTACATCAGAAGAGAAAGATCATAATTTTTTACTGGCTTTGCTGACCATGACTGTTGAAACTGAATAAACAAACTGATCTGTAAGGACAACACACATTCATGCTGTTTTACTTGGTTTATATGTGGTGGACCCTGCCACCTTTACAGCTGCAAACAGTGTTCTGGGGTCCTAATTGTCCTCTCAGAACAGCTTGTTTTATTCACTTATGGGGAAAAACAACCTTATCAATGCTAATGATGTTAATCATGCTGAAACGACAGCGCCTGGTAGCGATGGCATAATGTACGATTATTAATCAAAGCCCATTCTGAATTTCTGAAAGAAGGTAACCGTTCGACAGTTAGAAACGCTGGCTGCAGTGGGACGTTTCCATTCAGTTTACTCAGCAGAGTTTAGTTATCTGCCTTCATCATGTTTACAAAGTTGCTGCGGGACATTATCAGCAACTGTCTGAAAGGAGAACCGGATGTGCAGAAATGCTAAGTGAATCCAGGTTGTTGGACTCATTACTACGTCACTCTATAGCAGCCTAATATAGTGTTGCTGTCTGTGTTTTGCAGTATGCCGCATTCCAGTCAAGATGCTGTACGCTGCACTGCAAAGCTCAATATTCCACCGTTTACAATCCTGATGAAAAGGTAATGCACAGCTCTCCGTAACCATCAGTGTATTCAAAGACTTGTGTTTTGTATGTGATTTTTGATCTATATCTGTGATTTCTGACACAAAATGCCTTGCTCAGGAGTTAGGGGTAAAACATTTTAAAGTCTTGTTGTTAATCTTCTGATTAATAGGTGAAGTAAAGAAAAGTCATTGTTGTGTCGGTGATAAACACACCAAATCTGTCTTGTGTTTACTTCCACAGACCTTTGATAAGATCCTTATCGCCAACAGAGGAGAGATTGCTTGCAGGGTAAGACTGACCAACACTAGGAAATATACTTCATTAAATCCAACTGAAGCTGTTGTAGGATTAGTGTTGAAAACCTAAAAGACATACACTCACTGGCGCTTTACTCACAGTGTTCTATTCGACGTTGACCAATACAGTGAAGAATCAGTGTTACTCTAATGTTGTGTGTTTTTTCCATCAGGTGATCAAGACTTGTCAGAAAATGGGCATCAAGTCTGTAGCTGTCCACAGTGACGTCGACTCCAGTGCTGTAAGTAGCCACCTGTGTTCATCCAGAGTTAAAGTTTGTAGTTCAGTTTAGATCATCGGATTTCCCAGGAAACTTCTGTCAACTTCAAAAGCGACAAAACACCTTTACGAGACCCTACCTAGTTTCAAGGGACAGTTTGGCCCGAATCAAAAATGCATATTTTTCCTCTTAACTGTAGTGCTGTTCATCCATGCAGATTGTTTCGGTGTAAGTCGCAGGGTTTTGAAGATATCAGCTGTAGAAGTGCTTTCTCTATAATACAGTGGAACTCGATGTCACTCTGCATGTTATCTGGAGTGTCTCCTTCCAGAAATCATAAACAAGATCATCCACAGACCTCATCGTGAGCAGTTTCATGTAGGAGCAGTTTTCTTTCGGTATCACTGCAGAAGGAAGCCAGCATCTACTCTTGGTTAGCTTTGCTGTCTAAGCTGGCTAACGCTACAGTCTAGCCGAGAAAGATACAAGCCAGATACAATCAAGATGAATATCATATGAAAAAGACCAAATAATTTTAATAAAACATATTCCACAGTCTTATCTCTTTCTACTGTTGAGATGACATTCTGTTTTAACTTCCTGTGTTTGCGTGTGTGCAGGTTCATGTAAAGATGGCAGATGAAGCGGTGTGTGTGGGCCCCGCCCCCACCAGTAAGAGCTACCTGAACATGGACGCCATCATGGATGCCATCAGATCCACTGGAGCTCAAGCCGTAAGCATTTCTGTTACTCATTTCATTGTGTGACTGTGATCAGTCATCCATCAGTCTGGTTAGATGTTGGTGCCAAATATTTCTCTACCGTTTAATCCCTAGAATACATCCATGGATATAACATTTCAAAATTAAAATGTTGCGTTCGAAAGCCTGTGAAACAAACTAAATAAAGTACCTTTTCTCTCTCTGTAAAGGTTCATCCTGGTTATGGGTTTCTGTCTGAAAACAAAGAGTTTGCAAAGCGCCTGGTGAGTAATGTGTAGAATCAGATAGACTCTTCTTTTCTCGATGCTCTTGGGTATAAGAGCAGTTGAGTATCGAAGTTTCTTCTGGACTTTGGCATCAGTATGATTCGATATGGTCAATGTCACTGTATTGTTTTGTTGCTAGGCGGCAGAGGGCGTGGCGTTCATCGGCCCAGACACTCATGCTATCATGGCAATGGGGGATAAAATCGAGAGTAAGCTGATCGCTAAGGCTGCTAAGGTCAACACTATCCCGGGATTTGATGGAGTGGTCAAGGTACGTGCACAAATACAAAGCTCTATTTACAAGCACCTCTTCCTATTTTTTAACTGAATATTGATGATGTGTTAAAATGTGTAAATGATATATTAGGTATTAACAAATATATGCTTGATTGTGTCCTGTAACAATTAGACGTTTTGTCATTCATACAAAATACCCCACACCCATACACAAAAACATTTTTACCAGTGGTTCAGGAAAATTTCCATATGCCACTGAGATCCATCAACCTCCAGACAAATCAGTGATTATTTGAGACTCAAATTTAGACACACAAAGACAAAACATAAACAAGTATAGAGTTTTGATAAGGAATGCATGTAAGAACCTCGCAAAGGTGAGAGTTGTGCTTTGACAGGAGTCTTTGTCAAACGATATGTTTTATTTTAGAAAGGAGAAAACAGTAAGTATGAGAACTAACTTCTGTCTTGTGAAATGTATGTTTTCTGATTTCTACGGGAAGCATCTAGTCCCAAACAAGACAAGTTACTGTGTTTATTACTTTGACTACTGACTAATCCATCGTCCAAGTCCAACTCCAGTGTTTTTCCAGGTCTGGATTTCAGTATCTTGTAGCAGTTCAATCAAACAACACTACACAGTGACAGATTAGTCAACAAATATAACTGCTAAATATTTAAAACAATGAAGACACATCTTACTGATAATATGCTGAGGCCATTCTTTCACAATTGTCAGTAATGTTTTAATTCATGATGACTCAAAATAAACCTCTCTTTGTGTCAGACTGCTGAAGATGCTGTGAAGATTTCACAAGAAATTGGTAAGTCAGCACTTTTCAACACACTTAGTGTACAGAACTTGTCGCTGTGTGTGTGTGTGTGAGAGAGAGATAATGCCACTGTTCTTTTACTGCAAAAAGATTTTCCTTTGACTTGTCAAATCTCCGGTTAAAACAAGTCGAGGATCCAGTTTTACAGCTTCATGTTTATAATTGTGGTGTTGATTTATCTCTGTGTTGCTTCCAGGCTACCCGGTGATGATCAAAGCATCTGCAGGAGGAGGAGGGAAAGGAATGAGGATTGCTTGGAATGACGAGGAGACGAGGTAATGTTTGTACCAGACAGACCTAACAGCAGTGTCGCTGTCATTTTGGCAGCTACTAATTTATTTAGGACATGGTTTGTTCTATCCGAAGCCAAGATAGGAAGGATAGTTGTCCACACACATTTCATCCTTAATTAGTTATGAGTTCAACTAAAACTGCGATGGCAAGACAGTAATTGAGGCAAAAAGAGAGGTTCATAAACACTGCAAAAGTGATATTTCCCAGTGATGGCTGAGGCTAACAACTGGATGATAAGTCCAATCAGCATTGAATCCTCTGATATTCCCAGTTATCACAGTTGAGCAAGAGACTTTAATGGTGTTTTCTTGTGACTACACATTGAAGTCTGCCTTCAAAATTGTTAAACTTCTTGATACATCAATACAGCGTACACCCTGTGCTTTCAGACAAGGCCATGCTGCTGTATTTTAACAGCAGTCATAACGGTGGTACTTTGAAAGCCTGGTATTTTCTAAGGCGGCACATGATGTTGTACTTAATCTTGTAAATCATCTACTTCAACTCCCTAAACCGCTGATTCACAGTCTGCTCCTACTCACTACTGTTGTTTTTAGAGACCTACTTTTGCATTTAGCTTTTACTTCTGAGCACTGGATGTTGTAAGACTAATTTTTGTATTTGCTGCCGTTACCACAGCTGCAACTTTTTGTGTGTGTGTTGGCTGTTACAGGGAAGGTTTCCGGTTCTCATCCCAGGAAGCGGCGTCCAGTTTTGGAGACGACAGGCTGCTCATTGAGAAGTACATAGACAACCCCAGACACATAGAGATACAGGTACGACTCACATGCACACAAGGAGTGCGAGGGGAATTCTTTGCAATATTCCTGACCCTGAAGTCTGCCATGTGTCACAAGTGTGATTTGGATATGTGGTATCAGTTATTACCCTGGATATCAATAATGGATCATTGTGATCATTAGCTGTAAATCACAAATCGCCCTCTCATTCACCAGAGATAATGAGGGCGCTCTGTGTGCTTGTTGCAGGTGCTGGCTGATAAACATGGTAATGCTCTGTGGCTGAATGAGAGGGAGTGCTCCATCCAGAGGAGGAACCAGAAGGTTGTGGAAGAGGCTCCGAGGTACGTGACAAACTCTGACACTATGTGGTGATTAGCTTTTTAATATTTAGTAATATTTTTTGTGTATCGTATGCTGCAACTGAATTAGAATATAAATATGAATCATATCTCAGTAGTACTGTAAACAAATGCTATAAAAAGTGATTGCACAGAGAGCAGTGCAGAGTATCTACCCAAACAGTGAAGAGAAAGGAGGCTTTTAATTCTTCCTCTTGTACACACATGTCCTCTCCAGTACTTTCCTCGACTCAGTGACACGGCGGGCGATGGGCGAGCAGGCCGTGCAGCTGGCCAAGGCCGTCCAGTACTCGTCAGCTGGCACAGTGGAGTTCCTGGTGGATTCCAAAAAGAACTTCTTCTTCCTGGAGATGAACACACGTCTACAGGTCAGCGTGGGGCTGTGTGGATGTGACAGTTGGGTTTAGATTCTCTTCATTTTCACTTGGAAAGACCCTCAACGAACATGAGACCCTTCTTCATGCTCGTGAAGTGTAGGATAGAGGAAATCTAGAAAAAGAAATAAAACTCCCACCTTACCCCTTTTTCTTGATGAAACTTGTATCTGCTCTGTTTGAACTTTGAACCTAGGTGGAACACCCAATCACAGAGTGTATTACTGGCCTGGACCTGGTGGAGCAGATGATCAGGGTTGCAAAGGGTTACAAACTGCTGCACAAACAAGAAGATATCCCAATAAACGGCTGGGCCATTGAGAGCCGAGTCTACGCTGAGGTTTGCATGTGTGCTTGTGTGTGTGTGTGTGTGTGTGTGTGTGTGTGTGAATGTTAAAACCTGAATACAGGGCCGAACGACTCTGAAACTCAGAGCTCACACGTGTCCTTAAAAACTCTGTAAGGACACTCCCACACAGAGTTTAATAGCCCGCAACTCCCCTCCAGTTGGTTAGAACTGAGGAAGCCTCTTGGATGAGAGGTGAACGTCTTCAAGAAACTGAAACAAATCCAGTAGCCTACGATACAGCACATAGAATCATACACCATGATCATAGAACCATGAGCTGGATGACTGAGAACCTATATCAGCATTTAAAACTTGATCTAACATTCAGCTTAAGGTGCTAATGAGAGTGAAACCTGTTTGTTGTTTGTTCTGTCAGGATCCTTACAAGTCTTTTGGACTTCCCTCCATTGGACGGCTGTCTCAATACCAAGAGCCTCTCAACCTCAGCAATGTAAGTGTGTGTGTGTGTGTCTGTGTCTGTGTGTGCACATCCAGTCCTCACTCATATACTTTAGTTTGTATTTTTCTTTTTTTGTTTTGTTTTTCAAATTATATTCTGCCATATGAAACCTTTTCTTGTCTGCTCCTCCCTCTGTCAGGTCCGTGTAGACAGCGGCATCCAGGAGGGAAGTGACATCAGCATTTACTATGACCCCATGATCTCTAAGGTCGGTGATGTAATATATATATATAACATGGTATTGTCAGTGATGTGTTTCAAATTTTTTTGGAACAGATGGTCACCACCAGAAAGTTGATTACAAAACAAAGGGTTCGTGTCTCTGTTATAATTTCCTCTGGGTATGTGTTTGTAGTTGGTTACCTACGGAGCTACACGTGCTGAAGCCCTGTCCAAGATGGAGGACGCTCTGGATAATTATGTCATCAGAGGTACATCGACAGATTTCCACAAGTGACACGCATACACTTTTAAAAACTTGTTGTCTTTCTGTAATGATGTTTGTTCTTCTCTACAGGTGTGACCCACAACATCCCCCTCCTGAGGGAAATCATCACCCACCCACGCTTTATTTCTGGCGATATCAGCACCAACTTCCTGCCAGAGGTTTACCCCGACGGCTTCAAGGGGCACCAGCTGGAAGTGGGAAACCGCAGAGAGCTGTTGGCCTCGGCGGCAGCACTCTACATTACTGCTCAGCTCCGTTCACATAAGGTCCTGGGCAACCTGAGGTCAGTGCTTGATGTTGGGGAGGGTCTAGTTTGCCTTACATCATCCCTACCACCAGTTCTTGTATGTTTTTTTCATCCTGGCACTCTGTGTAGACAGAAAAATAGATGAAATGTTGGTTAAATATATATCTGTATGTGTATGTGTTGCAGGGTGTCCTCCACCCCTGTAGAATGTACACACTGGGAGCTGTGTGCAGAGCTTGGTGAAGGATTATATTCCATGGAGGTTACCAAATCAGGAAATGTTTATATTGTGAGTATTTAATGTGCACCCTTGAACAAATTGAATTTACCATTACTCCTGTTGATAAAGGCACTGAATGTCCTTGACACATTGAGCCTTTCTCTACTGGAAAGATAAGGAAAACATGTTGGAGATGAATACTGCAGACACCAACTGTCTAAGCCAGGCATCAGGTCCCTTAAGAATATACTAATCTGTGTATGTCTCTGTAGGTGGAGGTGGATGGAGGAAAGGTGGAAGTCAGTGGACAGTGGAACTTGGCCTCCACACTGCTGCCACTTACCATCAATGGCACAGACAGGATGCTACAGGTAACACACACACACCCGCCTGAAGTTGTGAATTTATGTCATATTTTTCACATTATGCATACAGTAATAGCTGAAAAAACTGCACATTAAAAGAAAAAACTGTTGACAAAGTTATTTAGACACTGATGTGGTAATGCGGATGATATTTTGCATGCATTGTCTAATATTATACATGTTCTTTTTCTTTTTTCTAGTGTCTGTCCAGAGATGCTTCAGGACAGATCGTTCTGCAGTACCTGGGCACATCAGTAAGGCTGCCTGTCTGCATGTCATTAGAATAACTCAATCACCCACACACACAAAGTGCTGTTTCTAGTGTTTTGCTTTCTGAGCGGGCTCTAGTGTAGGTTGGGGTTATGTTAAACCCTAATTAACTGTAACATTTGATTGTTCTTTTAATTACTTGGCGTACTTTCTTCAAGCTCCCTTTCTAAGTATGGCTGTGTTGTTTTATAGGAACAATCAGAAGAAATAGACACCTCCTTCTGGTGTTTCTCACACTGTGTATTCTTCTGTAGTTTAAGGTTCGCGTTCTGTCCAAGTTGGCAGCAGAGTTGAACTCCTACATGCCGGAGAAAGTTGCGGAAGACACCAGCAGCATCTTGCGTTCACCGATGCCAGGCTCAGTTGTGGCTGTGTCCGTCAAGCCTGGAGATACGGTAACACATCCAAATATGTAGAAGTTTATAACATACTGTATATACAGAAGACCTTTACTAACACATTATCCCGCACATTTAACACTAAAAACATTGTCACAGTGAGAAACAATATTTTCAGGAGTGACAGACGCCACAATTGGATTGTACAGGATTTTTATTGGATGTTATCTATGTCAACATTTGGTGAAGGAGGTCTATTCTAAAGCAATCAACTACTCCATCTTTATTTTATTAGCAATGTTTTAAGATAGTCAAGCTGCTAACATTATAGGTCGAACTGTAATGCTACTAAGCCATGGTTCTGACACACTGTCTAATGCTTCTGTGTGTGTGAATGTGTGTAGGTTGCAGAGGGTCAGGAGATCTGTGTAATTGAAGCTATGAAGATGCAGAACAGTTTGACTGCTGCCAGGCAAGCAAAGGTAACTATCTGAAATACTCATTGTGAAGTTTTATTAGTAACTACTGATGACAAGTTCAGAGAATTTAATGTGTGTGTTGCTAAGTGACATCAGTGAAATCAGTGCATCCCAAATAAAGCGTATAAAGAAGCAGGACCCAGTATATGGTAGCTGGTGTAGTCATTGAAAGTAAATAATAATTAATCATGGAGGTGAATTAGACGCGTATTTACCTGCAGTACTGGTGGAACACCATCGCACCTTATTCCAGAAAATATACACAAATGGCAAGAGACTGATGATGTTTTGATCCCATTTGAATTGTGTCACACACTACACATAAGATGTTTGTCAGATTAAAGGATTTCTCAACTTGGAAAAGTTGCAGTTTGTCATAAAACAGTTTAGGAATAAGAATTTAAAATGCTTAATTTATAAAGGCAAAAAAACAACAGATGTGTGAGCGTTGTCACAATACAAACAGGATCAGTAATTTGTGTCTCATCATCGACTACTATACATATTTTTTCTGAAAAAAAGGTCCTTGAATGTTTTAATGTTTGACTGCGTGTGTTTGTGTGTGACCTCCTGCCCTTCAGGTTAAGAAAGTCCACTGTAAACCAGGGGAGACGGTGGGAGAAGGAGACCTGCTGGTGGAGCTTGAATAACGCCACCTTTGTCCTTTTTGATATGTGATATCAGCACCAGGATGAGCCTTACTCCTCTCTGCCAGTGTGGATGTTCCTCTGCGGACACAGACAGACTGGACGTTAACGGATCCTAGATTTTTCTTGCCTATACAGTGGTCCCCAGTGGAGTTTAGTTTCCCTGATGGTGACTCAGAGCTGAGTTGTATCAGCTGTGTTTGTGTCTTTTCCACATTTCAAACTCCTTTACTGTATGTTGTTGGGTTGGATGAAACTGTCTTGAAAAAACCTTTTTGTATTTTCTAGCCCCGATTGTTAGTTTTTGTTCACCTACAAACAATTTATTTTCTCACTTTGCCTCTATGCTGTCTGGCCTTGCAGCGAGTTTTGGTTAATGTGTGAAGGTTTTGAGATGTCTACATAAGGAAATGTCTGCCATTTTCCCATTGTTTTAGCACCAGAAAGTGCAAGAAGACTGTAATCACAATTTTAAGGACTTTAACTAACAATCATTACCAAATGGTAAATATGTACAGTTGATTACACTTTAGTTAATAGTTATTTCACTGTTAACAATGAAATGCTTTTTAAACCACTTATTAAACAATTGTAAATGTTTATAAACATCAGTTGCAACTTTATAATGGCCATCCAAATAATGTTTATTGATGAGCTAAACAGTATTTATCAACCATTTACAAAGTATCATAAAAATCATTTGCAACTATGCAATAAACAATTGCTTAATAAATGGTTGATGAAACATTTTGTTTGTTAACAATGAAATAACTAACTATAGTTAGTATAGTTAATATACTATAGTTTAATTAACTAGAAATGTACCATGTATTATTATGATTGTTATGAAGTGTTACAGTACCAAACAGTGTGTTGATAACACTTCCAAACGTAGGAATATAGTTGTAAATTTGTTGAAATGAGACCCTACAAGACACTACACAAACAATAAAGTGCTCATTCTTTTGTACACACAGTACCTCTGCTTGTCTTTGACTAAACTACTGTCTGGCTACATCCAAAATAATAGTTGTAATAAGAAAAGAGATGTCACAATATGACTGATGGCATATATACAAGGAACTTGGACACACAAATAAACACCAGTTCTCACTTACAGATGGGTCATACATTGAAGGAAAAATCTGTTTAAATGAGTCAAGAAATGACTGAGAGAAAGTCTAGTAGCTTAGTCATGCTGAGTTTTCCTCACATGGTTTGAAACTCATTTGAGCAGACAGGTGCTTGGTGAGTGGTGACCCACTCTCTCTTTTCTCCTCACTCCTCAGCCACTTATGAATGCCAGTCTCTGGATGATCGATGCACATGTAGCAAATTTCAAATCCAGCAATACATAGTTTATCACATTTTTTTTTTCAAATGATGCAAGTTTCTGGCTATTTTGTATGTATAAAATTAGTGTTAAGGAAATAAAGAACTATAATGAGTTTCTGCCTCTGTTACTCTCAGTTAGGGGTATTTTGAGGACATAAGACGGCATTTTTTCCCCCAGGCGCCTGAATATTATCTAATTTTCAATTATATTCCTGTTAAATTTAAACTTAAAGTTGGACCAAGCAAGACTACAGGATGTGGATCCATTGTGTTTTCCAGTTAATAGGGGCAGTTATACACCTTTATGTCTGGACGTTTCTTAAAAATGCTATTACATGACATTTTGTTATTTTGTTCTTAACACACATTTTACAATTATACTGTATTTTGTGAAAATGACAGTATGTTTTGGGGCACTTTTGAGTTTTGCGTACGTTTATGAACTTTTATTCTGAAAAGAAAATAACTCAACCGGAAGTTGGGATTAATGTGCTTCCGGCTTGTGGAAGAAGAAACACAGGAGAGTCTGGGGAGAAGCTATGTTGTAGGAGAGCCCCCCGGAGCCCTCAGTCCGTTTAAACCCAGACATGACGGACTCTCCGGACGCCCGCAGCTTGGTGTCTGCTTCCTCCCAGCTCAACCTGATGGAGGTGGACGCGGTGAGAGACCTAATATACTTACTCTTATGTCATGGCGACAGATAACTGGGAAGATGCAGTCTGTTGTTGACACACTATATGAGAAGTGTTAAGCTAGCTCCTGTCAGGGAGGCTGCTGGGTCTGTTTTGTCATATTGAGATTTACTGAAGCTTTTTAGACAATGTCAGATGACGCCAATAATGTTACTTTTATAAGGCTGCGTTTTGTGACAGTTGTTCACACAGCAGTCCATCACACTGTCCCGAAGGCTGGACGTCGTCACGTGATCGAATACACGTTAACCGTTCAGCGAGACTTTTAACATTATTCAAAGAATTAATGTAAACACCAGCTGTGTCTCAGACAACAACTTACTGTAATGATGTGTTATCATCTTCAACCAATTCTCAGACAATCGAGTGTGAGGGTAACGTTAGGGATTGTGGTGCCACTTGTCGTCCGTGGTGCGTTCAAGTGCAGTCACCTCTTGTTGTCAATAAGGAATCCTCGAGCCCTTAATTAGATTATATTATGCTTTTGGGGGATTTTCCTTTAATTTATTGTGTTATGTGGCGTTTTTGTGCCTGTCAAAGGTCTGCCAAAACATATTCTTCCTATACCAATATAATTAAATAGTAATAGCTCAGGCTTATCGTTACCTCAGAGCTTCACAGCTCTACTCAGGGAAGCTCACCAACTACTTCAAATGGCAGTGTGTGTGTGTGTGTGTGTGTGTGTGTGTGTGTGTGTAGACTGGGTGGCTGGTAACTTCTGTTGTTGTGAAGTGGTTTCCGTGGGGTAAAATACATGAAGGACATGCTGGCGGTCGGACAGACAAACAATCTCAGTTTTCTAACCGTCTCTGTTTTGGTTCTCAGATCGACGATAAGGAGTTTGACATTCCCCAAGTGGACACACCTCCCACACTGGAGAGCATCCTCAATGAGGTGAAGTATATTCGACTCATTTACTGCTACGCTAAGACAAGAACTTTTCGGAAATCATTTGAATCAGTTAATCGGAGAAGCTGCTCCATGGAGAATCCTCAATTCATCCGCCACACTTCACACTGTAAAACAGTTTGTTGTGTTTCTCTGTAATGCAGCATAAAGTGACTCAAACTCAATTTTGTTTTGCAACTCTGCTGCTGCTACACATTGATGGATTTCCTGAAATACTTGCTTTGAGTTAATGGCAACGTCATACAAACCCACTCCAGATGAAGAGGAGCCTTTATCAGATGTGTGTTTGTTTTGTTGTCCCGTGTGTCTGCAGCTGGAGGATGAGGAGGAACCGTTTGTGTTGGAGGACACCTGTGTGCTCAACACTGACAACATGGACGCTCACTCCTGCGACACCTCCTCTCTGGCCAGCTCGGACAGTGGAGACCCAGTGCACCTCAAACGGCATGAACACACACACACACGCGCGCACACACACGCACACACAATTACAGATAGCAAAATAGTTTGTTTACATAACTGCCTAAATTCTAGAAGAAGTCTGGTGATAAATAATTCCCTCCAACTTAACATAGTCATATGCTCAAGGTTATATATTTTTTTCTCCAGCCAACATAATTTCTAACACCTCTCATTTATGTTTGGGTAGTTTTCTGGTCAGAAAGCAGCACATGCATCAACAGATTCACATCCTTACCCTACATCCCTGAAAAGAAGTGACACTCACTATAACTTACTGTTGATGCATACCTTCTTGTCACAGCGTGTACAAGGTGATAAAATTGGAATTGTTTCTTTTTGTACGTGTGTTTTGTGTACACGTGTATCTGTGTTTGTGTGTCTGTGTGCGGACATGAAGAAAGAGGAGGACAGTGGATCTGAATCCGACAGTTCATGGGTCTGTCCTTCGACACAGCCTGCTGAAAGGCATCTCTGCACAGATCGTCTCCGCTGCTGTAAGACTATCACATACACACAAACACAAACACACGCACACACACACACTCACACACTCACACAGTGTGCTTTTTCTATTTTATAATTACTGATCACATAATGCATGTCTTTCCTGAGATTCTCTCCGCTTCTCTCATAAATAGTAAAGCTAAATGATTAGATCATGAATACAAACTCACTTGATAAGTAACTTGTTTAATTTTAATCAGTTTTAATATGAAAATATCGTCATCAATTGTTCCTGTAGGCTTTGTTCTTAATTAATTTTATTTAGGTCATTTAGGTGACAGAAGTCTTCAGAATTGTACATTTGTTTCAGCAGACTCATTTATTTAAGATTGTGTTTAAGCACAATAAAAACATCTGTATCTTCCCCCTCAGGACAAAGTTGATGCTGGACTACCAACTGCTATAGTGAGTATTACTTCATTCAACTAAACTGAAAAAGATTCAGTCCAAGGGAAATTTTGTAACACACTCTGTCATTTAATGGCTGACCATGTGTGCCCTCATGATGCGTTTTTATGAATTTAATCATTTCAGTAGTGATTATATACTAGAGACATGGAAAATAAGTATATAAATTAGCCTGTGATCGCTGTTTATCAAAAGTTGTGAATACAGGAAAGTGCAGTCCTGATTTTATCAGGCAACTAAGCCTTGATTTCCTCTTCCCAGGCTTTCCTAAAACCACTTGCACGTGCAGAATCCTTAGCGAAGTAATTTACAAACTTGGTGTTGGTTTTTTACTCTCTGGTGAGGGACAAAGCAGTTCCAAAATAGTATGTTTCTCACAAGTGGCCTCAAGATGTGTGAGGTTTTCCCTCACAATATGCCCAAGATGCACATAAAAGAAAACAATTAGAGGCAGGTAGAGTGTGCTGTACACTTAATTGCTAAAAAAGAAGTCAAAGCATGTAAACACAACTCTGTATTCAATTGTGTAGACCGTGAGGAAGATGTAGGAGACAAGTAGAAAGGTGAAGGTGCACGCATATGTGAGAGGTGATAATTTTTTTTGAAAAATTTAGCCCGATAAGAATACAGCAACTGAACAAAATGTTCTAACTTTAGAGCAATATTTACTCGAACAGGTGTGTCTGTGTTACAGGTATTTGATTGTAAGGGACCTGATAAAGGCAAAGTTAAAGTTTGATATTGTTTTTGTGGTGTCTGTTTTGCCCTTCTTCCATTTTCCGTGGCTCCCTCTAATCAGTTCTAAGCTGTATGTATTTTGTTGTGTCCAGACAATGTCGGGTGTGATTGCTGTGGGAACGTCTCATGGTCTGGCCCTGGTCTTTGGTGAGTCTAGTCTTCATCATCCTCTTTTTATGCGCACACTGGTTTAAATGATATTTTCAGATTTTAGACTTTTTTTTTTTTTTTTTACAATGAGTGTAGATAAAATCTATGTAGTGTAGTTATGAGTAATAAAACAAGTTTACATGGGCTGCTGTTATAGATTATATTAAAGATTTTTCTTTCGGACGTTCTGGTACCTCAACGATGAATGTGTATACCACATAAGATCATAATGGCCCTGTTCACGTTTGGCAACTGGAAGGGGTCTGTGCAAAAAGACAGTTGCATTCCAGTGAAAACACACACATTCGTTCAGCTACAGGGTGCTGACATGAGATGGCGCTTCCCTCACAAGAAACATACACAGGATATACACCCCTTATACCGAAACCTTATTCTTCTACTCCAGTACATCACTTTTATTCCTATACATTTATTTTAAAGCTTTTGTTAGTTTAGTTAGCATCAGGCCTACTGGTTACTTTACTTAGTTTATTTATATTTTGTATCAATAATCTCAAGTTGTAGCAAGGTTATATCACAAAAGGTTAAGCCACCCAGAAGTATATAAAGTTATTAAAATGAGTTCATCCTTATCAAACATGTTAATGCATCAATAGTTATAATTCAAGAATATAACATATATTATGCTGAAATGGGCCATTTGTTCTTTTAGTTTATTCAGTCATTAAAACAAGGACAGTGTGTTTATTTACGTGTCTGCTGGTGGCTGTCGCTCAGGGGTAGAGCCAGCGTCTTGTTATCGGAGGGTCGCTGGTTCGATTCCCCTGGTTTGCATGTCGAAGTGTCCTTGGGCAAGGTACTGAACCCCAAACTGCTCCTGATGTGCTGGTCGGCACCTTGCATGGCAGCCACCGCCATCAGTATATGAATGAATTACTCTCAGTCGCTTTGGACAAAAGTGTCCACTAAATGTAAATTTAGTTTGTTTTGGTATATAAAATCAGTCAGTGAAGATCCCATCATCAATCATGCTGATTTGAGCACGTTCTAAATGTAGTTCCTACACAGTTAATTTTGACTATACATGTACAAATTCAAAGGAGATGTGATTTAATGGAAATTAAACTTGTTTCATAATTGTAATTAGGCAGCAACTTTTGAAAAGGACGCCTGACATAACCAATATTTAGTGTGCAGTCGTGCACTCATATTTAAAGTATATGGATTAATGAACACCACTTGTGCTGGAGACCAACTTCTTCAATTGACTGTGTTTCACACATATTTAAACCTTTTTTATTAAAATGACTGTGATCATCTCACATGACTGACATAACAACAGTAGGATGTTAATACATGCCAGTATCATTGACATCCACCCTCAGGACTGCTTCACCTGAGTCTGACATAGAGGCACTGGCAATAATATAGTCTCCCTCGTAAGAAATGCAGGAGCCATCAGCCTTCGCTCTTACAAAACCGTTTTCATCTCCATTATACATAATATCATACAGATTGTAGTCGCAGTCGATTCCTCTGTCAAAGATCCCCACAGCAAACCAGTTGGAGTAAAGGTTTCGGTCGTAGGGCACGGAGAACATGACAGCCATGACGTGGCTGTAGTCGTTCAGGTCGGGGTTGAAGAGGTCGTAGGTGATGACGCCGACGGAGCCGGTCGCAGCGCCGGTGTGCTTTTTGAACATCGCGCTGCCATTAGAGCAGGGACCCACCATGGGCGCCAGAGGCACTTCACAGCAGCCACTCTCAGTGAACACCCTGAAAACAAAGACAGAACATGTCAGATGGGTTCTTGGAGAAATTATACATTTTTCAAAATAGCACCGTTGATTTTACATAATACAAGTGAGTTTTATGTCTTCTCACAGGCATGCGAATGCACCCAAAAGGTGTCAAAACAGTCCTTTGTCTCAACTGCATGATTAATCTACAGTAATGTTCGGTACCCATTGCAAAAACACTACATGGCCAAAACTATAAGATATTCCTTAGTTTGTTTAGGCACTTGTAGCCAGCGATCCATTTGATCCCAGAGGTGTTGGATAAGGTTGGGGTGAGGGCTCTGTGCAGAACAAGCAGGCTCTACTACACTCAGACACTACACTACTTGAACATCTAGGCCACCAGTGTTCCCCTACAAGTAGGCAGTTTGAATAGGAGGGTAAATAAGCGTTGTTCAAAAAGTTTTTATGCATCAGCACAAACAATAAAGCAGCCAAAAAAGTAAAACTGTTAAAAATACTGTTAGAAAATACAAGACAAGTAAAATAAGCAACACCACACCTTGGATTGGCGAGAGTGTAGCAGCCAGAGTTGTTGTTTATCTCGATGTAGCAGCTGCGATGAACCATTGTTATGAGGTGTCGAGTGGCCACAAGGGGAAGAGGCTGGCTGTGAACTAGAGACAAGACAGCACCATGTTAGTTATTCCATGTAGCAATGCAGCAGTTTGTCAAACCCAGTCTCTTCTACTGAAGTGACCGATGGCTTTCAGTCGAAAAAACCCATCACGTTGTGAATTCAGAGGCAAAACACAAAGATGTAAGTCACATTAACTGATATTACTGATATTAACTGATATTGTTCTCGTGGATAAAGCTACCTGTGGCTGTCAGGTTCTCTCCAACCCCCACACTGATAGCTGGAAAATTACAGATGGAGCTAAGACCAAGTAGTGATGGCTGTGTCTCACTTATCAAGGTGTGCCATGGCAGTGAGTCAGCATATACCAACACAAGGGCCCTGGCACTGGTTTGTCTAATTATTAATGGCTAATGTTGAGAGGTTTGCTTTAGCGGTGTGAGTTTATTAAAGTATGCCGGCACACTGGAAAGATGATCTCTGAGTTGGTGAGCTGACCAAATGAAATGGAAAAATGTCCATGTAGTAAACCAAAGCGGTGATTAAGCAGTGTGTTAATAGTAATGATCAAAGGGTAAGGGAAGGCCGCGATCAGAACTAATTTAATTCTAGATAGAAACAAAAGGCCGTAAGGGAGGCGGGCATGTGGGGAAGGAAGGACGCATTGTACACGTATGACAAGATCAAGGTGATTGAAAGCTGCCTCCAGAAGTCACTTGATGAGCTTAGACCTGATTAGTCTCAAGTCCAAACGTGTATTTCTTCATCACTAACTAATTACGCCCATCGTAATATTACCTATTTGCAAAGGTCAGATCTCTGTTGCTTCAGGTACATTAACTGGCTGTAGGGGTGTCGCAGGTAACCAGTATTGACAATAGTCAAAAAAATATCTTGTTTTAATAGATGTAATACATGTGATGATAATATCAAGTAAATTGTCCAGCGCCTCTTAAAATAGTTTCAGTTTCTTGTTGTTTTCAGGAAAAGATAATAGTCACCAAATGTGATTCTTTATCAAAGCTCGCAAGTTCGTTCAAGTCCAACATATTTTGGTCCTATGATCTGCTGCTAGTAATAAATGGATCCCAATAAACTTAAGTCCAGTCTAAGGCTGCAACACTTATTCATCACTGTCACGCCACTTAAGTTTGGTAATTAGAACAATAGGTAATTTTGTTTTGCTGTTCTTTATTTAATAGTGTAGTATCTACATCGGCTGCCTTGTATTTCTATTTTTATGTTTTCACCTGACTGACAGACTAAAAGAAATGAAACACATGGAAATAAATCTCAATATTAACAACATCAGCCCAGGCAAGTAAAAATGAGCCACAATCACGACTGTCTACAGTTATAGAGTTACACTTTATGTGAATATAGGAGTCCTTACCTTTTTGTGATTTGCAGAGTTGAAGAGTTGGTGCAGGTCTGAGGCAGGATGTGATGCTCAAGTCACTCTGCACACGAGCTGCTCACACACTGGGTTTTATTGACTTTGGTAATCAGGGCCTTTAGGCACCAGCCAACTCCCTCCTTATCTTCAGCTCCCTTCTCTGTTCCCGGACCTGGCCCACACATTATCACCACGCAGGATTCAATCAGGCTTATTACATCAGTGCATGCTATTGTATGGACCTTTTTTTTAAATTTCTAAACCTTTTGATAGTATCTGTTATTTGTCCAAGGTGGGGCTCAAGAGGACAGAGATTCACTGGTCTACTGTGTTCACAGACTAACTCCACAAAAAACAAAAACACATATTAATTCGCTGACGATAAAATTAAATTGCTGCAATGTGAACCTTAGTTTCGGTGAGACGCCGTCCACCTGGAAGGCAAGAATCAAAACGGTCACCAAAATACCGACTCTTCGGTGCAGGCTTTGCACACAGTGATATTGTGATCACACAAGCACTGCTCAAAAAATTAATTATCACTATTGTATGCAGAAACACAAACATTACTGTGTGTTCTCTCACTACGTCAGAATGATAAGGGTGATTTGAGCCTCGTCGGTCTCATATTACATCAGTGAACTGAACTCAGTTTGTGTGCATATTGTAGCTTAAAGGATTTGTCTATTAAAATGTTTTTTTTAATCAATTCATCAAGGGCAAATTGAAGTTATCCCTCCATTTGTCATTTACGTATGTAGTAGGTCACACTGATAACATGCAACAATTAAACATGACCACTGTTGTAAAGAATCTTACATGTCCACACCCAGAAAGGCTGCTGGTTTAGAGCTCTGGTACATTATCTGTTTTAATTCTGGCACTGAACCATTCTAATGACTCAAACTATACTAGACGCTAATGGAGTGCTGAAGCAGTATGTAGCTGTAGAGTCTGACAACACAGAGATTGGTTAGCATCTTTGCACTTCCAGTTCCCTCGTCTCAAAGTGGATGTTTTTTTTTTCATTTGTTTTACAGGTAAATGCCTGAAATAAGATATTCACACATTTTGTTCATGACATGAATTACATCATTAAATATCCAGTAGTTTAATTATAAAGCACTTGCGTATCTTAAAAACGGCGGTTGCTAACAAGTGGCGAAATGAGACTGAAGAAAGTATAAGTCATTTCAAAAGATGACCTTAGACATAAAATGTTTATTGTATGTTTACTGTTATTTCAGAATTACAGCAATGTCAATATATGCAAAGAGCTGCTGGTCTTCACAAATCGAATCAGTTAATACTGAGATGTTGTTTGGGTTTTGACTGGGGTTGATTGGGACTGAGGTTTCAGGTTTCACCTGACCCATGTCTCTTTATATTGCTGACATAATGATGCCCTCACAGGAAAAGGTATGAACATCCCTGTCAGATGGGTCACTCATGTCCATTTTCTGTTCAGCCTGACTGCCCAGAGACATCACCGCTCATGTCCATTTTGGTTTGGCCGAGCTACTTTGGTGCATGATGTGTTGTTTGATTTGCAATGAGCAGTTTTTTACTGCATCCCCAGCGCTTCATCTGGTGTCAGCGTGTTGTCTTTTGGTATGGATGCAATGTTAGATTTTCTTTATCCAATGTTTTATTTTTTTTGTTTACCTTGGACTTGAACATGAAAACCTTGAGTTTGTCATTTTTTTGAAATTATTTGACCGCCCATACCTTTTTTAAGAGTGTGTGTAAGTGTGCTTCACCAGCTTAACGTCCTCTCCATCTTCATCCACAGATACCAACCAGGCTCTACGGCTCTGTCTTGGCTCAAAGGCAACCGGAGCAGAGTTTGGCGCTGTCTCTGCCCTCAGCATCAACCATGACTGCTCACGACTTCTGTGCGGCTTCGCCAAAGGACAGGTATATACTCAGACACACACATATACAATCACAGGCGTTTTGACTGGGTGTTGATTAGAGCTCATAAACTCATACTTTGTGCATTTGTATATCATAATCCATCTTTACATCTTGTATTTAACCTTGTCTTTCTCTCTCCCATCTGTTTGTCTGTCTGCATGATTAGATCACAATGTGGGATCTAGCCAATGGGAAGCTTCTAAGAACTATCAATGACGCCCACCCTCCAGGGACAGCTATACTGCATGTGAAGGTACACACACACACACACACACA
>CAEMYA010002116.1:3521897-3548145 GCA_903131615.1 Diplodus sargus | reverse complement strand
ACACACACACACACACACATGCACACGTTGTCTTTAGTGGTGCATGAATATAGTGGCCCGTCTGGCTAAAAAAGTATTTCGCACAACCGTTATCAAAGAAAAATCTTGGAAACAATAAAACCAGTTAACAAACACGCAGAGATTGGTCTCATTGTTGCCTGGATGGGATCTTTCATACTGTCCATTTGATTTATGTCCCTAGTTATTATCTCTCTGTGTTTGTGTCTCTAGTTCACAGATGACCCGACTCTTGCAGTGTGCAATGACAGTGGAGGATCAGTTTTCGAGCTGGCTTTTAGGTAAATGACTCCGCTAAAGTTAAAGTTGATAAAAGTAATGCTGATGTAGTTTAAGTCTTGCTTTTTTGATGAAAACGTGTATACATTGTAGTCAAACTTTATACATTTAATTTTTCTTGGATTTGAGATAGAATTGTCTCTGTGTGTTTCCAGGAGGGTGATGGGGATGCGGTCCTGTGACTCCCGGTGTCTCTTCAGTGGTTCTAAAGGGGAGGTCTGCTCTATCGAACCTCTACATGCCCCTCAAGACTTCAGAGACCATCCCATCACGCACTACTCACTGCTGGCTATGGCCTCTCTCACTAAGGTATACAAACAAGCAACGCTCAGTTCATACTACATACTTCATCTACCTACCATTGTGTTGGTTTTTGATGTTTTTGTCTTTTGTTTTTCTTTATCCAGATTCTGGTCATTGGACTAAAGCCCTCGCTCAAAGTCTGGATGACTTTCCCCTACAGCAAGGTGTGCATTTCTGTCTCCATGTTCATCTTGTTAATGAGTGTATATTGTCCCAGATATATTGACACAATGACTAATACAGGTTGTAAATCAAAGGGTTTATCTCAGCCAGTGTGCAAGCTAATTGGCCGTAGTTTTTGTGGTGTGTTCAAATGCAGCTTTTTGAGACACAGGCTACCTGAGGTGACACAACACTCGCAGGAACAGGGAAGATGTGCATTGATCAGACTCTGTTAGGTGAAACTGGCCACATCAGTACTTAGTATGCATTTATATGCTCCAATTGAGTGTTTTTTCTCAGATGTGGTGGCTGTTGAAGGCTGGGAAATCAACTGCACAACCACAATAGTGTCTCGTGGAAGCAGAGTTTCCAGCCTTATTTATTCCAGCCTAACTGACTGCTGATGTGATGTGTTGACTTTTCTTTCGCCAGTCTGATCCGTCCAGTGTTCCTCAGCTGGCCTGGCAGTTTGTTCCAGTACAGAAGACTGTAAACCCGGTCCTGGCTTTTTCCAAAGGAGACACAGTACACTTCCTCCTGGTATCTGCTTTATTTTATAAATTTTTTATTCGGCACTTAAATATTGTGTTCAGATGGTATGATAAACAACATATAGAGTGTATTCTGAGATTAGTAATGGGTGCAACAGTTTTTTGAATGTTCTGCTGTCCGCTGCTTTTTGATTCAGGTAAAGAAGGAGGAGACGGGGACCATCCATGTCATTAAACAAAGACAGCTCCACCTCAGCTGTGACATCATTAGTCTGAGTGTAAGTAACTAATTTAAGTCTCACCACTGTGACACCAACAAGCCCTGTGATATTTAATGTAAACTGTGTATTATGTTATGTCAGACCCTCTCTCCTTTTACCCTTACATGGTCATATTGTGTAGATCTAAAAATACACCCTCCTCCGCCTATCAATATGGCTTGTGTGTAAATAAAGACAAATGTTGTTGTTTGCTGTAGTGCAAAGTGCTTGACTGGTTCTCCTCTTGTCTTTACAGTGGATTAACAGTCGGACCCTGCTCCTGGTAGACAGCCATGAAAAGCTGCAGGTGGTGGACCGGCCCAGTCAGGAGATTTTGGAGACTCTGGACTTGGAGCAGGTGCAACTGGTCTATAACAGCCGACATTTCAAATCGCTGGCCACTGGAGGGAATGTCTCCCAGGCTCTGGTGAGGGATTAGCTGATGGGGATCACAGGTCACAGGTCATAGTTACTGGGTCAGAGGTCAAAACTTTAAAGTGGTTATTGATCACAAATACACAGCTAACGTTCAAAAAGTGAGTAGTTATTTGTATACAGAGCTGAGAGGACAGCTCTGTATGCAGCTCTGTGTATAGAGCAGACTCATAGGACAGCTTTTGCTTGTCATCTACATGGAAATTAACATTTGGGAGCCCAGATCACACAGGCTCCTGTAGAGACAGGGGACACTGATTTGATAAATATCTGCACACTGTTTCGGGATAGTATTTGGATGATCTTTATTTACTATGACTGCAATATCTATTCTGTTGTCTGGGTTCTTAGATTGTAGTGCAGGTTCCTCTGATATCAGAGACTTCTGGGGCTGTAGAAATGTAGAGCTAGTTGAAAATTAAGGTGGGTTACTGACCTGCTATGGTGGAGTTTAGCCCTCCTCAACATAACCAAATGCCCCAGAGATGCAGATTGTCTACAGAGGGCATTACACTTGAATAAATTAATTACACTCAGGGTGAAATCATGATATCTGGAAGTGGCATCATGTGAGGCACTTCAACAGATTTTGCACATCTGCCTTTGAAGCCATAAAAGGCTGTAGTCAGTTTGCTTCACACATGCAGTCACACTTTCCAAACACTGAAACCAGGCGTGCGTGCATAAAATCTGTGTCTACCCACAGGTTTGGAATTTTCTTAGAGCTGCACTCTATGTGTAGGTTGGCTGCAGTCAATCTGCTGATGCTGATGCACTTTAAATCAATACATTTTAACCGTTTGTCTAACTGCGTGTCTGTCTTCCAGGCTTTAGTGGGAGAAAAGGCTTGCTACCAGTCAGTCTCGAGCTACGGAGGACAGATTGTCTATTTGGGCACCAAGGTACTCTGTTGTTTGTGTGCATTTGTTCTGTTTGTTGTCTGTGTGTGCTCAACAGCTGTGAGCTCGTATCTCTGTTTGAGTTGTTTCTCTCTGCACATTGGTCAGTATTAATTGTTGGTGACCACTTTGAAAGATTATGCTGACTAATGTTGGGAGAAGCTGATACAACACCAACAACCCTTGATGTTGATGTTTTACTATGTGGTACCAAGTAAGAAGACACCAATCTGATCTCTTAGCCATGACAATTTTTTCCTCAGTGTATCCAGTAAGGATGTAACGATGTACACCACATTTTTGCGATATCATGATCTCCATATCTTATGGAAATGCTGCTTTGCTGAGATTCTCTGTGAAACTGTGGCCTGGCTTCCTCAATCTTTAACAGTGTGATACTCTCTTGTTTTGCAGTCAGCTCACATTATGGCTCTACGGAACTGGAGAGAGGTATGTACATCCCCTTTCATACATGCACTCTGAGTTTCTTCCGTATCCTCAACACAAGCATATGTTTTATGTGTATTACCTGCTATACTTGTTGTGATAGATAAAAACATACTGCATATCATGTATAAACTACTTTATTAGCAGTGTGGATGTTACGCTGAAAAATCCATTAATATGATCTAAGAAGATTTTAGTCATCAGTTGACCAACAACTGCTTGCTTTGCACCTGACCGGTGTCCCTCCTCCTCTCTGTCTGTGTCCAGCGTATAGACTGTTTGCTGAAGCAGGAGCATTTTGTCGAGGCTCTCTCTCTGGCCTGGTCCTTCCACGAGGGAACTGCTAAGGCTGTGGTTGGTGGGTATAAATTGTATTACACATCCTATAGCCTGTAAAACAGGCAAACACATGCACAAAGATGTAGTTGACATTTGTTAATGTGTTATCTAGATATTAAACAAATTTCTGCATTTGGCCTCATCTAACATTATTTGCATGGTTAAATTTGGACTAAATTTTTCTGAATTATGCTGTCTTCTGATGTCCAGAGACAACATAATGTTATGATAGAATTATTAGATTAAAGAACGCCTTTAGTTTACAAAATAAAGTACATGGTGGTTGCTGACTCAAATGTGAGTCAACATGCTCTTAATAGAATAGTATTAATACAAAAATCGATTGTGTGACAGATGAAAGTTATAAGAATAATGTGTAACATGTGTTTATGACAGGCCTTTTTGGAGATCCACTGAAAAGGAAAGGAGTAGTAGCTGACAAGGTAAGAACAGAAAAACACTGCTCGCTATATTAAATCCATCTACACTGGACATTGTGCTCTCTGGACATGTTTGAACTTGTACCACTCGTTGTGTCTCCAGATGGTAGAGATCATTTTCCAGTTTACAGAGCATGCTTTGAAGAAGTGTCCTGAACAAGGCAAGATCCAAGTGATGGAGCAACACTTTCACGTAAGTTGACATGCTCTAAAGACCACACCTCGCAGTGTCCTGTCTGCCAGAGTCAGCACCCTGATGGCTGACACTGGGCTGTTGCAAAATAGAGAATACACAGTCAGGCTCACAATTAAAAGGACTCACTGGTGAAGCGAACAGCATTAATCATGTTTTTACAGTGTAATGTTCTACTGGGAATCCTTGAGTCCTAACATTCGTTTTGATGGCTCCTTACACATACCAACCCAAGTACACCCCCTCATGGCAACAACACTCCCTGATGATGATGAGAGGAATGGAAAGGAAAACTCTGACATGGTGTCAATAAATTTGTTTGAAACTCTTTCTCTCTCTGTCTCTCTGCGGTGTGTTCAGGATGTGGTTCCAGTCCTGGTTGATTATTGCCTGTTGCTCCAGAGGCCGTAAGTTTATATACATTTCATAGATGCGCACAACCAGCAAATTTTCCTACTTCATCAAGTCAAAATGTCTGCTCATCAGGTTAAAGTTCTAAAAACCATTGTTTACTTTCACATAAGTATTAATTGAATTATCATTAATTCTAGCACAGTAATCTACAAAAATGAAATATGGGTTTTTGTGTGTTTGTGCGTCTCCAGCGACCTGCTGTTCAACCAGCTGTATTCCCGGCTTGTGGAGAACACGGTTGCTAAGGGTGTCTTCCTGGAGTCACTGGAGTCGTACATTATTGCTGACCGCCTTGGTCACCTTACCACACCAATCATGAGGGACCTTCTGGCCCATTACCAAAGCAATGGTATGATGGACAGCCTGGAGAGATGCATTGTCCACCTGGACATCACCAGTCTGGACATACAACAGGTGAGTGTGACTTTGTGACTGTGTACAGAAAGGACTGTATGCTGCTCATAGCGGTCAACAGTGGAACTGGAATAATTTGCTAAAACGGATGCAACTGTCAAGCAGTCTATTCAGTTGATGGTCGGCTGCCCTAAAAAATGATTATCTGTAAATCATTAATAATATATGATACATGTTGGACATTTTTCCATAAGAAAACTGTGTCAGCCACTGGCTTGATCTATGTTCAATGCAAAATCAGAATAGGTTACATCAGGTGTTAAAAGAACAGATGAAGTAAACATAAACTAAGTGGCACAAATTGACAAATTAATTTTAATTGTGGAGCTCCCATCTGTAGCTATTCATGTATTTGTGTGTGTGTTTGTGTTTTTGAAGGTGGTTCAAGTGTGTTGGGACAACCAGCTCTATGATGCCATGATCTATGTTTTCAACAGTGGAATGAATGACTACATCACACCTATGGAGGTAAGTCCTTTTTTACAAAATGATGTGCTTTAATCAATAACATGACTTTCATTTCAGTTGAATTTAAAGCTGCTTTATAACGTTTTGGGGGAGACATTTAATAGAAAAGGGAGAAGAGGAAAAATCTTGTCTAACTCACCCACACAGAGAGGCTACGGTGTGCTAACATTTACATATATAATGTAATATGTTATATGTGGCAACATTTCTTTTCAGTGATACTAATGTACTGCAAATAAACATTGCACATTGTGTAGGTTTTGTTCCGTTAGCAGCACGGGGAAATATATGTTACGGTCCATTGTAATCTTTAATGTTTCTCTTATCTGTCCAGCAGAAAGCAGAACACTTCGGCATCAGTCTGCAAACATTTCTCTATCAACATTTAGACCCTGAGAAATAATTGATAACTTGACCCTCTATGTTGTCTCTCACATTTATATTGTAGAAACTCTTTGCCGTGATTGGTTCACCTATTAGGGAGGGGAGAAGTCTAACAGGTAAGGCTGGAAACAAGTCCCCCTAAAGTTCATTGCACCAAATATTTCAAGCATCTCGGTGGTTCAGAAAGTTGGAAAAGCATATTTAAGTCTTTAACTCTGTTCCTTTTCTTCTTGGGCAGAAGAGGAGGTGGTAATGGGAAACAAACTTCTGGTGTACATAAGGTGAGTTCACACAGATGACAATTTATGAGTTTGTGCAGCTGACATACCTTATTACCAAAAGTTGGGAATGACTGTTACAAACTCTGTGTGTGTGTGTTTTTTGTTTTTTTTTAGCTGCTGTCTTGCTGGAAGGGCATATCCACTGGGAGACATACCTGAAGACCTTGTGGTTCAAGTAAAGAACCAGGTAAATAGATACTGTATGTTATACTGTATAAACGTAACAATACAATCTAAACCAGTATAATTATACTTTTCACAAGCATAAAAGTGGATCAGCTTGTTGTCATTAAGTGATATGTAGCTACAGTCTCATGTTGTCTTCAGCCTCTTTCACACACTGGGATGACCTGTCAGGCAACGCTTTTGATGATAAAAAAGCCAAAGCTATTATTAGGATTTTACTTTGTTGTTGAGCCTGAAAAGTACTGCTAGATGAATGTGTTCAGCTGAGAAGTGAGAGGCTGATGAGGGATAACACCACGGTTGTGTCATCTGAAGAAATGTAACTGTAGTCATTACGTGTGTGTGTGTGTGTGTGTGTGTGTGTGTGTGTGTGTCTCAGGTGTATGAGTTTCTTATCCGTCTCCATTCCGCCGAGTCGTCAGATGAGGAGGAGGTTTTTCCATATATTCGTACTCTCCTCCACTTCGATACGCGGGAGTTCCTCAATGTCCTTGCCATGGTGAGAACTCTTCATGTCATGACATGCTGGTAAATGTGTAATTAGTGTGATGAAAGACACAACAATATACTGACTTTTAACTGAACGGCTATTTTCATTTTCTTTGTCATAACAATATATCAAATGAAAAAGTGAAAAAACTATGTGACAAGATGAATCGTTCGAACCTCAAGTACACATAATTATCAACCTCGTCTGCAGCTCTCAGCTAAATGGAGCCTTATAGTGATTTATAACTCATTGTTTAGCGGCCTGGCCCTCAATTTTATTGTTAAGGTTCACTCTCACTGCTGTCATAGTCTCATTTTAGGCTGTAGCAGGCAGCATTTTACCACAAAGAAGCTCTAATGACCCACTGTACTCTGTTAAGCACCAAATGGCAGACAGACACAGTTGGTGAACATTAGTGTTTTGCAGCTTATGAGCCATAATTTCCCTCAGCAGTTGGTTTTCATTTTCCACCTTGTGAAAATGAAATGTCAGAGATTGAATTAATAGTTTTTCCTGTCATTTAATATTTGGTTTTCATTCTAGACATTTGAAGATTTTAAGAATGACAAGCAGGCTCTTGAGTACCAGCAGAGGATAGTGGACATCTTACTTCAGGTAAAAAAAACTTCCAAGTGTTGTGTTTGTCCCGCATACTTTTTGACAGTGATGGAGCATAAAGAGAGGCTCAGTAGACACTAGCCATGGTCCCATAAAATGTCAAGTGAATTTAAAGCAACATTTTGAAAGTATGCAAAAAAATTAAAAAAATATTTGTACAGTGTTTATTTTCTCTGTGTTTAAATCTTTTCTTTGATGATTAATATATCTTTCTGGTTACCTAGGTGATGGTTGAAAACCCAGACTTTACGCCTTCCCAGGTGGGTGGGCTCTTCACCTTTTTGGCTCGCCAGTTGGCCAAACCAGACAACACGCTTTTTGTGAACAGGAAGCTCTTTGATCAGGTAAATAATCCTCAAAAGTCTTCAAGTCATCAAGGATCGTATTATCCTGATAGGTGAAGGTGCAAAGTTTTAATGACTGTGCAAATGTCAGTGAAATAAATCTCTCTCACTTTTCATGTACATATTATTGCAAACAAAAGCAGAAAGAGCAGTTTTTGTGGTAGAGAGACAGCTGGTGGTGCCAGGCAGTTTCTCTAAGAAGCAGAGAGGCTGGTGGTATCTTACAGCTTTTAGACAGAAAGCACAGCTGCTTTTACGTCGCTGTCGAACAAGGCCTTGTTGTCTGCACACCACTAGAAGCTCAACCTTGACAAGACAGCCGCCCTTCCTTCCGGGGAACACGTTTCCTATTCATAACGTCTCTCATTAACAATGAGGACTAGCTGGTGTCCCGGAATGTGGTTTCACAGGAAGACCACCTGTCCTCACTGTAAGGAATACTTAGTGTGAGAATATGTGGTCTAGGTTTGTATACTAACACAATCACAGACATATTGTCAAATTGTTATTCATTGTCAAAAATGTATGTGTGGTCTCCTTCACTACCCCCCTCATCCATTATTTTGTCACATCAGCACATCACGTGTTGCAGTATTTCTTAGAAATACCAACCTGACACCCCCCTCCATTAATCTTTGGTCTTATTGTCTTTTTAGGTTCTTGAGTTCCTGTGTTGTCCAGACGATGACTCCCGACACACTGAGAGGCAGCAGGTTTGGCTAAAAAAGAAAATAATCTGCTATTAGAGTCCTGTACCAAATATTTAGAACTATGATACACTTCAAACTACAGATTTACAGTTAAATCCTGTTTTATATTAATGCATGAGAAATAATCCTCTATTGATCGTAACAGTCCAAGGGAACATTTTTCAACATTGAGCAATTTTAATTTTCATAGGAATTGTTACACTTTTTAAATGTGCACATATCTGGTCTTTATTGTGACTGGCGTGTAGGTTCTGTTGGAGCTGCTGCATGTCGGTGGTGTGGTCCAGTTTAATGAAGAAAGGCTGTTGGCTTTGGCGGAAAAGGCCAAGTTGTAAGTAGCCAAGTGATTATTCCCTAGGGTCTGTCCCTACGAGTCAATATGAAATATTGATTAGTAAAGCTTTAGATTAAAATAAAAAAGCTCATATTTACACTAGTCTCTTATCTAATGTATCCAGACAGTATCACAGTGCTGCTTTACATTGGTTTCTCATGTCATTCAGACATTTTTAAAATGTGTCTAACTCTCTGTGAAAACACCATAAATGGCAATATGATTCAGTTATTACAGCAGCTTGTTTATTCTAAGTTATGAGTTACTATCATTATTATCATTACATATTGCAGCGTCGGTTACATGTGTTTCTCTCTCTCTTGCCCTCCAGCTACCAAATCTGTGAATTTCTCTATGAGAGGAAACATCTGTATGACAAGATAATTGACTGCTACCTGAGAGACCCTCTCAGAAAGGTAACATATGTTTTAGATTTATCCATGTAAACATGTATTTGGTCAATATATGTTAAATCTGTATATGTGCTTTTTTGTGTATGTTGATTTATGCGTGATTTTTTTTGTGAGTGGGTTGTATATGCAGGCAGAGCGAGACAGCTGGTGCAGTTTTGTTCCATCTCAGCTGTTACAGACAGCCTGGCTGTGTAGCTGCTGTTTCTTTACTTTTGAGTGTTGAAGAACGTAGAAGACGCCTGTAAGTAATTGTGTGTGTGTGTGTGTGTGTGTGTGTGTGTGTGTCAGGGGGAGATCTTCAGCTACATCCACAATCTGTTGTCCATGCCTGGCTATAGCCCGGAGGAGAAACAAACAGTCAAGGAAAAAGTACTGCAAAACATGCAGGTCAGTATATAACAGAATGACATTCACACTGTGTAGGTGATTTTACACACCTTTACCCCTATTGCATTCCTAATGTGTTGTTTGTCTTTTTGCATTTAAAGAGTAACTTAGCCCCAGAGGTTTAGCTTAAGTGCCTCTACTCTGGAAATTCTGAAAAAAAATGGGGTTAGGTTCCTCTTTTAATTATAGCGATTAATTCACGTAGCTGTGTAGCATAACGCAGACTCAGCGTCTTGACTTTGCGAAAGTGAAAATGTCACAGGGCTGGTTGGTCATAAGATGACTGAATAAACTCATGTAGTGTATCAGCTGTGTTTTTACAAATGCATGGACTCATATGAATGGAGACATTCTCTGGTTAACAATATTTCTGCTGTCTGCTAAATTGTATTTGCATACAAACCTATACCACATATTTCACAGGAGCTAGTGACCCTTGACCCCAGTAAGTTAGCTGACTTAGTGGTGTTTCACTTCGCCGAAGAGGTGCAGCAAATCATCTCGGAGTTTCAGGTAAGGTCAAAACAAATAATGATGTCACGATAAATCTTCCTCATCTAGGAATATTACACTATTTTTGCTGCACTAAACACAACAAAACAGTCTGGTTTTGTTGTGTGTCACCAACTGAATTTCTCAATTTACCATCTCTCTAGGATGACGAGCTGCTCTACAAGTTTCTCAGCTGTCTCCTAGAGCCACGGTACAGTGTGCATCCTCTTCTAATGAAAGCTCTGCTAACTCATTCCAACATCTTATACGTTTGCCTCCTGTCCTCCCTGTTTATTTACTCCCATTACTTACTTCTCTAACTCTCATCTGCTCTGTTATACAGGGAAGTTCATCATCCGGGGACCATGCTCCTACTGGAACATGACCTCCACGAGCTCCTGTTGGACTTACTGTGCCGCTTCGCCCCCCAGAACCTGCTGAGCTTCCTCCAGACCTCCCAGCACTACAGACTGAAGGAGGCCATACAAGTACTATCTACTACACTCTGATATGTGCATGTCATGTGTTTGTGTATACGAGGAAATGTTTTCCATATGACAAGAAGGATACGTTACCGCTCAAAAGTTTCGGGTCACCATGAAAACTCACACTTAAATTAATCAAATGAGTTTCCAAATGAATAGAAAATATATTCAAGACATTGACAAGGTTAGAAATATGTTATGTTGAAATGTTGTGTATCGTTCACTGTTTCAAAGAATTTGCTAACAACCAGTATTTTCAGAACAGCTTGCCCGAGACTACGTGCTTATTTCTTTCTTTCCATGTCTTTCTCTCTAGATTACACAGAAGTATCACCACAATGAGGCTACAGCTTATCTGCTGGAGAAGAAGGGAGATATTCAAGGAGCGTTTGATGTCTTGTTAGAGGTAACCACTAAACACCCAGGGGATGATCGTTTACTAGATCAATTCATTAGCTAATTATTCATGTTTACCTCTCTTGCACACGAGTGAAAAGTGACTGACATATGGGTCATATCGATATCCACTCATACCGGTGTGCATTCGGGGGTTGAGGTGTAGAAATATAAATTCATATAAAAATACTCAGTGTTATTACAACAAACTGTACCTAAGTACAGTCGGACTAAATGTTCTGTACAGTTGCTGTGTTATGTGGCCGTCATTGTCACAAACATGTTTTTGTAATCTCTCTGAAGACACTGAAGGAGAAACTGAGTGTCCTCAACGCTGAGAGTGACGGACGGGTGGAAGAAGATGAAAGACAAGACGATGAGGAGGAGAGTGACAGTGAATCCACGCTGACAGGAGTAAAGGATTCACTGAATGACATCATTGCCTTGTGTCATCGGAGCTCTCCGAACCTCAACCAGCAACAGAGAGAGGTAGTGGTGTGTGTGTGTGTGTGTGTGTGTGTGTTTGTGTGTGGGAAGGTCGGGGGGGCTTTCTAGCTGCTTATTCATGTCTTTTTTCCCCTCACAGGTCCTTTGGTTTCCACTTCTGGAGACCATGATGAATTCTCAAAGACAAGGGAAAGGACTTGGTGCCAAACACGCATTTGAGGGTAAACAAACACACAGTTGTTTGTATGACGACACAGAATGATGCCAAATTAACGTCGCACCACCTAAAACAGTACGACAAGCGTTTGACAGTGACACAACAGTGGTGACGGTGCTGATAATCAAGTTGATGTTATGCTTCTCAGTGCTGAAGGAGCTGACGATGAAGGTTCTCAACTGTATGAGCACCTTCATTTCTCTTCCTGCCATCATCCAACAAATACTACAGGTGTGTATTTGTGATTTTCTGCAGTGTTTCTGAATAACTCATTCTTCTTAATAATATACAGTCAATGTCTGTAAAAGTAAACATTTAAAAAAGACGTTAAATCCTGTTTTAGTTCTGTGTGTGTTTCTGTGTATTATATGACAAAAATATTAGACAGAATTTCTTTTTTATGTGTTCAAGTAAGTTCATTGATGAGATTACCATTTGAACTGTACGTTGAGTATTCGTGACATGTGACACGGCCCTTGTGTCTGTCAGGACCCGGTTTATGGGAAAGGGAAGCTGGCAGAGATTCAAGGTCTCATTCTGGGTATGCTTGACACATTTACCTACGAACAGGTAAATCATCATGCAGTCGTGGGTCTGTGTTATGTGGCCCCTTTAGCTATCTAATGAGGTTTGAATTTGATTTGTAAATAGACAAATCTTGATGCTTCATACTCGTTTTTTTGTTATTGACAAATATATTCACATATGCAGTAAAGAAATACATTTGTAATTGACATGATAGAATAAAAGATTGGTCTTTAATAATAATAGTGTCGTCTCTCTTTTAGACTTTACTTGAGACAACCACCAGTCTGCTGAACCATGACCTCCACTGGTCCCTGGCTCACCTGCGCGCTGCGGTCACAAGGGGACTCCACCCCCGACAGGACTACTGTAACATTTGTCTCCAGCAGTACAAGAGGAGGCAGGACTCTGCTGAGGAGATCATTGTGTTCAGGTAACACACAGTGGAGATGTTTAACTCCTGAGCGACAGTGAAGACCCAAATGGTTTTAGCACCTTTATAGGTGTTCACTTTAAAATGTAAATATTAAACAGTGGAGGAAATAAATCTGAGCGTCACAACCAGCCGATACCTGAAAACATGCACAAATAATCACAGAACACTGCTCTGTATACTATAATATAATTTATGTAAATAGTTCCAGTTTTCCATGTTACATCGAAAAAAAAAAATGCATCATATATAATTTTTTTTGCATTTCCTTTTTTTTTATTAACTTAATTATTCAGTAACAGGGGGAACATAGGAAGCAGTATACTTAACTGTACCTCCTGCACTGAACATTCCAAGACAAATACCTGACATCTTTACAGGTGCTAATGTGTTTATGTCTGTGCCTTGTCAGCTGTGGCCATCTGTATCACGTCCAGTGTCTGCAGCAGAAGGACTGCGGGTGGGGTGTTGCCCCAGAGTTGCAACAGCGGTGGAGCTGCTACAAGTGTTCGTCCAGCAAAGGAGGAAGAGGCGGGACTTCTTCCGAACAAAAAAGAGGCCGCAGCGCGTCCCTGGCACAGGTGTGTAAATCACCACACGCTCTGATCTGTATTCACCCTTCACCAGCTTTTTTACACTCCGACATGTATGAAAAAAAAAAGGACACAGCAATAGGAAGCTAACCGTCCTGACACAGCCCTCTCTGTCTTTGTCTCTGTGTCAGACTCGTGTTACGTCAGTGCATCATGATGCAGGAGCAGAGGCCGACAGAAAGAAGGTACGATTTTATCAGATCCCAGCATGCTGTGTTTACATTTACACATGACACCACCGTGAAGACAGCTGGGGGCCTCGCTGTCTTTGGTTCTGCTGAAGAATATTTCTGTTTTGACTACATTGTATCTGGTTCTTGGTCGTGATCCAGGTGTTTGTTGAGGCAACATTGGACCTTCACCAGGAGCAGTCCTGGGATCAGCTACGCTCTTTATACCGAGGACCATCCAGGGTAATGACACCGTCTCTCTGTAGCAGCTGGAGAGCCTCCTCATTTATGTTACTTGATAGCACACAAATAGCCAAACACGTCACATCGTAAATTCTTAGTGGTTTTGTAAGTGAAAACACAAATAACGCACTGTTGCCACAAGAACTAAACATTTTCTCATTTTCTCTGTTTATTTTTTCAGCTGTCCATCCTTTCAGAACTGTCTCACAGCAATGAGAAGACAGGACTTCTAATTACAGCCCAACCAGGATCAGAGAATTTCCAACTTAAACTCTCTCCTCCACCTCTGTTTGAAGAGTGAAGGATAAATGTCCATTAATCGTCCAAACGTCAGAGGTGTTGATTAAAGAAGTTCAGCTTTCTTCTGATTTCCTGCACTCCCCCGACTAATCGAGATCAATATGAATTGATGTTTTTTTTGCTGCTTTTGATATCGTTAACACTTCTTTTGAAATACTTATGCTAAAACAAAGTGTTTTAATTTTGATCACATTGAGTCACGAGCAATTCTACGGAATGTAGCTTTGATTTCATCCTTTGTACGACAGCTGACTGAACCATCTAGCTTTGGTTTGCATGTTCGTTCCAGGAAGTCAAAGGTGGATCCTGACATTACTGCAAAGAAAGTCGAAACATGTATTGATACTGAATGTTTGTGTACAAGCAATAAAAAAGACATAAGATATTTACGCCTCTCTTATTTCTGCACATCAACATGAGACACTGATAGCTTGATAGCTCCCAAGTCATTCGGAGACAATTAGGGGTAGTTGGGAGGTCCAAAAGAGGTTATGTATTTTTTGTGTAATTTTATGTGTTAAGAGTGGGTAGTTTTTGTTTTTAAATTCAAATTAAATTCATCTTTCCATTGTAGGATGAATGCAAAACAATACAATGATTTTGTTGCAAATGATGACTTTGGATTCCGCGGTGGGCTAAACAAATTTTCATTGTTTTAACATTGTGCAAATTTGACCTTTTTACTTCATGTTGATCAATGCAGCAAATTAAATCTGTGCATGTTTTTTAGTGAAATGCACCTTGGATGCACCTCCCTCAGTGTTTACGTCCGCAGGCTTGTTGCTTTACATTTTGTATCAAAGGACCACGTTTTCCAAGAGTTGATTCAAGCAGGTTTCTTCTCCTTCTGAGAGTGGAAGAGATCTGCTGCAGTCACAAAGAGAAAAAAATAAATAAAATGCTGCTTTATTAATCCTGGATGCATGAAATCCTCCAGTTTCTGTCTCTACTGGTCTATTTTCTCATTAAAACAAGCTGTGACCTCGAAGGGAGAGACACTTTTCATCCTCTACCTATTGCAGACACACCCACTGCTGCTGTGATTCATCTATTATCAATTATCCAAACAAATAAATATATAAAGATATATATTCTTATGTGCTGATAAGTTGATTTGGTCCTGACACAGAGTTCATTGGTTTTCGTATTTTTGCAAAAGCTCTTTTTGGAGGAAGCATTTGTTCCCTTGTGGGGGGTCATCACAAGAGATCATTTGCCGGCAGTCACGGTGGTTTATATTTTCTGTTAATCTAAGGGATTTCTATCAGTGTCTGTTTCTGTTTTGTTCTCTCTCCTTCCCCATTTGATTATGCTTAAGCTTTTGCTTCCTCTTCAGTTCTTCCCTTTATTTTGTTTTTGAATGCATCTCATAACAGTTAACACACCATCTCCGCTCTCATGAGCACAACAATCTGAAATCTCAGCAGAGTCAATCTGACCCACCAGCCAGATCAGCAAACATCCGTGGTGAGGCACGCCGGTTTTGTTATCCCATGTTCTAACGTGGACTCTGCTTCCTTTGAATTACATTTTTCTTGAGTATGACCAGCTGGTAGGAATGTTGTTTAATAGGTTTATCATCCACATCTATAACATGCTCAATCAGGTTGGTGCGTGAAGGTTTACCTGAAAAAAATGAGACGGGGAATTCAGCAACTTCATCAGATGTGCATCAGATCTGTGCCTATTGTTGAGTCTTCCTGTAGGAATAGACTCCGATTGAACATTACAATATTTATCCACTAAAAAAACAAGGTCCTGAAATGGAAAAATGACATCTGTGTTCCTTACTAAACAGAAAAATACAACCATACACCTTCTGAATTCTAAGACGAGCTTAACTTCCTCATTAACTCATCGAAAAGCTCACAAAAGCAGTCCTGGTTTGTCTTTCTCAATCTCCTCTTGTCTGGTCGAAAATAAATCCTCAATTAACAGAGTGAAATGTGAAAATATATCAGCTCTTCACGCAATCGTCTGCTGCACATCTACCCAGTCCCCACCCGCTGGGTGCTGTCGTCCCCAGAGTCACAGTTCTGTTCAGAGCCGCTGTAAATCACCTCCATACTGTCGGCCTATGTTCACTCTTCAAACTAACCTCAGTCTTTGAGCTCCCTCAAACTCTGGACACATTCTGCAGATTACAAATTGAATATAGCAACAAACAGCTATTTGCTATGTAAAGGTACAGTGGATTAATGAAGTCCTGAGCAGAGATTAAAGTTACACTCCCACTGTGTGTGCTGTAATCTGAGTGTAATTGAAAATAAGACTCAATCAACTGTATTTATTACAGAATCATACACTGCACCTTTAAAGACAATGTGTTTCAAAACTGTTAATGGAATTCTGATTTAAACTAAACCTGCATCACTATCCTCAAACTCAGTTTAGCAGCCTACTGAGCATTCAGGTTTCTGATGTATGGTTCATGCAGACTCTCAGTTCAGGGGCTGCCCCGCTCTGTGGTTCTGCAACACATGTTTTCACTTACAGATCTTCTTTCCACGAGGGAGGAAACTAGAGGGCAGTTCCTGACTGTGAGTCATCACTGGTGCCCCGGCTGCTAACACAGACACACACAAAAAAAGGGACCTCTCTCTTCAGTCTCGCATGTAAAACGTGTTGAAGTTGGACATATTTTCACAGTTTTCTTCCTCAGATGCCGTCCGCTGGGTGTTTTTAATGGATTATAGGGGCTGAGTCACATGTCCCGCCTCAGGACACTGGCAGAGCGTGAGTTTGAATAGCTTCATTCTTTGGCGAACATTTGTTTTCAATCAGATGTGTTCAAGTGTGGATTTTTATTTAAAAAAACAAAATGAGAAGTTCAAACTGAGTGTTTTTTCGAGAGTCTTCTGCTTGCCATGAGTATGAATTAAGTGTAACACTCATTTCCTGTATGTAAACCTGAAAGAATCCATTCATTACATAAGTGATGTTCACACCAACAGTCAGAGCCGTGTGTTTGTTTGAAACACACCGTTTCTGAAAAGCGCTCAGCTTCTTATGTCTTTCTCTTTTCTTCCTCCCGCAGCCTGACAGTGTGAACCAGACCCACAGCACTTCGCTTCAGCTACCCTCAGTAAAAAGACAAAACACCTCAACATGGCTGCTGCTGCACTCGTCACCGAGAACTTTAAGTTTGTGTCCCTCTTCTTCAAGAGCAAAGATGTGATGATCTTCAACGGTCTGATCGCTCTGGGAACGGTGGCCGGCCAGACCGCGTACAATGTTTTTGCCTTTCACTGCCCATGTTCCTCGGGGAGGAACTACCGCTATGGCCTGGCTGCCATCGGTGTCCCAGCGCTGGCATTTTTCCTGGTGGGAATAATGATGAACAAGAACACATGGGACCTTGTGTCCGAGTGCCGGCTCAGGAACTGCAGGAAGCTGTCGGGGGCCGCTGCCTTTGCGCTGCAGGGAACCATCATGGGTCGAGCTGTGGTAGCTCCTTTGACGTGGGTGGTGATCTCTCTGCTGCAGGGCCAGGCGTACACGTGCGCCCTCAGTGAGTTTGTTAACTCGAGCACACTGGTCGGCTTCCCCCGGGATCAGGGGTCAGAGGTCATGGCCAAATTCCCGTGTAAAGAAGGTGTTCCGACAGAGGTGCGAGTCTTCTGGCCTGAAATTGAGCGGCAACTGAAATATGAATCTCAGGTACTGGAGCACTTTATGTTTCGTTTTTGTCACACTGGTTTTGTTTAGTTATTATAGCTCCGCCCAAATAGGAAATGTAAAATGGTAATAAGGAAACCAACTACGGAAACCTCACTTCCACTGTGGCATTTTATCAGCCGGAAGGGACGAGATCTCTCCGCAAAATGGCAGCTGACTGGCTACTAGGGGTGGTGAAAAAAATCGATAATCGATTAATCGCGATGATAAAATTGACGATTATGAAATGATTATTAAATTTCCAAAGATCGATTTAAAAAAAATAATATTTTATTTATTTATTTATTTATTTAATTGTAATGCAAACTGGAGTCCTCCTCTTACTGGCTTCCGCCACATGGTCCACAGTCTGGAGCCAAGATATGTTATTCCATCCCGGAGTTTTTCACACTTAAATTGATTCCAAATCTTTACAAGGAGACGGCGCTTTCCATGCACGAGTCCCTCAACTCTGCTTACAGGGTAGCAATAACCTGCGATGCCTGGACATCCAGAGATACAGTCTCATACGTGACCGTTACAGCTCATTATGTCAGCAGTTAATGGAAGCGAATGTCCTACGTACTTAAGACAAGAGCCATGGATGATAGCCACACAAGTGCAAATATGTGTGAGTTTCTCAAAGCAATGGCAGACGAATGGGGAACAGAGAAACACGACCTGGTTCTCCTCACCGACAATGCTTCTAACAGGAGTCCGGCTGCTGAGCTCGGCAACTTTCTTTTAACAGTGAAAGACTACATTTAAACAAAGTAAAAAATAATAATTTGGATATTATTACACTTTACAATATTGAAGGTGCTGTGAGGTGTTACTCAAAAGAGAAGTAAAATAATTTAGCAGCTGACTGATGTTAAATGGAAGATCAATAATCGTTAGTAATTGAAAGTCGAATCGATAATCGTTAACATTGCGATTAACAAATCGATTTGTAATCGAATTGAAACTTCAATAATCGGAATCGAATCGATTCGGGAAATTGGGCTGATTAACCACCTGCACTGGCTACCCACTTTAGTTTCAGCGTCACCATAGCATCGAACTGATTCTGTGACAGCTCAGTCAGGTTGCAGACTCGAAAGCACAACTGGGGCAAGGTGAAGAAAAAAGTCGAACAAAGCAGCAGGTTAGGATAAAAAAAAAGGCATGAGGACGTGAAGACTGGATCGCTATAGTAGTAGTGTCAGAGAAAAGACGGCCGGCAGAGAGCTCCAGCTGAGGCCTGAGGGTGAAGTCTATTTACTGCAGAGCTGATGACGGAGTTTGGTGTGGAGGTCAGGTGATCCAGTTAGGCAGGAACACAGCAGGACAGGGAGGGAAGGGTGCAAGAAGGCGTACAAACCAGCTTCAGCCATGACAAATTCATTGATTACTTTTCTGACATTTGTGTAAGAAGATGTTAATATGCTAACAACAGAACCTGACCATGTTTGACCTCACCACCCTCCATCTTTTCCAGCTGATAGGCTGGCTGCTGGTGGCTGGAACCTCTCTGGCAGTGTTCCTGATGCTGTGCATGAAGCGCTGCACCTCTCCCCTGGGCTACCTGCAGGAGGACTACTGGTCCGAGTACCGCACCAGTGAAAAGGCCCTCTTCCAGCGCACGGCAGCCGTCCACGCCCGCCTCCTGGCCGCAGAGAACATAAAGAGCTTCTTTGGCTTTGTGGCACTGGACAATGAGGAGAAGGAGCAGGCGGCTGAGTATCAGACCGCTACTCCCATCTGCAGCACGAACTGGAACAGAGTGACCGGTGTCTACCTCTACAGGGAGAAGAACAAGCTGCCGCTGTACAGCAGGCTCAACAAGTGGGCCACATACAACCAAGAGCATGACGAGGAGGCAATGGAGAAAGAGATGGACATGATCTACTGATGGTAGTCTTCTGGAGAGATGGTCGTTTATCTACCCTGAGATCAGACGAGGGGGTGCAGTATAACCCCTGTGGGAAGTGCACGGTCAAGCTTCACATTCGTGGAGTTCCCAGTCACGGGAACTCCATGAATGCTTTATTACATCATGTGGGTGAAGTGAACCTCGCTCCATCCTCGCTTGTGAACAGCGGAGCCTTTCGAGGATGCCCCTTTTCACACCTGATCACGTGACTTTTCTCATGCTATGTTTACCTGCAAAAGGTGCTTTTGGAACACGACACAAGTTTCCCAGTCTTTTGTTGCTCCTGTCCCAGCTTGTGTAAAATGTTCTGCTTGCATCAAATTTAGGATAAGCTTAACAAAAGTCTTTGTCTTACACAGAATCCCACTCAAGGATTGTAAATGAGTTCTCAGGATGTCATAGAAATATCCCACCTTCTTATTTGTGCAGACATCTGTTGTCTTTGCCACTGACATATTCTTTATTAATAATGACCAAATGTACCTCCTTTTTCACTTCCAGTGTGATCCAGAATACAAAACTAAAATTCCATCGAGTGTAAGTTGTATTGATGTGGTTGGTCATTTTCAACAGATTCTTATTTAGGAAAAAACTGTATCTAAAATACACCCTCATTTATATCTGGTATCAATGTTTTGTTGTTGTTGTTTTTGTCCCCATAACATTTTTGGCCGAGTGACAAACCAAATTAATATTCTATATTGCAGTGATTTTGCTATGAAAGTTAGAGCCACCATATGCTCTGTCACCATATGAGCACTTGTGGGTTTTAATGCTGCACATATGTTCTCCAATTGATGAAGATGTTTTCTTAATCTCCTTGTGTTTTGTCTCTTTGCACCTGTTTTCTTCAGTTGCAGAACAGCGAGCTCTCAGGGTCACAAACATGCATGCATCCATATCATTTCTTGTTTTTGAAGCATTTAGTCACATATTCTGTATATTTTCTCATATTTGCAACACATTAACAGTAAAAATTCATTAAATTGTATTTGGAGTTAACCTGCCTCACACTTACAGGACACTTTATCTTGTGTTTCTATTGTATTTTGATTCATGCATTTATATAACCTCTTTATTTAAGTTATTCATCTGATAATTACGGTTGTATTGTATTGGGGTAAAGTCATGTTCTACAATTACGCCTTTGACCTATTAAATAAAGAAGGAGAACAACATCCATGAGTAGCAGCTGAGGATGTCACTGCTGCTTTGATAGAGCTAACAACGGGTCACACTCATATTTTATGTCCATACTCCAGATCACAAGGAGGAGATCATGAAAGCTGAAAAAACACACGACGAAAGAAATCAGTGACGAGGAAATGTTTCTCTGACGCTACGCACTCCAGGACAGTAGGTGGCAGCACGCGCCTCTACACGGTGGTTTGAACGCCGCGATTAAATAAGCGAATATGTTTCTGCGCATGCGCCAAAGGCTGTCGTTTCGGGCGGGCTGATTCAAAACATAAACAAGATGGACTTGATATCTGCGTTGCACTTTCTGAAGTTAAAAGAAATCCCACAAGGTAAAATTGTGTGTTTCTTCTACGGTGTGCACGATGTTTTCTATTTTATTGATTTAAGGGAAGAATAATTTTGGATATTTTACGCCGCCCTGACCTAAACTCGAGTAACTCTGAAGTTAGCTAACTTGACGTTAGCTATTTTCCACCCTGTCCTCGTGTAGTTACAAGAGAAACAAAGTCACATCTCGTTCACAAATCTTGAAAATGTGCCGATTCCGCCTGGTTTGAAAGACATTTAAAAAATCAAACCTTAGACGGTATTCTTGAATCGTTGGGAATCGGTGGCAGCTGTCAACACTCCCTGCAGCTTGAGCTGTCCCTTCGTCTCGTTAGTAACCCAAGCCAATCTTTATGAGCTAACGTTAATGTTAGCTATTTGCCTTATCCAGTAAAGGATGTGATAACTTTTTTTTTGTTTTCAGACTGGGTGGACGCAGTCTGGGACCTCGAGTTTACAGAGAGAAAATCATTGGATGAAATCGAGGAGGAACTTGCAGTCAGTGGACACAAGTCCTTCAGAGCTCTGTACCAGTGTTTACTGGCCCACGCTGCTGACCATCAAAAGCCTGCAGGCAAAGATGGAGCTTCACAGGTATAACTGATCTAACACAGAGACAAATAACGCAAATATACGTAGAAGGAATATTTGAGTTTTACTCTTTTCTTTATGTTTTCTGTTGCCCATTTTCCACATCCTCCTGTATCATGAAGACCGGTGTCATGCTTTACAGGCTGCCCCTCAGTTTTTCCCAAGTGCACTAAGAAAAAATAATCTGCCAAGACTAATGACTTTAGCTGTCATGTACATCTACATTTTCATTTAGAATGTACTGAAAATATTGGCTCTCTGAAATTTGGGAAATTAGAAAAAAACAAAAACTTGCCTGTGTGCTTTGATTATGACGCAAAACATGAATCTGCTCGGTATCCACTTTCCTGTCTGATCGCAGCAGTAATCACATATTGTCTCCCATGTTGAACTGTAGAGCATCTGGGCGACTCTGGGGGTGAACGGCGTCTCAGTCAAGTCTCTGGTGGCTGTGCTGTCCTATTTTATCTTGGCTGGAAAAGCCAAAGCAGCCAATGTCCAGCAGAGAGTGAGTGGACTGCACGCTGCATCGATCTACCTGCTGCTCCTAGGAATTCCAGGTGAGAAAATCAGAGCGAGATATACATCTTAGAAGTCTGGCATATTGCATCAGTGCAGCCACATAGCAATAAGGTTTTAATTATGTTCTTCTTCTGGGGATTATTGAAACAGTGAGTAGATACTATTTAGCTTGTGTTTTCACTTTACTGCTTGTCGTTTAATCAGTACCAGTAGTATAATGTATTTTCAGTTGATCAATGAAAAATAAACAAAAAAGGGAAAATTGTTATTGGGTTTCATTTTACTGTAATGTATTCCTAGATGGGCATCGGCCCTGATAAAGCGGTTGACCCCTAGTGTGCACCTATCATTGAAGCTGACTTTATGTGTATGTGTGTTCCTTGCTTTCAGGGAGCATCGCCAATAAGGTCTTCCATGAGGTTTTGTTGGACACGTGTGCAGACTTGACCTCTCACTGTTGGCCTCAGGACTCTGGAAAGAAGCGGAAGAAGGACGGCCTGAAGAGTTCCCAGACAGATGGAAAACGGTCCAAACCACAGCGGAAAGATGCCGAGGTATGGTCATGAACTCATAATCACTAAAACCTATGCAAACCTGATGCAATAATGATAATTCATCTCTGAGGGTAAAAAAAATCATCAACGGCAGGTTAAAGGCCACTGAAACATTTAACACTCTCCCACTAGGAGATGAATAAGTGATTTGATCTAATTTTGATATGGGTATGTAAAATAGGTTACTTACTGTTACTGTTGACAACTAATTTCCTTTCATCAGTTAATTGACTGATCATTGCAGCTGTAGCACAGAATGATGTATTATTGAAATGACTTACAGTGGAATAAATAAAGACTAGAGGGAGTGTGGAAATGATTTAAACTGTTGCTGTTACCCTCAGATGGAAGTGGATGATGAAGAGGAGGAGGAAGAGGAGCTTCATTTCTCTGGCCAGGACTTGATAAAGATCAGGGATGCTGTGGTTCTCTTGGTCCAAAGCCTCCTCAGGCTCCTGGAGACTTTTCAACTCAAAGACAGACCACAGAGCACCAGCAACTGCATGCAGGTGACTTACAATTCCATCATCACCCCCACATTATACCACACTGCACTGTCCTCATATTTGAGTTGTTTGCATTATTTTATTTTTCTCTGCAGATCTTCTGTAAGCTGCTGTACTTTGAGCCGGTCGTTGGAGAGCTAACCTTTGCTGCTCTGCAGTGAGTTTTCTTATTTCTCTCTATGTCTTGTTCAAGAATGCATCAAGGACGTGATCGAGCTGACAATTCTCTTTTTTTCTGCACAGAGATATCACCAAGCTGAAGAGTGTTCCTGAGATGGCTTTCTACGGCCTGCAACTGCTCTGCTCACCAAAACATGGAGACCAGAAAGAAGTAAGATCAATGGCTCATGATTATCTAAGAATCAGAATTGCAGGAAATGCAGGAGACTTTTGCAGGGAAAGTCTGGTTGAACATGAGGCATGGGTGATATCTATAGTTTGATATGTTGTTAATGCCAATCAACAGATATTTCTAATGAAACTGATGTCTCTTGTTCAGTCTCTGCGCAGGGTTTTCCACCAGCTTCTCTACGTGATCCTGATGATGAATAAAGGCAACAGAGGGAAACCCTCCCTCCTCGTAACCAGCCAGGCCATCCTGTCCACCCGCGACCAGGCCGTCCATTTTGTTTGGTAAGCAGCTGTCTGTTAATTGAAAATTAAACCAAATGTTCAGTCTGATTTAACCAAGTGAATAGGTTAAAATTTTACATACCTGCCAACCTGTACGCATTTTGCATAGCAGGTACGCATTTTCACATCAAAATATGCTGGTGCGACTATCGTCCCTGATGCAGCAATTACTTATTAATGAAAAAGAACCAACTCATTATATGATTTTTGGCTCCACGCACATAAATTTGAATACATTTTTTTTTCTCTCAAAAAGGTTAATTCCTCTCACAGTTTTTGAAATGATGTACCAGACTTCATCTTCAATTTCTGCTCAGTTTATACCACAAAATTCCGTATGAGATGCTTGATGTACAATGGAAGTGTCATTCCGCTCTGTCTTAATTAATTGGTTCATTCACATACAATGCAACTGCTTTAAGCATGACTTATAAATGCTGACAACAAGCAACTCCATCTCCATCAATATAACTTTGTACACGGTTTGTGTGTTTATGATTATAGTCATCTTGTGAATGAGCTGAAGGAGATGGCGCTTCCTTTCCTGCAGATCCTCCTGCAGCATATCTGCTTCCAGGTAAATCCTCCAGCAAACACTGAATAGTAATGAAGTGATAAAAATGACAGTCAATGATAGTCAACTGTATGTGACATATTGTTCCTCTGTGGATGGTTAGATGGTGGAGAAGAGTGAGTATCGAAGCCATGGAGCCCAGGCTGTGGCTATGTTGACGTCTCAGATGGAAAGTAGTGACTACGCCTGCTTCATCAAGTGGCTGTCTAACTTCTCCAGAAGCTCAAAGGTAACGCATCACACTTGTTACCTCTTTAATTCTGTGAAATGTCATGATTCAGACATTTCATGATGATTGCAGGTTTTGTACATGTTGTTCAGCAGAAGCATGAACTGTCAAACAATAACAACTGATTTCCACAGTTCAGATTTTAACCCGCTGTGATGTTCTCATGGCGTTCACAGTCTGACAACTAAACAGATCCTTCAGTGGATATCATTCAAAATGAAAGATAAATGTTAGGCATATTAGTACATATAGACGATTAAAGTTTCATTGTTTAATCCCTACAGAAAGCACATATCCCCTACTGAATGTCAGGAATCAGTGGCTATAATCTAAATATGTGTGAGGCTTCATCATCTCCCACCAGTGGATTCCCCATGTGTACAGTCTGTTGTTCTGGCTTCTGTAGATGGTGCACCGGCTCTTCTCCATCGATGTGGTGATGGTTCTGCTTGAGCAACCGGAGAGGCAGCCGGAGGAGTGTCCGGACCCTGAGCTTGGTTGCTTCCTGCCACACAAGTTCCTGATCCAGAGCCTGCTGTTTGCTCGGCGGATGGACAACTCCCCGACTGTCCAAGGCCACGCCCTCAACTGCCTGGCACAGTGTCTGGAGCTGCCGTCTTTCAATGTCACCCGGGCCGTCCACAACCTCTTCGCTGCCAGTGAGTTTGAAAATAGTTATAGTTGTGAGGAATTTGGGCTAACTTTGGATCTAGGACCAGTTTCAGTAGACAATACACTTTGTAGAGCTGAAGTATGAAAACACATGAGAGGGGGAAAAACACATAATGGTTGGCATTATTGTATAATCTAAGGGGAAAATGTTTGTATTTTGAGAGCTGCTGTGTTTGTTATTGCAATACTGTTAATAGAAGAAAATCTGTCTCCTCTCTTTGTGAAGGTGAAACCCACACAGTGCTCGAAAGTGAAATCACAGAAGGTATGCATACTCTTTTTCTTAGTTTTGTCAAAGCCTGTTTCGCTATGGTACATGTTGTCTGAACTGTTGGTGTTTGGGATGTGACTTTGTCCTCCAGGAAGTGTTAGCGCTCAGCAGACCCAGAAAACCTACCGCACTCTGCCGTTCAGGACTGTGGAGATCAGCGCCACAGATGGCTCCGTCTTTGACGGTGAGACAAACTACTTTCAGCCTGTCACTCACATATTTTTATTACATGCACTGAGTACTGCGCATCAGTTTGGAAACAGGTGTAAAAGTACTGTTTACACATTTGTACTTTTGCATAAATATTTATTTCGTTAAAGTCTGAGACTGATTTGAATTATTTTATATTTATGATGCAGCAAAAGAGAATCTGGCTCTTCTCCTGCGGCGTGTGGAGGACTCGAAGACGAACGTGAGGAAGTCGGCTCTGCAGGTATCAGGAACTGAGTTTTAGCAGACAGCTTCATGTTTTAAATTCAAATAAGGAACAGCACAATAACTCATCAGTCATTATATACAGTCATGGTCAAAATGTTGCTTCCTGTTTGACCTGTGATTACAGCTTATCATCAAAATTAAGCCCAAAA